>VWZE01025402.1:0-15553 GCA_013396675.1 Eubucco bourcierii | reverse complement strand
AAAAAAAAAAAAAAAAAAAAAAGGAGTGGGAATAGGAGTGGGGGGAGGGAAGGTCATTCCAGTTTCTTCCTGCTTACAGCCCTCACAGCTTTCGGATACAGGATATCGCTGAATGGCAGCCTCCATGCTGCATTTATTTTTAAGTCACTGATAGCTTTCTAAGTGACCTCGCTGTGCATGAGCAACAGCAGCCAAGAAGCTGTTTTTTTCCGGCCCTTTCGACGTCAGATTGCTTCCTTTGACACCTCTGAGAGCCAAAAACTGGGAAGCATTCTCTTCCCAAGGTGACTTGACTTTTTTTTTTTTCCCCTGTGATACTACCGCTGGGTCTCTCTCTCAGGCTTGGGGCTTGGCACGGTATGAATGGTACTGCCCTGGGGACGTGGGCCTGAGGTGAAAGGTGGAGGTCACTTGCTTTAGGGCAAAGGTGCCTAAATTATCCAAGCCCTCCCTAAATTATCCAAGAGAAAAATAAACCTGTTGGCTGGAGCCAGAGTTAGGGCAACTTCACCTCCATTTAAAGGGCTCTGGAATGCACTTGTAGCATTTTTTTGCTCCTGTAGCATTTTTTTGCTCCTCTAACATTTTTTTGCTCCTGTAGCATTTTTTGCTCCCCCCCCTTTTTTTGCTCCTCTAACATTTTTTTGCTCCTCTAACATTTTTTTGCTCCTGTGACATTTTTTTGTTCCTGTAGCATTTTTTTGCTCCTCTAACATTTTTTTTGCTCCCCCCCCTTTTTATTTTCCCCCTCCCTCTCCTTTTCAGGGCAGCTGGGGCTTTCCAGGATATCCCAGTTCACATCTCTGTAACCTGTTTACTGTACTCTTAGATTTAGCACAAGTTTTTCAAGCTCATTCACAAATGAGTGCAAATAACTTAGAGCTGCTCTGGCAGGAGAGGCTCTGAGGCAGCAGGAAATTGCTTCACCCCCACTTTTTGAAAGCACAGGTGGGTTTAAGCATCCTCACCTGAAAAGAAGAATGAAAGCTACCCAAGTCTACCTGAGACTCTGCAATGGAGCTGGGTGGGTGATTAAGCAAGTTTCTTGCTTGCTGTGTCAGTTCACCCACTTCTGAGCCATACCTTTGTATTGATGTAATGACCATGAGCCCTGAACCATCAGCGTGGGGTGGGTGTTTCTATTTGTGCTTCAGCTGTGAACTCTGGAGAGGTTTTTAACACAACAAAGATGGAATAGGTTCAGCTCGAGGTGCCAGTGCAGGTCCAAGAAGCATCTGATTTCTCAGAATTGGGACTACACCTGAAAGTCAAATTCAAATTCCTTTGAGGAAATGGCCTCAAGTTGCACCAGGGGAGGTTTAAGTTGGACAGGGGAGGTTTAGGTTGGACATTAGGAGCAATTTCCTCCCCATAAAGAGCTGTTGAGCCCTGGAACAGGCTGACCTGGGAAGTGGTGGAGTCACCGTCCTTGGAGGGATTTAAAAGCTGTGTAGATGTGGTGCTGAGGGACATGATTTAGTTGGACTCAATGAGCTTGAAGGTCTTTTCCAACCAAAAGTGTTCTGTGAGTCAATGAAATTCCCTAGAAATCAATAGGAAGAACTTGGCTGGAGAAGACCTTCATGGGTAGGGCACTGGAAGAGGATACCAAGAGAAGTGGTGGAGTTTCCATCCCTGGAGTAATTCTAATTCCTTCAGGCCACCATCCTGTGCAACCTGCTGTAGGTGAACCTGCTCTGGCAGGGGGGTCAGGCTAGATAGATGATCTCCAGAGGTCCCTTCCAATCCACCATCAGCCAGCAATTCTGTGGGGCTAAACAAACCTGGACAATGCTGCTCTGCAAAGCTCTCTGGGGTCATTATGAGGCTGAAAAAAGGGAAACCACCGGGATGAGACGTGGTGGTCCCCTACCACCAGCTCTGCCTTGGCTCTACCCTGCCTCCAGCACTTCAAAGCAACCAGGCAGAAAAATCTGGCTGAGAGCTATCCTTCAAAGCTGCTTCTTCCTGCGTCACTCTTCAAGGAGAGGGCACTGGTCTCAGATATGGATTTCTGAGCTCAAAAATGTCAGAAGGAAGCGATGGACTCGGAGGAAATTCTTGCGACGGTCTAGGAGGAAATAGGAGATGTGAAAATACACGATGTATTTTCCTCCCACAAGCTGTGCACTCTGTTTTTATTATCATAAACCTGGGCCCAGAGGATGTCAGCTTGTTTATTTATTTGTTTAAATGAGGTTTCTCTCCTTGTTCAAACATTCCCATGTTGGCAGCTGCTGTGCTCCCGGCCCATGTCCTGGTTCCCATCTCCCCTCCCCTAACGAGGCGACGTGTCAACTCTGGTGGTGTCCTTGGCCATCAGTGGGGTGGGAGATGCTGAAGGCATGGTGAGAGGTGGGGTCCTTCCACGGTTCCCCCTGGGCATCACAAGAGCTCCTTGTGGCAACACTGCCTTGTCCTCATGCGTGGCACAACTGTGCCTGCCACCTGTGCAGCCTCCCTGGGCTGAAAGCTTCAATCTCCTGGGGTAAAATTAGAAATACCAATTATATTTGGCCTGTCTCCCCCAGTCAGTGTCACCCTGAAGAGCACATCTGGAAAACAAGTGCTGGAATCAGCACCTGTGTCCCATGTTCTGTCATTTTGAACCATCATCCATAACTGCTATGGAAAATCACTCTACAGCACTGAGAGCCTCTGTGCACATCTAAAGCCACTGCTGCTGGTTCCTGAGGGCATCCCATTGTTGGACAGGCACTGGTGACCCACAAAGGGTCTCATAGTAGTGGTGACTCCTTCCACCCCGAGCTTTCATGACACTTAGTGTCACTATCATAGTCCCTGATGAGGCTGAAGGATGCCTGAAGCCTCTCAAGGGCCCCCATAACCCAGGCAAGAGAGCAGCATCTATCATGCTCCACCCAGGCTCTCGCTTTCACCACCACAGCAGTTTGTTTACTATCTCCTCACAATGCCAGCCAGCCCAGGCCCTCAGCTGGGTCACTTTTAACCTGCCAAAGGTGGTGTTGCCCTGTGGTGGGGTTGGGGGGTACTCCCTCAGCTGAGCTTGGCCTCTGCTGGTGGGGTCACACCGGCAGGAAGCCGCTGCTTGCTCCGGCATGGCGAGGAGCCGCAGGAGATGCACCTGGCAGGAGAAGCACTTTGCTGGAGGAAGAAAACAGGATCTAACATATAAACAACATCCTCAATGGCTCAGCAAGTGAGTCGCTCTTTCCAGAGCTTGTTTTTGAGCCATTGTTGCAGTGCCCATGGCCCCCCTCCAGCTACCAAGTGCAACCAACTCAAGACAGTAGGAGTCATCAGAGCCCTGGGGATCTTCTTGCAATGGTACCACCCTGGATGGACCCAGCAAGGACAAGTATTGCAGAGCTGGAGGGCAAGAATGTTTCCTGGCTCTCTGCCAGGGTATGTCTGGGGCTGAAATATATGGGTAGGATGCAACTCCCACTTCCCAGGCCCTGAATCTTTAATCCCAGGCCCTGAATCTTTAATCCAAAGCTTCTTAGAAGTTGCAAGGTACTTGTGAGCCAATGGGACGGAACACCTCTAGGGATGAAGTGAAGGCTTTCCTCATGCTCTTTCCAGAGTGGTCCCTCCACAGGACTCCCCACAATGAAGATGTTTATTTTGGCTTGCAAACTTTTATTTTGCATCCATGTGGTAGTAGTACCTCCAGATTTTTCTGGAGTGGATCATCCTATATTTTGGCCTCCATGGTCATGGCATTTAGCAGAGCACTCCACACAACCTCTGAATTTTGGCTATTCCTTGACTGAAAACCATTCTAATTAAAACAAACAAACAAACAAACAAAACCCAAACCACAGACAAACAACTTGTCAATTTCTTTGTCATTATTCATCTCTTCCTTTGCTCATCTGAGCCATGGGTGAGTGCAGCTGGCAGCCAGTGGGTCCAAATTGGTGCAGTGTCCCAAAGGGATCCAATTGGACAGGCTGGGAGTGTGAGGAGCTGCATGTCTCCCACAAGCTGAGCCCCTCTGGGCTTTGAGGAGCCTCTCAGGCACCCCACAATATTATTAGTGATCCAGCTTGTTGCCAGGTTTATTTTCCAGTTTGTTTGGATGACAACAATATGTTTGCTTAACTTTGGGAACTTGGCTGAGTTGACTCCTACCAGTCCCACCAGCAGTCTGGCTGCCCTGGAGGCAAATGCCCTCCACTACTGTACCCTGCAGCTATTGCTAGGTGTTCTCCAAGTGCTGTTTGCAGTGTTTCTCCTGCCAGGTTACAAGAAATNCTGGCTTTGCTTAAGGTCCCTGCACAGGAGCCTCTCTCCATTGGCCTGAAACCCTGTGAGCCATCCCCTCAGGCTCCTGCTAAGGGCTGAAGCCATCTTCTGCCTTGTTTTCGTGCCCATCATGCCTGCTACCCTCTGGGTGGCTTCAGACAACAGGTTAACCTGAACCTAGCTCCATGGGCCTCTAACTATCCATCTCTCTCTCTCCTCCAGCTGCAGTGTTGCTTGCTTTCTGCCTGGAAATGCCAATGCAGGTTTCCTCCATTTTAGAACTGCAGAATGGTAGGGGTTGAAAGCAACCTCTGCACATCACTGAGTCCAATCCTAGCAGGACCGAAGTAGGATCACCTAAGGTAGGACACACATTCCTTTTTCTCTTTTCCTTTGTTTTCCTTCCTTTCTCTGTACCTTCCCATGGAAGCTCTGCTACCTCCACATTGTCCCCGTTCCACCTTGCTCTGGCCCTGGTGTCCCCGATGGGGGTAAAGGGGCCCCGCTTACATCCTCCCACCTGCCCATGAGATGCACTTCAGTCTCCCCAGCCCATGAAGTGCCCTAGCTGGGGAGAGCTGGGATTTAGGACCTCCCAAAGGGTTAAGCTGCTCCCCAACACAGGAAACCTGCAGCTGAAGCCAGCTCCCCGGGGAGGAAACGTGCAGTTTACTGTGGGAGAAAAGGTAAGCGAAGTGTTAATGCGGCTGCCCCAGCGGAGGTCATCGGCGTATCCTGCTGCAAACTTCCTGAGCAACCTCACACCACAAAACAACAACCCCGGGCAAGGGACGTGGTGGATTTGTTTTTGACTCTGCTTACCTTGGACCTACTTTCTCACCAGCTGCCCTCATGCCCGCCCCGCAGAGCAGAGCAGCTGAGGACCTGCTCCAGCACCTTCCCCAGCACCTTCTCCTCACTGCTGCTGCTGCGGCAAATGGCTCTTGGGGCTTATTTTAATGTTTCTCTTGCATGAGTGGTTGTGGTTTTACTGTGTCCAGTTCTGGAGCCCATGGGACAAGAGGGATGTGGAGGTGCTGGAAGGTGTCCAGAGAAGGGCCATGAGAATGAGCAGAGGGCTGGAGCTGCTCTGTTGTGAAGAGAGACTGAAAGAGTTGGGGTTGTGCAGTCTGGAGAGGAGAAGGCTCCCAGGTGACCTTATTGTGGCCTTTCAGGATCTTAAGGGGGCTACAAGAAAGCTGGGGAGGGACTTTTTAGGCTGTCAGGTAGTGATAGGACTGGGGAGAATGGAACAAATCTATAAATGGATAGATTTAGACTGGATGTTAGGAAGAAGCTCTTCAGCATGAGGGTGCTGAGACCCTTGAAGGGGTTGCCCAGGAAGGTGGTGGAAGTCTCATCCCTGGAGGTGTTTAAGTCCAGGCTGGATGAGGCTGTGGCCAGCCTGATCTAGTGTGAGGTGTCCCTGCCCATGGCAGGGGGCTTGGAACTGGATGATCCTTGTGGTCCCTTCCAACCCTGACTGATTCTATGATTCTATGATTCTGTGGTTCTATGATTCTATGATTCTGTGATTCTATGATTCTATGACTTATGCTCAGGATTGGAGCAGTGTTCAGAGGGGAGGAGGGAAGCAAAATGGAGCTGTGGAGGTTTCAGGCTCTTTGAGATGCTGATGGTCTCTTCAAGGTCTGCAGCAGGTGGAAAGGAGCAGAATCACAGAATCACAGAACCTTTGAGGTTAAAAGGGACCTCCAGAGACCGTTGAGTCCAACCTTCCTGCCAAGGCAGGATCACTTAGGGTAGCTTACACAGGAAGGCATCCAGGTGGGTCTTAAAAGTCTCCAGAGGAGGAGACTCCACAACCTCTCTCTGACATGAGCACATCCATCCAGGGCCATGGTTTGGAGCTGCAGGACAGCAGCACAGTCACACATCCTGGGAGTGCCTCGTGGCTGCAGGGGACAGCGATCGATGCCGTGATTAGCTTTGCCAAATTGAAATCTTATGATCTTCAGGGTGGTTACACAAAATGCCAATTAGTATGTGGTCTACATTGTTTCATAGAAATGTTTTTCATTATATTTTGCTGTCAGCAAATGCTGGTGTGAAACCAGTTTTCATCCCTCATATGGCCACCACGAGGAGGTTGGGAAATGCACCAGAAGGAGTGGAGACTTCCTTTAGGCAGATGCAATGAGCTGGTTCACTCAGTGTCACTGTGACACCTTCACTTTGGACAGTGGGATGGACACTTGTGTTGGAAGGGAGAAGCCCAAAGATCTGGGGGCTTCTGTGATTAGAATCATCATAGAATCTTAGAATCATAACATCTTAAAATCACAGAATCATAGAATAATAGAATTATAAAATGATGGAATCATAGAATCGTAAAATCATGAAATCATAGATGCATAGAATCATAAAATCATGGAATCATAGATGCATAGAATCATAGAATCATAAAATCATGGAATCACAGATGCACAGAATCATAGAATCATAAAATCATGGAATCATAGATGCATAGAATCATAGAATCATAAAATCATGGAATCACAGATGCACAGAATCATAGAATCATAAAATCATGGAATCATAGATGCATAGAATCATAGAATCATAAAATCATGGAATCACAGATGCACAGAATCATAGAATCATAAAATCATGGAATCATAGATGCATAGAATCATAGAATCATAAAATCATGGAATCACAGATGCACAGAATCATAGAATCATAAAATCATGGAATCATAGATGCATAGAATCATAGAATCATAAAATCATGGAATCACAGATGCACAGAATCATAGAATCATAAAATCATGGAATCATAGATGCATAGAATCATAGAATCATAAAATCATGGAATCACAGATGCACAGAATCATAGAATCATAAAATCATGGAATCATAGATGCATAGAATCATAGAATTATAAAGCCATGGGATCACAGAATCATAAAATCACAGAATCATAGAATTATAAAACCATGGAATCATAAAACCATGGAATCACAGGCTCATAGAAACATAGAATTATAAAATAATGGAATCACAGAATTACAGAATTATAAAATCACAGAATCATAGAATTATAAAACCATGGAATCACAGACTCATAGAATCACAGAATAATGGACCTATAAAATCATGGAATCACACAACCATAAAATCATGGATTCATAGAATTATAAAATCATGGAATAATAGAATTATGAAATCGTGGGATCACAGAATCATACAATCATGGAATCAGAGAATTATAAAACCACAGAATCATAGAATTATAAAAAAACATGGAATCGTAGAATCATACAACCATGGAATCACAGAATCATAGAATAAGAGAACTATAGAATCATGGAATTACAGAATCATAGAATAAGAGAACTATAAAATCATGGAATTACAGAATCATAAAATAATAGAACCACAGAATCATATAATCATAAAATCAGGGAATCACAGAATCGTGAATCACAGAAGCATAAAATCATGGAATCACAGAATCATAAAATCATAGGATCACAGAATCATAGATTGGTAAGGGTTGGAAGGAACCTCCAGAGATCATCTAGTGCCAGTCCTGTCACTGACACAGGTATGCCTAGATAATGCAGGTATGCCTAGATAACCACAGGACTCATCAGAGGTGACCTGACAACCCCACCCAGAAATTCTAGTGGGCTGCAACAGCTGTTTGTTGCCTCTTTGAGCCTTATTTTTTTCTGTCATTGCTGTGTTGATAAAGTGCTGAGTCACAGGTCCAAGAAACACTGTGCAGAGAGCCACCAGGGAGTCCTGCTTGTCGAGATGTCTGGGATGCTTCCTATTAAATAATAACAAAATGCTGTAATAATAACTTGGCAGCTCTCTGCCTCTGTCATTCTGATGCTCAGTGTGGGTTTGCTTTCCTAAAGCTCCTTTAAGTACCTCGGGAAGCTGCAGGGTAGGAAGGAAGGCTGCTTCGCTCTTGGCTTCTGCCTGAGGAAGCTCTTGTACAGAGCGACCGTCTCAGAGAGGCGGAAAGGATGAGAAATACATCTTTGAATCATGTTAACTGGCAGGAGGGTGGGTTGTTCCATGCTGTGTTCTCCTGATAAAGCAGGGACAGGTGATGGGTTTTGCAGAGCTGTGGTCTTGGCAGGTCTCACCAGATGTGTAGGTATGGCTTGGTGGTGTCTTGTTTCGCGTCTAACGGAAGTATTCCGAAGCCACCTATGTCTAAGGCTGAAAAGCAAAAAGCAGGAGAGCTCCTGCTGGCAGGCTTCTGCCTGTTTCATGCCCTCAGTATAACAGCCTTTAGTGATGAAATGATTTCATTCATATGCAGGGCTAAAGCCTTAAGTAGGTTTGCATGGGTGCATCTGTGTGTCTCTGGCTGTTCTTTTGTTTTCATGGTTTGTTAAAGTCTGCTGCCTGCTGAGTCTATCAGAGCAGCTTTCACAGAATCATAGAATGGTTTAGTTTGGAAGGGACCTCAAAGATCATCTAGTTCCAACCCTCCTGCCACAGGCAGGGACACCTCCCACTAGACTAGCATGAAGAGAAAGGAAAATATTTTGGAGGTGCACCTCAGTTTCCTCTGATTTTTCTGGCAACCATCAGGAGAATTTCTTAGTTGGAGAATCTGTTGTCCTCCTGGGCAGGCCAAGGTAATCCTTGCAAGTTAATTTTAAAATATCACTTAAAAAAAGGAAAAAAAACCAAACCCAAACACTTAGTCCAAAAGTCCAGCAGCAAATGGGAGCTTGGCCTGAGAGATGGTGGAACAAGCAGGTGTCCTCTTCCCTAGCCTGGCCTAGGTGGCACCAGACATCTCTGCTAGACCCCTGTACAGCAGGACCTGCTCCTCACAGCAGCTTCACTGCTGGGAAATCTTCTTGATAAGGTGCAAGCAGTGAAAAATCCCACAGCTGAGGCTGAGAAGCAATTTCATCAACTGGAAAGCAGAGGGGAGGAGATGGAGCATTACACTTTGGTGCTACAACAATAGTCCAGCGACTCGATGTGCTGATGAATAAGCAAACTCAATTCTTGCTGTATCCACCCAATTATTTCCAAGAGAGATAAGGGAATATTCCTGTCACTGCACAAAGTCTAGACAAAAGCAACTCTAAAAACTGTCTTTCTGGTGACTCCATGCAAGAAAAATTAATTTAAACCAGAACAGAGTCAGAGAAGATCTATTCGATAAGTGGAACATGGAACTCATCCTGCATCAGGATGCAATGACAGGACAAGAGGCAATGGGTTTAAACTGGCAGAGGGGAGATTTAGACTGGATGTTAGGAGGAAGTTCTTTTTAGTGAGGGTGGTGAGACACTGGCACTCTGCTATGAGAACACTCTGGAGAGTTGGGGCTCTGCAGCCTGGAGAAGAGAAGGCTTCCAGAACACCTTGGAGTGGCCTTCCAATATCTGAAGGGGACTACAGGAGGACTGGGGAGGGACTATTGACAAGGGCTTGTAATGCCAGGACAAGGGGCAATGAGTTTGAAGTGGAAGAGGGGAGATTGAAAGTGGATGTTAGGAGAAAGTTGTTTACAGTGAGGGTGGTGAGACACTGGCACAGGTTGCCCAGGGAGGTTGTGGCTGCTCCCTCCCTGGAGGTGTTCAAGGCCAGGTTGGAGGAGGCCTTGAGTGACCTGTGCTAGTGGGAGGTGTCCCTGCCTATGGCAGGGGGTTGGAACTGGTTGATCCTTGAGGTCGCTTCCAACCTTACCATTCTATGATTCTAAGAGGAGAAGCTGTTTTTGCTCAGCCCACTACAATGAAGGCTCAAAACCACATAAGAACATCAAAATAAACCCTTAAGTAGTGGAAGGAGCTGTAAATTATAGAAGGAAAATCTCATCCTGAATAAAGTGAAGAAGGCCTCACAGAATCACAGAATGAACCAGGCTGGAAAAGATCTCTAAGGTCATTGAGTCCATTGAGTTTCTTCTAATTATCAGAGCCAGAGGGGCTGGAGTGACTTCTGCATGCCTGTAGAAGAGGGAAATCCACCAACTGCTGAAGACGGAGCTTAACCCCTATCGAAATGGGTGTTGTGCAACGGCAAGGAGGGCACAAACACCATGCCACATGCATGCTTGGCCCTCACAGCTAGCACAGAAATGCTTCTAAAAACAAACACAGTCATTTAGTCTGCCCTAGGCCAGCGCCCAAGTCTGGGCTGCACTCCGGCGAAGGGGAATTTACCACTGGTTTAATCTGATTAGGATTTTTTTTCCCCCATGAGTTTGTGTCTGTCTTTTTACATTATCTGGAGGGGTCGGCCTGGAGTCCTGAGTCAGGAAAAGAGCTCACTTAAATTCAGCCCTCTTCACAGCAGCAGTCTTTGGTTTGACTTCAGAGCCATCCATGCATGTGCTTAGCATTAAGGCTCCGCTTACAGGCTGTCCTGAATAATCTGCTGGAGTGTATTTTGAGAACTCATTTTTACTTTTTTATTACAATAATAACTTCTACAGTGACATGGATTCCAACACGAGGCACTGAGAAATAACATACCCTTCCCAAATGGTTTTCCCCTTTGCACTGTTATTAGAGCACAGATTAGGAGAGCAGCACAGGAGAGGACAAAGCAGTTTCCAGGAGTCAGATTTTGCTCAACTTCGTTGCCTTGCAGCAGCTACTTTATAGGCAGAGATTAATCATAGAATCATAGAATGGGAAGGTTGGAAGTGACCTCAAAGATCATCTAGTTCCAACACCCTGCCATGGGCAGGGACACATCCCACTAGAACAGGTCACTCAAGGCCTCATCCAACCTGGCCTTGAACACCTCCTCTTTGATCACGTTGGGTGATTCTGTGCTCCACAACCTCCCTGGGCAACCTGTGCCAGTGTCTCACCACCCTCACTGCAAACAACTTCCTCCTAACATCCAGTCTAAATCTCCCCTCTGCCAGTTCAAACCCATTGCCCCTTGTCCTGTCATTGCAAGTCCTTGTCAATAGTCCCTCCCCAGCCTTCCTGTAGCCCCCTTCAGATACTGGAAGGCTACTCTAAGGTCTCCTGGAAGCCTTCTCTTCTCCAGGCTGCAGAGCCCCAAGCTGACTCTCTCAGTCTGTTCTCATAGCAGAGCTGCTGCAGCCCTCTGACCATCTTCATGGCCTCCTCTGGACCCACTCCAATGCTTCCATGTCCTTCCTGTGCTGGGGGCTCCAGAACTGCACACAGGACTCCAGGTGGGGTCTGAGGAGAGCAGAGCAAAGGGGTAGAATCCCCTCCCTTGCCCTGCTGCCCACACTGCTCTTGCTGCAGCCCAGCACACAGTTGCTGTCTGGGCTGCACTCACACTGCAGGCTCAGGTTGAGCTTTTCATCACCCCAGACCCCCAGGACCTTTTCCTCAGGGCTGCTCTGAGCCATTCCCCACCCAGCCTGGAGTTGTGCATGGGATTGCACCCACTCAGGTGCAGGACCTTGCACTTGGCCTTGTTTAATGTCATGAGTTTGGCCTGGGCACAGCTCTGCAGCCTGTCCAGGTCCCCCTGGATGGATCCCTCCCCTCTGGCAGGTCAACTGTGCCACACAGCTTGGTGCCATCTGCAAACTTGCTGAGGGTGCACTGATTCCTTTGTCCATGTCACTGACAAAGACGTTAAACAGCACTGGTGCCAGCACTGACCCCTGAGGGAGTCACTTGGCACTGGTCTGCAGTTATCCAATTATCTTGTTGAGTCTGCTTCTGCAAATTGTAGTCAAATGGATCATTAGAAAAAGAGGAGGACAGCAGAGACCACTGCTAGTGAAGGGCTTGACTCTCAGAGGTGCTGGGCTGCTGGATCTTAGGTTGGACTTTCCCTCCCTATTTCCTTCTCAGATTTCATGCTGGTCTTCCATTAAATGATGTGCTTGGAAAATTGTCCTGCAACTAAACTGGAGCTAGTCCAGAGGAGGGCTGCAGTGGCGATCAGAGGGCTGGAGCATCCTCTTACAGGGACAAGCTGAAGGGATAAGCTGAGGGAATTGGGTCTGTTCAGCCTGGAGAAGACCTTAGAGTGGCCTCCCAGCACCTGAAAGAGGCTACAAGAAAGCTGGGGAGAGATGTTTTTCATAAGGGAGAGGACAAGCAGTGATGGCTTTAAACTAGAGTAGGAGAGAATTAAAATAGGCATTAGGAAGAGGTTCTTTACTGTGAGGGTGGTAAGGCATGGAAAAAGGTTGCCCAGAGAAGTTGTGGATGCCTCATCCTGGGAAATGTTTAAAATCAGGCTGAATGAGGCTTTGAGCAACCTAATCTAGCAGAAGGTGTCCCTGCCCATGGAGTTGGAGTTGGAACTGGATTATCTTTAAAGTGCCTTCCAACTCAAGGTGTTCTGTGGATCTATGATTCTATTCTGGTTGTCCCTTGCATTGCTCTAAGAGTAGAGCCACCACAGGTACTAAGCCTGGGATGACAGCAAACAGCCAATCCTAGGGGACAGAGAGATGTCTAATAATTCCCTTTGTCCTTCTTGCTAATTACTTCCTGAAACCAAAATAGCAACTTCAGAAGGAGTCTAAATCATGCCCAAAAGCCTTGATGGGGAGATAGGAAAAATTCCCAGACATTAGTCAATGCAATAAAAACAAGGAAGGTAGAAGACAATTCAGATTCCACCAAATCTAGATCCACCCCTCTGTAACTTCTGCAGCTGCTGGGAAGCTGGTTGCAGGATGACAACTCCTGTGGGTATGTGCAGGAGGGGCAAGGATGGACTACATGGCCAAGGTCACTTTCTGCATCACTTAGGCTCAGCATCCTGACATTTGTGTTAGAAACAGTTCCTGTTGGATCATGCTGACGTTTCGACCAAATCTGCTCTAGCCATGATGAAACCCAGCAGATTTCTTTAAGAGTAAGCTAAGAGGAAAAGCCAAACACTTACTTTCAGGCTGATGTTATCTGAGTTGCCAACCTGAGGTGCATCTCCTCTGCAGGAAGGAGGTGATGAGCTCTGGCTTACTCACGCTGCTCTCTCAGTGTCTTTCTTGTCTTCAGGGGAGAGGAACAATGACAAAACTTCTACTTAAAATTAAGCTGCAGAAAGCAAAACAAAACTCTCAAACTCAGCTAATTTTGTCAGTGGTTTACAAAAGAATCAGCAACCAAAAAAAGAAGAAGAAGGAAAAAAAAGACAGTAGAGAAAAAAACCAATGACAATAGGAGAAATGAGCAATATCTGCCGAATAAAATCGTTCACTCACTCCTTATATTAGTCAGGAGTGAAATAAACTTTAGAAGGCCACACAATGAAACAGATCCCCAAGTGTAGTTAGAAAACAATGAGTCAAGATCCCTGCTTGAGCTGCTTGAACTCCTCTGTCTTGTCTTGCTGAATGGCACCGATGCCCCCAGGATCTGGGGACTGATGGGGTTATTTAGACCATTTTGCTAACACAAACTCCAGCAGAGGCACCATAACTGAGCCAATTTGCTGAGTGGGTGTGTGGTTGTTTGCCTCACATCCCCACAAGGAAAGCCACCGTGACTCACCTCCACGTGTGGTGGCTGAGAATGAGCAGGAGGGTGCCTCAAAAGAAGGCTGAGGAGCAGGTGGTGGTTACTGGAGACACATCTGCTTCCCTTCCTGCCAGTCTTGTCTTGTTTTCCCCAAAGGCAGGCGTTTTCTGGGCTGGAAGTAGCAGAGTGGTGATCTCTGGAGCGTCACTCAGCCGCTTGCACTGCTGAAGATGGGAGAGGAGATAGAGTTTGGAAGCATCCTCAGGTCAGCCATGGAGGGGACACAGCTGTAATCAGGAATGCTCCTGCAAATCGTTTTGCATTGCTTGCAAACTCCTGGGTGATTTTTGCAAGGTAGTGGTTTCACACAGATGCAGCATTCCTCCAGTGCACCACCCCAACTCCTCCGGCACCCCTGACGCGCGTTACAGACCCTAATGGCATCAGGACCACATTATTGTTTCCATTCCCATGTCAAATGTCAGACACCACAGTGGTGGGGCACAGCTGAGCATTTTCCAGATGGCTGCTCCTTGACGTAGGGAGGCCCAAAAGTGCTTTGTGGTGCACATTACTCCAGTCTATATTTCACTTATTTCCATCTCACAAAACTCCTTCTTGAGAGAGGAAAGATCTTCATGGCCTTCTGCTTGCTGCTGTATGCGTTTTGGCACGTCCCTGTTCCTTTTGCAGTGGAGAAGCTGTTTGTGCCTCTGCAGACATATTTTGTAGGTGCAACTTAAGCAAAACTTTTGATGTGTTGGGCTGAGAGGTCACACAAGGAATGTCAGTGTTTGTCCTCAGGATATGGGCCAAGCCCTACTCACCTTCTCCCAAAATGACACCTTTGAAGTCAGGAGAGGCATTCACAAGCACAAGGGGAAACATTTGGGCTGTAGAACATAAAGGTAAAGTTCACACTGTGACCTTTTAGTCCTTTTTTTTTTTTAAAAAAAAAAAAGCAGTCATTTATTTATTTTAATGTATTGCCTTTGCAGAAGTTTTCCCTCTTACTTTCTCTCACCCACCCCCTCCCCTTCTTCCCTGAATTTGACACCACTGTTGGTCAGACAAAAAGTCAAGCACTCCATAAACCCTGCAAAACTTGTCCAAAAAGAGTTCAAAGGGCTGGGAAACTTCATTTCTACACCAAATGCTGAATGCAGGCTGAATTTTATCCAACTGTATCCTGCAGGGCATTGGGAAGGTGCTGAAAACGCAGTGAGAAGCAGCTTTGTTTTCTGGGATAAAATGCAAGCGAGATACTGAGAAATACAACAAACTGGGGGGGAGGGAGGGGAAAGTTAGCAAAATCTTTGTAAAGACAGTAACAGATGCCCCCAAAGAGGAAATTACAACATGTGGCAGCTGTGCTGGGTTGTTTTTTTTTTTATTTTATTTTTTTTTTGGTTAAGCAACTTTTTGTAGAAGTTCAAAGCATCTGGAGAAAGTAACTAGTAACAGGGTGAGACAGATTTATGGAGCCCACACATGGCAGTGTTTGTGTATAACATCAGTAAAGAGCCCTTACATCCCCTAGATGAAGAGATTAATTCCTGCAAGTTTGCATTCTTTGAAGAGCAATCATATTTTGACTTTGCAAGCTGGAAGAACTGAGTAATTTCTTGGATTAACTGATCACAAGAGTTGTAATCTCTAATAAAAAAAACCAAAAAACAAACAAACAAAAAAAAACACCCCAGGCAAGACTGCCAGGCTTTGTTTCTCAGGGGATTAGGGTAATGACCAGATTGGATATCAGCAGATTGGACATCTCAGACTGCAGCCCTATCACCTGGGTCTAAAGAGTGGGTTCTGAAAAATGAGGCTGTGAATCAAAGCCTTCAGCATATAGATAGATCTACCTCTACCTCTACCTCTACCTCTACCTCTACC
>VWZE01025401.1:192158-248272 GCA_013396675.1 Eubucco bourcierii | reverse complement strand
AGTCCCCTCCCATGGGCAGGGACACCTCTCACCAGCACAGCTTGCTCAAGGCCTCAACCAGCCTGGCCTTCAACACCTCCAGGCAGGGGGTAGCCACAATCTCCCTGGGCAACCTGTGCCAGTGTCTCCCTGCCCTCACTCTCAACAATTTCTTCCTCATCTCCACTCTCCATCTCCCCTCTCCTAGCTCAGAGCCATTGTCCCTCATCTTGGCACTCCCAACCCTTGTCCAAAGTCCTTCCCCAGCTCTCCTGGAGCCCCTTCAGGTACTGGAAGGCTGCTCTAAGGTCTCCCTGCAGCCTTCTCCAACCTGAACAGCCCCAACTCTCCCAGCCTGTCCCGATAGGGGAGGTTCTCCAGCCCTCTGATCATCTTTGTGGCCTCTGGACCCGCTCTAGCAGCTCCAGATCCTTCTTGTGCTGATGGCACAAGTGGAGGCAGTGCTGCAGGTGAGGTCTCAGCAGAGCAGAGGGGCAGAATTCTCTACCTGTGCTGCTGCTCTCCCTGCTCTGGCTGCAGCCAGCACACAGCTGCCTGCTGGGCTGCCAGTGACCAGTGCTGGCTCCTGGGCTGTTGAGCACTAAGTGACACCCCCAAAACCTTCTCCTCCAGACTGCTCTCCACTCCTCACCCAGCCTGGATTTGTGCTTGGGATTGTCCTGACCCAGGATGGGAATAAAAAAAAAAAGGGAAGGTGCTCTTCCTGTTGAGGCTTGAGCAGAGCATGGAGATTGTGGAGATTTTGTTCCTTGCTGTGGTGTGTCCTAGTGAGAACATGCAGGCTGTGTTCTGCTCTGCAGCTCTGGCTGCTCTTCATCTGTGTCCATGATAGAGCTGAGAAGACACACGTAACATTGGCTGGGGTGGAGCAACTGGCTGGGGCAGATAGCTCTCCACAGTGCACTGTTATCAGAGGTGGCTCCAGCAGAAGGCTTCTGTGGGGGACAAGGCAGCAGCTGCTGCACATGCTGTGAGCACACTTTGCACTGCTGCATGTTCACAGCCAATCTGAGGATGAGAAGTTGCATTCTGGACCTGTACAGAGTCCAGCAGCTGTGGGAAGCAGTGAGAGGCAGACTCCTTGCTCATGCCTGGTCTCTCAGCTGATGGCTGCACTCCTCTGGCCTGCAGGGACAGGGAGGTGATGGTCCCTGTGCTCAGCGCTGGGGAGGCCACACCTCGAGTGTTGTGTTCAGTTCCGGGGCCCTCGCTACGAGAGGGGCATTGAGGGTCTGGAATGTGTCCAGAGAAAGGCTGGGGAAGGACCTGGAGCACCCAGGAGAAGGGACTGAGGGAGCTGGAGGTGTTCAGGCTGGAGAAGAGGAGGCTGAAGGTAGAGCTCGTTGCTCTCTGCAGCGACCTGAAGGGAGGCTGGAGAGAGGAGGAGGCAGCCTCTGCTCCTTGGTGGCAAGCCACAGGACCAGAGGAAATGTTTCCAAGCTGTACCAGAGGAGGCTCAGGCTGGATGCTAGGAAATAATTTTTCACAGAGGGGATTCTCAAACATTGGAATGGTCTGCACAGGGCAGTGCTGGAACCCTCATCCCTCGAGGTGTTCAAGCAGCCTGTGGAGCTGGTGCTTAGGGACATGGCTTAGTGCTGACCCTTCAGTGCTGGGTTGAGGCTTGGACTGGTTGAACTTGGAGGGCTCTTCCAAGTGGATGCATTCTGTGATTCTGTGCAGTTTGTCCCCAGCTCTCTTAAATGCTGCTGAGGTACATAAGTCACCTTGTTTTAAGGTAAAATCACCTAAGATAAACAAAGATCAGATAAAAGATGATCACATTATTTGACTGCAGGGGTTTTCAGAAGTGCATTTCTTTTGCTGCCTTATTCTTGTTGGAGAAGGGAGAGAAGAAAGCTGTGGAAGGGAGAAAAAAAAATGTTTGTGGGCACAAAACTGTGTTTGAAGAGGAGCTCTGCTCATCTGAATGCAGTTCTCAGCACTGTCAAGCTGAGGTGCCCAGGCAGATTTGACCAGGGAGCCTTCAGCCACAGGTGCCACACGTTGCATGAAGATGGTGGAGAACCTCCCCTGTGGGGGCAGGCTGAGAGAGCTGGGGCTGTCCAGCCTGGAGAGGAGAAGGCTCCAGGGACACCTTGGAGCTTCCAGCACCTGAAGGGGCTACAGGAGAGCTGGAGTGGGATTTTTGGTCTTGGAAGTGTTCAAGGCCAGGTTGGATGAGGCCTTGAGCAAGCTGTGCTAGTGGGAGGTGTCCCTGCCCATGGCAAGCGAGTTGGAACTGGATGATCTTTAAGGTCCCTTCCAACCCATTCTGTGATTCTATGTTTGCCTTCTGCTTTAGTTGAGGCAAAGATGTTGTGTGGTGTGTAGAGCTGTCATTTGGAGTTGTACTGAGTGTTTATTATACCTGTGACCTAAAATTTGCCTTCAGTGTTCTTTTTTCTTTTTTTTTTTTTTTTTGCAATGCCATCAGTCAGGGTAAGAGAAAATTATGTCCCCACTTGGGTTTTTAGAGAAAGTTCAACAAACAAATTGTTAATGTTTAACCTCAGAGGCAACAGGAGAGCTCATTCTCAGAATTGTGGAGAGGAAAACTAAAATAAATAGTGGCTTTCATTTGTGGACTTGTTTAAAAAGAAAGGCAAGAAAAGAAGTAACAAAACCTGAGAGCAAAGGTTCAAAATTCAGGCAGAATGAAGCAGGAGGAACAGGGTCAAAAAAAGGAAAAATAGAAAAAAAAGGGCAAGAAAGGAAGTAACAAAACTAGACAACAAGATTCAAAATTCAGGCAGAATGAAGCAGGAGGAGCAGGGTAAAAAAAGAAAAAAAAATAGAAAAAAAGGGCAAGGAAAGAAGTAACAAAACTGGACAGCAAGATTCAAAATTTATGCCAAAATTCAGGCAGAATGAAACAGGAGGAGCAGAGCTTTAAAAGGAAGTAAAAGCCAAGTCATAGGCATATGACAGTGGTTTTATTCTGTAAGCTTTTTGTACTTAGAATGGTAGAGGTTGGAAGGGATCTTTGGAGCTCACTGAGTCCAACCCTCCTGCCAAAGCAGGGTCACACTTATGGCAGGTCACAGGGACACATCCAGATGGGCCTTGATGGTCTCCACAACCTCTCTGGGCAGCCTGCTCCAGGGCTCTGCCCCCCTCACAGTAAAGAAATGTTTAGATGGCACTTCCTATGTTCAAGTTGATGCCCATTGCCTCTCATCTTGTCACCAGGCACCACTGATAATAGTCTGGCCCCATCCTCCTGATACCCACCCTTGGCTACCTGGGAGCACTGATTGCTAAGATCCTCCCTCAGCCTCTTCTGTGTAATTCAGAAGCAGCAAACGACCTGTTGATGTTGTCTGAGCAGCTCCTTGGTGGCACAGCAGCTGGTGTGTGTGTGTGAGGTGTGTGAGACCCTGGGCCTCCTGCCTGAGCTCAGCTCTGGCCGTCACAGCTCCCAGGGCACTGGTGTTGAATGGAGTTATTGAAGTCTGAAGCAGTGAAGGATATTTCCATCTTTGGGGAGCTGGGGACATAGGGTAAGGAAGTGCTGGCAGTGCCCTTGTGCTCCTGCACTTGCTTAGGTTGTGCTTGAAAAGAGATCACAGAGAGAATTCATCCCTGCAGGCAGGGCTGGGAGGTTCATACAATGTCAGAGGCTGGA
This sequence comes from Eubucco bourcierii, assembly GCA_013396675.1. Classification (NCBI taxonomy): domain Eukaryota; kingdom Metazoa; phylum Chordata; class Aves; order Piciformes; family Ramphastidae; genus Eubucco; species Eubucco bourcierii. The sequence continues at coordinate 244,644 of VWZE01025401.1, read as the reverse complement.
AGGGGCCTCCAAAGCTCATCCAGTCCAACCCCCCTGCCAGAGCAGCATCACCTAGACCAGATCACACAGCAAGTTCTCCCTCCCAACTGCTCTGCAGCTCTTTCTCCAGAATCCTCTCCCCTCAACAGGCTGTTTTGGGGAAATCAGCCTGGTCTGGAGCTGAGGAAGCTGCTGGTGGTCTGGAAGTGCTTTGGCAAGATGCTTTTCTCTACCTGTGCTCACAGCCCTGGGCAGAACAGGCTGTTCTAGGGAGAGTTGTTTTGCTGGTGCCAGTAGTTCTGCTGGGAGCAGGCTGGCAGTCCAGGGACCTCCTTCTTCATACCTCTGCTGAAATGTGTGCCAACAGCAGGAGAGCAGGAGCTGGCTGTGCTGAGGGGCAGGGAGCTTCCAGAGAATCACAGGAAGGTTGGAGTTGGAAGAGACCTCTTAAAGATCATCCAGTTCTAACCCCCTACCGTGGCAGGGACACCTCTTACTAGCTCAGCTTGCTCAAGGCCTCATCCAGCCTGGCCTTCAACACCTCCAGGAAGGGAAGATGAGGTTTGATCCCCTGAGGCAATTTGTGGTCATTTCCTCTCCTTCTGTCTCTTTTCACTAGGGGGAAGAGCCCAAGCCCCACCTGGCTCCAGCCTCCTCTCAGGGAGCTGCAGAGAGCAATGAGCTCTGCCCTCAGCCTCCTCTACTAACCACCCCCAGCTCCCTCAGCTGCTCCTCCCCAGCCCTGTGCTCCAGACCCTTCCCCAGTTTTGTTGCCCTTCTCTGGACCTTCTCCAGCCCCTCAGATTTGTCCCCTGAGACGTGACCTGGTGCCAGGGCTGTCCCCTGAGACGTGACCTGGTGCCAGGGCTGTCCTTACTCACAGACACATATGGAGCATGCAGTGCCTCAGTCAAGACTTTTTCATTCAGTGCTGTTTCAGCTACCTTCAGGCTCCTTGTTGCTCTAGCTTTCTGACCTGGCAGCAATCCTTTGTGCTAGGCAAAGCTGTGGGAAGGGGGAGGAAAAGTCCTTTGGTGGTGGTTTTTGGTTTTTTTTCAGCTCTAGCAAAAGAGAAAACTCCAAAGTCCTGTTTCAGATTCCCTCTCTTGCAGAGCTGTGCTGGGTGTGCAGCGTAGGGCATGGTGCAGGAACTCTTTCTGTGTCTCATCCTCCCTTCTGCTTTGCCATTGGGGTGGGTTTGTCTCTTAGCTGCCCTTGCATTCGTTTTCCCTGCCCACTGCTTCCCAACTGTTAGTCTGGTGGCAGCCACAGGGCAAATGAGACCTCTACAACTTCTGGACAGGGGAAATACTGCCGGAACGACTTCTTTCCCTTCCCTGTTCCTTTGGGCATTGATTAAGCACCAAGTTAATGGTTTCCTCTTGAAAAGATTGCTTCCTTGAGAAGGGGCTGTCCTCCTCCCTCCCTCCCAGCCTGCAGAAGGTGCAGCTAATGCTGATGTGTTTGCCTGAGTGTGGAACAGCTGTAAAGCTGCTTTCTGCTCAGCAATCTGCCAGGCAAATAATGGCTTGGCTTTGTTTGGTCGAGAATTGGTTCTGTCCCCTGGAGAAGCTCCTGAGCACACAAGAAACCAGAGTGTGAGGGCTGAAAAGCCAGCAGCAATCAGTGGAGTTAATGAGGTCTGTGAGTCAGGCAGGTCCCCCAGGAAACCCTCAAACTGTCCTTTCACCTCTTCTCTCTTTCCCTTTGGAACAGGCTGCCCAGGGGGGTTGCAGAATCTTCCTCTCTGGAGATATTCTAGACCCACCTGAATGTGTTGCTGTGCGATCTGCTCTAGGTGATGCTGCTCTGGCAGGGGATTGGTCTGGATGTGGTGGTTAGGGTTGGTTTTGGATGTGGTGCTTAGGGATATGGTTTAAGGTGAATCTTGTAGAGTGGGGTTATAGGTTGGATTTGGTGATCCTGAGGGGCTTTGCCAGCCTGGATATGGCTGTGATTCTGTGGATGATCTTTTTAGGTCCTTTCCAGCACCTAACATTGTGTGATTCTGTGCAGGTGAGGTGCAGACATTACTGGATCCAGATCTTGGATCCTGCTGCTGCTCAGTGAGGTCTGGATGGAAGCTGGGAAAGCAGAGGAGGGTTGAAATGGTAGGTGTGGGTCCAGCCTGCCAAGGGAGCGCTGGGAGCCAGGGGCAGGATGCCAGGCTCAGCAGGGTGTACGTGCAAGGTATTGTTACAGCTGCTGCTCTCCACTGTGGGCTTCCCTCTGGGCCTTTCTGCAGTGGTTTTGTTGGTGGCCAAATCCTAGCCTTCAGCATGTGTGCTCGCTTCCAGCTGATCTGTTCCCCCCACAGCTTTGGAGAGGCTTCAGCTGTGTAGTAAAAGGCAGTTAACTGCTTCAGGGAGAGGAGGGATTCAGAGCAGAGTCTGCTTTTCTGCTTTCTTTTGGCTTTAAGCTTTCAAGTCCAGTTCAAGAAACTTGATGTTAAAGAACCCTGCTCAAGCTTGTGCTCAGGATGGGTTCTTGACTTGGAGCTTTTATGGAATCCCAGCATGCCAGGCTGGAGGGGACCTCAAGGATCCTCTGCTCCAGCCTGTCTAGATCACAGTAGAAGTGCAATGATCTGCCCTAGCAGCCTGGCAAACTGAGTTCCAAACTGTCCCATGGAGGGGACTCTTCTGTCTCCCTTGGGAGATGATTCCAGTGTCTGGCTGTGCTCATGGGCAAACATTTTCTGGATCCCAAAGGGAATCTCCCCAGCAGGAACTTGTCCCCATCACCCCTTGTCTGTGCCATGTGGCTCCTTGTGCAAAGGGAATCTCCATGCAGCTGGCAGCCACCCTTTCTGTGCTGGTCCATGGTGAGAAGGTCTCCCCTCAGCCTTCCCTTCTCAGGCTGACCAGACCCAACTCAGCCTCTCCTCACATGGCAGGTACACAGGATGAACTTTGCATGTGTTCAAAACAGGTTCCTGATTCATAGCTTGAAACTAAGGACTGACTTCTAGGCGTGCATGACAGAGGGAAAAAAAGAGGTGGGGAAGGGATTTCCCTTACCATGGCCTTTGGTCTCTCTCTGTTGTGAGTATTGCTCCAAGCATCATATTCCTAAGTGGGGCTGTGCTGAGGGAGAAAATATGAGGCTAAGACACAGTCTGCTGACCAGAAGGATTCAAAGAGCTGTTCTAAGGGTAGATGAAAGGAAAGCTGCAGGTGGAATAGGAAAGTGCAGAAATAGGAACTCTGTGCTTCCCTTCCACTCCTTTCTCAAGTGACTTCCAGCAATCCTCACACACCACAAGTTTGTTGTGCAAAAGCTTTGCTCTTTCGTGGCATCACGTTTGGGTAGCTGCAGCAGCTGAGTAGGAAGGTACAGAATGTGTAGGTAGGAAAGGCAGAAAGATTTGGGGAGAGTTAGTTACCCTAGGTGTGTGTTTGTTTTTCCTCATGAAAGTCATTCCAAATGCCCATGATCAGCTTGGGTTTGCTTGGCATCACCTCACTTCCTCCAGATGACTTGGCTGGATGTTCCTTGGGCTGTTTGGGATGGCAGCTGACGTTGGAGTTGTTACTCATTGTGGTTGTGGACACTTATTACATGACTCCCTGGGACAAGCAAGAGACTACAGAGAGATGAAGCAATGCAGAGGAAGCAGGCCCCTGTGATGAGGCAAGAAGCTGTCTGGTTGGAAGCAGGTTGGTCAAGAGGCTTGCCACGTTCCACACGGGATGTAGCTCTAGACAGAGGCAAGGGGGGAGGCCACACCTCAAGTGCTGGCTTCAGGGTTGGGTCACTCACTGCAAGAAGGACATTGAGGGGCTGGAGCAGGTCCTGAGAAGGGCAACAAAGCTGGGGAAGGGTCTGGAGAAGAGGGCTGGGGAGGAGCAGCTGAGGGAGCTGGGGATGGTTAGTGTGGAGAAGAGGAGGCTGAGGGCAGAGCTCATTGCTCTCTGCAGCTCCCTGAGGGGAGGCTGGAGCCACGTGGGGATTGGGCTCTGCTCCCTAGCCTTAGGTGATAGAAGGAGAGGAAATGTCCTGAAATTGTGCCGGGGAGGGTTAGTTTGGAGCTGAGGGAAAATGTCTTTGCTGCCAGAATGGGCAGGGATTGGCACAGGCTACCCAGGGAGGTGGTGGAGTCCCCATCCCTGGAGGTGTTCCAGAAAGGTGTGGCCATGTTTAGTGACCATGGTGGTGCTGGGTTGCTGGCTGGACTCTGTGACAATGCAGCAGTCCTACTCAGATGATTTTAAAGCCTTTTCCAGAAGTTTGGTGCAGTGGTTGCCTTAGGGCATCTGCTGTGTCCCTTGGAGAGCAGAGTGCAGACCTCCTGCCTGCTGCTGGCTGAGTTTCCATTGGAACACGTGTGGCAGGGCAGGCCATGAGGAACCCCAGGGAGAAGCCGCTCTGAGTCCCTTTCTAGCTGAGGGACCTGGGGGTGGTTAGTGTGGAGAAGAGGAGACTGAGCGCAGAGCTCATTGCTCTCTGCAGCTTCCTGAGAGTAGGCTGCAGTGAGGTGGGGTTGGGCTCTGTTCCCTAGGCTCAGATGACAGAAGGCAGAGGAAATGTCCCTGGAGGTGTTCAAGCAGGCTGTGTCCCTGCCCATGGCTAAGGGTTAGAACTGGGTGAGGTTGAAGTCCCTGCTGTGAATCTCTGTCCCCCCATGAGTACTGTCTGCCCATCCTGGGCCTCTCCCTGCAGGCATCTGCTCCTGAGACTCCTCTGGTGGCATAGGTTCGTTGCTCGGCGGTTTCCCAAAGTGCTTTGAATGGAAATGTAAAACCAGGCAGAAGCACAAAGGCTAATTAGTGGAATAATCTCTTAATTGCAGTGCTGCGAATGACTGCTCAGCACAGGAGTGCTGCACTTGCAGGGGGAGGGTGGGGGGGAAAAAAAATACTGAATGAAAGACACCGACCACTTCAGCTGCTAAGAACGAGGATTTATTGCCCATCTGAGCAGCAGGCTGAGCGGGGCAAATCACCTGACAATAGGGAGTACTGTTGGAGGTAGGAATTGCCTCATGCAGGGCATTCAACGTTTGGGACACGTTAATTCTGCCAGGATAAATGCACAAAGAGTGATTAATTAATAGTGGCGAGATACTCGTGCATGCACTGTCCTTAGGCAACCCACAAAATGGGTTCATCAGCACATTGCCCACTCGCTGGCAGAGAGCTGCTGGGGTGCAGGGGTTTGCCATTTCAGCTAGAAAATGCCTCTGCCCTCTGCCCTCCCTCTCGATGTGTTGCGTGGTTCACCAAAAAATGCCTCCTGTTTGTAAGCAGCGAAGGAGATGGGATGGGATTGGATGATAGGAGCCTCACCGTGAGGGGGCTGGGTGGAACACTGCAACAGGCTGTCCAGGGATTGAGGCCCCATCCCTGGAGATCACAGATTCATAAAATTGTCAGGGCTGGAAGGGACCTCAAGGATCATCCAGCTCCAACTGCCCTGCCACGGGCAGGGGACACCTTGCACTAGATCAGGTTACCCAGAGCCACATCCAGCCTGGCCTTAAAAGCTTCCCGGGATGAGGCTTCCACCACCTCCCTGCGCAACCTGTGCCAGTGTCTCACCACCCTTGTGGGGAAGAACTTCCTAACTTCCAATCTGAATCTGCCCTTCTCTAGCTTGGATGCATTCCCCCCAGCCCTCTCACTCCCTGACACCCTACAAAGTCCCTCACAGCTTTCTTGTAGACCCCTTCAGATAGTGGAAGGCCACAAGAAGGTCTCCTCAGAGCCTTCTCTTCAAACTGAACAACTCCAGCTCCCTCTTTCTCCCCCCCACTCCCCCTCCTTTTTCCCTTTTCCTCCCTCTTCCCCCTCCCTCCTTTTTCCCTTTTCCCTCTCTTTTCTTCCCCCCACTTCTTTCTCTGTTTCTTTTAGTCAGGAAGCTGGTGAGCAACAGCGTCCAGCACCTAAGGGCAAAGTGTCTCTTTTCTTATCTCTTACGAGAGCAACTCGGAGCAAGAACTTGTGTAAAGTGAAGTGCAGGGGAATGTTTTTTCAAAGGATGGAAAGGGGCAAATCGGCTTCTGGGCAGCACATGCTCTGCAACGTGCATTAGGCATGCATGGGTACCTGCCTAATGCAGCCTGCCCTGGATTATTGCTCCTGCATAGCTTGAACCCCTTCCAAGTCCTCCTGAATGACAATGAGATGCTTTGTTATGCAGACAGCAGGCTGAGCTCTGGAAACTCCAGCATCCACCCGGGGGGCACTGCCAACCTCTCAGTGAAACTGCCAGGGGAGAATCTGCAGCTGCTTGGGTAGAGATGGGAAAATCAAGAACTGGGTCTGGCATAATTGTCCTCTGGCAGGGACTGCAGGAAAGCTTGGTAGTAGGCTTTTAGCCTGGAAACAGATCTTGGGCAAACACTACTAATCTCCCTGTTCCCACTTAGTCCTTCCTGTGCAGATAAGACTTGTCCAGCTTGCTACTTGGGAGGGGTGCTTGTGGAAGTGGGGAAAACACGGAAGAAGAGGGAAACTTTTCACTTCTGCATCATTTGTTGGCTGCTAATTGCTGTGGTAGGATTTAGGTGTTTGGTCAGTTTGTTTTCTTGTTCTCAGAGTAGTTGCAGGGCTGTCCTGTTCCTGCTCCTAGCACAGGTCAGTTGTTTGGGAAGGGTTTTGCACAGAGAGTGCTTGAGGGAAGTGTTAGAGATTCCACAGAGCCATAGAATGGGTTGAGTTGCAAACGACCCTCAAGATCACCTAGTTCCAACTCCCGTGCCATGTGCAGGGACACCTTCTACTAGCTCAAGTAGCTCAACTTGGCTTTCAGCACCTCAAGATCACCTAGTTCCAACCCCTGTGCCATGTGCAGGGACACCTTCTACTAGCCCAAGTAGCTCAACTTGGCTTTCAACACTTGCAGGCCTGCAGCCTTCACAGCTTCTCAGGGCAACCTGTGCCAGTGCCTCACCACCCTAATGGGGAGGAATTGCTTCCTTCTATCTCACCTAAATCCATCTCCTTCCAATCATTGCCACTGCCCCTTGTTGTCTCACTGCATTCCTTGTCAAAAGTCCCTCTCCACATTTCCTGTAGCCCCCTTCAGATCCTGGCAGGCTGCTCTAAGGTGTCCCTGCAGCCTTCACTTCTCCAGGCGGAACAACTCCAGCGCTCTCAGGCTGTCTTCATGGGAGTGGTGCTGCAGTCCTCAGACCATTATCATGGTCTTCTCTTCACCCACTTCAGCCCCTCAGTGTCCTTCTTGGAGTGAGGCCCCCAGACTGAGCCTCATATCCTTGCCAAATGATTTCCCATGGAAAATTAAACAGTGGTTAGTTCTGAACTCTAACAGCTGATACCATCTAGACTCATTTATTTGTTACTCCTCTTATCGTAACACCTTTTATTAACTCAGAGAGTTCTTGGAAAGGCTTATCCAGCTGTGCAACAGCTCTGGAGCTCCCAGTGCAAGAAGGATGTGGAACTAACTGCAAAGGCAGGGCCAGAGCAGGGGCCTGAATCCAATGATCCAAAGGCTGTTGCCTTCCAACCTAAACCATTCAATGCTTATCAGGACCTGGGGAGACTGTGACTGGACTGCAGGGGACTGTTGGACTTTACTGAGCACTTCTGTGCAAGGTTGGGAACAGAATGTCTGCAGAGCTGGTGTGAAGAAGCAGGAGGTGTGAGCAGTCAGGGGTTTGTTTCGTACAGTCAGTAAGGAGGAAATCCTTGTGTGCATCAAAATCTTACAATTCTGGATTCAAATAGGTCTGGGAAGTTAATATTGAAGGCAAAAGCTGTTTTGGGTTGTTTTAATTTTTCTTAATCCCTTAATGATTTGGTCCGACTCAGCCAGTATGAGTTTGCAGCAGGTTTTCTTTAACCTGATCTCTCAGGTCTCCAAGGTTTGCCAGTAGAAGACATTCTCTTGGAGCCTCTCTTAAAGAGGTAACCCCCCAAATTCACTTTGGTGGCTTTGGTGAGTGGTTACTGTGAATGCTCAGTAAGTTAAGATCCATTGGTGTGTCAGATCCTTTTCTTCTCCAAGTTAAGATCCATTGGTGTGTCAGATCCTTTTCTTCTCCAAGTTAAGATCCATCTTACCAAGTTAAGATCCATTGGTGTGTCCCAGGCTGACTGAAACAGCTTTTGACTCCAGGGAGACCTCAGAGCAGCCTTCCAGTACCTGGAGGGGCTGCAGGAGAGCTTGGGAGGGACATTTGCCAAGGGCTGGGAGTGCCAGGATGAGGGACAATGGCTTTGAGCTGGGAGAGGGGAGATTGAGAGAGGAGATGAGGAAGGAATTCTTGCCAGTGGGAGTAGGGAGACACTGGCACAGGTTGCCTAGGGAGGTTGTGCCTGCCCTGCTTGGAGGTGTTCAAGGACAGGTTGGGTGAGGTGTCCCTGCCCATGGCAGGGGGTTGGAGCTGGATGATCTTTAAGGTCCCTTCCAACTCATTCTTATGCTTCTAGGATAGAGCCATGAGGAAAGAACAGAGTTAGACATTGGCTTGACTTGATGCCCTTAAAAGCCTTTTCCCACCGTTCTGTGATCTGTGATGGTGTTTGAAGTGTTTGCTCAGCAACAACCCTCTACAGACAGTGTTTTAAACGCCAAACTGGCTGCACCTTCTGTAGGGAGGTTGTTACTCTGCACTCATCTTTCATGAAACTCCTGGAGGGGAAAGAAGAAGAAGAAAAAAAAAAGTAACTGGAATTCTGTTGGGGAAAAAAAAAAAAGAAGGCCTTTGTGTTGTGTTTGCTGCCTTAGAACAACAAACACAGGTGAGTCAGGGTGCCTTTGGAAAAGGAACAGGCAATGTCAACCCAGGAGGACAGGAGAGGGGAAGGGAGAAGAATGGGAGGATGTGAAGCCATTCACCAAGCCTGTAATTGAAACAAACCTCTTCAGCCAGGTCTTTTGCCTGCCTGCCTGCTTGCAGGCAGATCCCACCTGCTTCTGGCTGTTCCACAGCCAATCCAGATGGGTTTCTATGTGATGGAGGAGGTGTGGAGTGGTGAGTTTGCTGCAGCAAGTCTGTGTCTAGCAAGTTTGAAGATGCTTATGACCCTCAGGTGTGTCAGGCAATGGTTCTGCTCACCTGGAAGCACTTCTTTGCCTTGAACCAACAATGTTTTGCAGTTGGTTCAGCTGGGCTGCCCTTGGGGTGATTCAGCCAAGCAGTTTGTGTCTTTTAGATGCTTTGCTGCCTCTGCTGGGGCTTAGAAGGAGCCCTGCAATGGTTTGGATTGGAAGTGACCTTTAAAGACCATCTAGCCCCAAATCCCTGCTGTGGGCAGGGGCAACTTGCAGTAGCCCAGGTTCCTCAAGGCCTCATCCAACCTTGAACATCTCTGGGCAACCTCTTCCAGTGTCTCCCCACCCTCACTGGCAAAATTTTCTTTCTAATCTCCAGTCCATTCTTCCAACTCAAAGCCATTGCCCCTTGTCCCTGTAAAATGCCCCTTCCTGGCTTTCTTCCAGGCCCCTTCACTATTGGAAGGTTGCTTTAAGGTCCCCCCAGAGCCTTTTTTTCTACAAGGAAAGAGAAATGTTGCTGATGCAAGCTTGCCCTGTCATGTGAAGGCACTCAAAATAGTGATTTGAGTTCAGATGCTCTGGGCTTGGGTTCAGATGCTCTGCAGCAAGTCTGATCTCACTGGAAAATCAGCTACCAAGAAGGAATTTGCCTCATGACCAATGGACCATCAGGAAGATAACATCCAGGGCTTGTCAGAATGGGATCTATGCTAATGCAAGATGAGGTCAAGAGGAGAAAGAAGAGTGAAGGGTAGATGAGAACTCAGGTGTGATCCTGAAGTCACTGTGCTGAGAGATGTTGCTTACAAAGGTCTTCTCAGCAACCCTTTCTAAATAACTGAGGAACTTGCATGCAGGGCTCAGGAGGTGCTTAGCAGTGCAGCATGTGGGACCACTTGCAGGCAGACAGGTAGAAAGGGGTGCAGAAAGAGTGTGGCTTGGCTGCATGTCTGCTGTGGGATCAGCAACAGGAGCAGTGAGTGGCCTTGGCAATCCCTGGGCTCTACTGGGAGCTGGTCTCTGTTCCAGCTGAGCTGCCAAACAGCCACTGGGGTAGAAAAGCTGCACCCCAAGTGTTTGCTGCTAGCACCAAGGCCTCGTGTTTGCTTCCAGCAGCCTTTGATCTCAGGAGGCATGATGGAAGGAGCTTGGAAGGGCAAATGTCTGTTCTCTTTGCATCGTGGTTCCCCAGGCCTTTTTGCAGACAAGGCTTGGGGTGGTGGTGGGTGAGTGGCTGTCCCCTCCCTGCTGGCAGAGGATCTGCTCAGCAGGGAATGCCTGCTCTCCAAACACAGCAGCTCTCACACAAAACCAGGATGTCACCCGCTGGCAGCAGGATCTGGGGCTGCATTTCTCAAGGTACCAGCTGAGCTTAACCAGATTGGGCTCGGGGCTGGGAGTGTGCTGTGAGAGCACCTCTGGGCTGACACTTGGGGCTGTGTGGAGATGTTTGCTCAGCTGTGCTGTTCCTGCTCTACTGAGGAGTGTAGCTGTTAGTGGCAGGCTGGAGGCTCCTACGTTGGTGGAAAGGGTACAGTGTAGGATACCTGGTGCTGCACTGTCAGCTCTGCAGAGCTGCCCCAGCCCCTTGGGTATGTGTCTGTGCATACTGACCAGGCTGAAGTTGTCATCCTTGCTGATGGAAGTCAGAAAAGGCAGGCAGGGGCCCCTCCTGCTGGGTTGGGTGAGGCTTTGAGCAACCTGGGCTACTGGGAAATGTCCCTGCCAGAGGCAGGGACATGGAACTAGATGATCTTGAAGGTCCCTTCCAACCCAACTCCTTCTGTGCCTCTGTTCTGTGTGTACACTCAGTCCAGGTGACCCTGAAGGTGCCTTCCAATCCAACTCCTTCTCTGCCTCTGTTCTGTGTGTACACTCAGTCCTGTCACAGTTGGGTCACCACAACCAAAGCTGCTCAGTGTGCAGCTGCCTGGAGCCTCTGAGAGCCTGGGGGGCTGCATTTGGGCTGCACATCTGGAGCTGCTCCATTAGTGCTGCACCAAGGCATCAGCACCTGGGTCTGACTCTCTGTGTGCATGCTCAGGCACTGCAGTAGCACTGGAGCTGCAGATCTTTGCTCAGCTCCCTGAAAGGACACATGTGTGTGGTCAGGGATTGGCACAGGCTGCCCAGGGAGGTGGTGGAGTCCCCATCCCTGGAGGTGTTCCAGAAAGGTGTGACCCTGGCACTTGGGGCCCTGGTGGTGCTGGGTTGAAGAGATGATCTTAGAGAGTTCTTTCAGCCCAAGCAATGCTGTGATTCATGTTCAGGGCTGAAAGGCAGCTGTGCCTCTTCCCTGGCTGGGGGAAATGCTGAGGAGTGTGGCTGAGGAAGGAAGGAGGCTGCTGGACACAGACCACCTTGTCTGCAAGGGGCTAAGTGCTCAGGACTTCTCTTTCCCTCTACCTGGTGATTCACATTTTTCACCTTTCCTCCTTTGCCAGCCACAGCCAGATCAAACAAAGCCTTAAATTCATCATTGTTCCAATGCCTTGTCTGCTCTCCTTGTAATTACACTTCACACATCCACACCTCAGAAGGCCTCCCGGGATATTTGCATTTAGATGGAGAATGGCAGCTTTCCTGTTCCCTCTGTGGCTTGTCATTAACACCTTTTCTGATAGCCTTCTACTAGCAGTGGTAGACTGGGGCCAGGTTGACAACCTGGCTGGCTTTAGAAACCTCATTTCTGCAGCATCACCACTGGGGAGGCTGCCTCTAGGTTTGCTCAGGTGCTTCAGCTCTACCGGCAGAGTTCAGTGCTGCTATCAAAGGCAGTGAAGATTGTATCAGCTGAGGGAAGGGATCCATCCAGAGGGGCTTGGATAGGCTGCAGAGCTGAGCACAAGCCAACTTCATGAAGTTCAAGGCCAACTGCAAAGTCCTGCAAGTGGGTCAGGGCAATCCCAAGCACAAATCCAGGCTGGGTCAGGAGTGGCCGGAGAGCAACTTGAGGAGAAGGCTTTGGGGATGTCAGTTGGTGCCAAACTGCCCAGGAGCCAGCACTGGTCACTGGCAGCCCAGAGCCAGCTGTGTGCTGGCTGCAACCAGAGCAGGGAGAGCAGCAGCACAGGGAGGGGATTCTGCCCCTCTGCTCAGACCTCACCTGCAGCACTACCTCCAGCTCTGGTGCCCCCAGCACTAGAAGGGGTCCAAAGGAAGCCACTAAAGTGATCAGAGGGCTGGAGAACCTTCCATAGATAGGGAGGCTGGCAAAGTTTGGGCTGTTAAGCCTGGAGAAGAGAATGCTGCAGGGAGACCTTAGAACAACCTTCCAGTATCTGAAGGGGCTCCAGGAGAGCTGGGGAAGGACTTTTGCCAAGGGCTGGGAGTGCCAGGATGAGGGGCAATGGCTTTGAGCTGGGAGAGGGGAGATGAGGGAGGAATTCTCGCTCATGAGGATGGGGAGAGACTGGCACAGGTTGCCCAGGGAGGCTGCGGATGTCCCCTGCCTGGAGGTGTTGAAGGCCAGGCTGGATGAGGCCTTGAGCAAGCTGTGCTGGTGGGAGGTGTCCCTGCCCATGGCAGGGAGGTGGAGCTGCATGATCTTTAAGGTCCCTTCCAGCCCAACCCATTCTAGGATTCCGTGAAGGAGCTGTCACTTTTGCTCATGTTTTCTAAGTGGCTGCTGCATGTGGTGTCTGGGCAGGACTGGCCCACAGCATGACCTCCTGCTGTTGGTTGGGAGCATCTGTCTGCTGACAGCCCCACAGCAAACCATCTTCTGGCTCACCACTTCAGGAGTGGGCTGCTTGTGTTAGATCTTCACTGTGGACCTTTCTTGTCTCTTGCCACCCACAGCTTGGTGCGGGGTGAATGCTGTCTGCAGAGGCTGAGGAGTGGGTGACTTAGGTACTGCTGTAGAAAGGGAGGAGGAATAGGGACTGGAGCACTCTTCTTGGGAGTATTTTTGACTGGAGAGGGACACTTCTTCTGAAAGTATCCAGAACTTGTCTGGTGTTTGTCCATGAGCACAACCAGATACTGGAATCATCTCCCAAGGGAAGCAGAGGAGTCCCCTCCATGGGACAGTTTGGCACTCAGCTTGCAGGGTGCTGGCTCAGCTCATTGCACCTGCACTGTGACCTGGACAGGTTGGAGCAGAGGATCCTTGGGGTCCCTTCCAGCGTAGCATCCTGGGATGGCTTTCATTTACAACTGCTCCAAGTTAGATTTTTAAACTTCTCTGTGCCAGAGGGAAAAACCAGATCCTAAAACTTGGATTTGGTTGTTCTGTATGAGTAGGCAGAGAAGAGGCTCTGACCCCAAATATGCACAAACCTTTGAACTGGGAGAGGGGAGAGTAAGAGTGGAGATGAGGAAGAAATTCTTGCTCATGAGGGAGCCTTCATATTTGGAACCTTGGTTTGGAGAAATGCTGCTTTGGACCTCGAGCTTTGCTTTGGAGGAGTTAGGAATTTTAGGCTGAGCTCTGTGAGGAGTTTTGATTTGCATCTGCAGAAGATGTGAGAATTCTCAATTCCTGCCCAAGTGGTAAGGGCTCAGCTCTTCACAGGAAGTGTTGAGGCTCACTCCTGGGAGCTGCTTGAGGAAGAAAGGGCCATTGATGCCAAAAGGAAGGAAAAACCTTCTCATGGCTGAGCAACAAACCTATTTTTAAACTTGGCTACAGCAATAGGAAACCAATAAGGGAGAATTTGAACCCAAAGAGTAGCCACTGTGGAACAGGCAAAGTCAGGAGGTTGGAATGGTGCTGAGGTAGAATTGATTTGGTTGGGTGGTGTTTTTTTTTTTTGGTGAAAGAACTATTGCTGAGCTGCTGGAAAGCAGCTCCATGGAGAAGGAACTTGGGAGTGCTGGTGGGCAACAAGTTCTCCATGAGACAGCAGTGTGCCCTTGTGGCCAGGAGAGCCAATGGGATCCTGGGGTGCATTAAGGAGAGTGTGGCCAGCAGGTCAAGGGAGGTCCTCCTCCCTCTGCTCTGGTGAGACCGCATCTGGAGTACTGTGTCCAGTTCTGGGCAGTGCAGTGAGGCTGTGGCAGTGCACCCCAGGGATTTCATACAGGCATGGAATGGTGGGGATGGAAGGGACCTCTGGAGATCATCCAGTCCAACCCCCCTGCCACAGCAGGATCACCCAGGAACAGATCCAGGTGAGTCTCCAGAGAAGGAGACTCCACAACCTCTCTGGGCAGCCTGCTCCAGGCCTCCAGCACACTCACAGCAAACAAGTTTCTCCTCCTGTTGAGGTGGAACTCTCTAGCTTCCAGTTTGTGTCCATTGCTCCTTGTCCTGTCACAGGACACCACTGAGCAGAGTCTGGCCCCTGCTTCTTGCCCCCCACCCTTCAGATATTGATAGGCATTGATCAGATCCCCTCTCAGCCTTCTCTCCAGGCTAACCAGCCCCAGGACTCTCAGCCTTTCTTCCTCACACTCCAAGCCTTCCATCATCCTCATAGCCTCCCCTGGACTCTTTCCAGCAGATCTCTGTCCCTCTTGAACTGCAGAGCCCAGACCTGAATGCAGTACTCCAGATGTGGTGTGACCATGGCTGAGTAGAGGGAGAGGAGATGCTCCTTTGCCTTGCTGGCCACACTTTTCCTGATGCACCTAGGGGCACCCTTGTCCCATTTCTGCCAAATGTTTGGAGCTGATGTGCCTTGCCTTGAAGTCAAACAGGAACTTGTCTCTCAGTCTTGAGAACTGCTGCTCAGCAGCTTCTCACCATAGAAAAGAGTCAAATTTAATGACAAAACAGTTCCAAGAGATCTGTGATTTCCTGCAGTTGTCCTCCAAGGAAATGTTCTCTGCATGTTTATGAGGAAGAGGCTCTGCTGCTCAGACAGCAGTGAGCCTCATTTCTCTGCTTGCCTTTTACCTCTCTCCACACCCTTCCCTGCTGCTGGAATGATTCCTTTTGGGCACCAGCAACAGGTCTGATTGCAACTGAAACCAAAGCAGAGTTTTCTTTTCTTTTGCATTCAGAGGGCACAAAGACAGGAGGAGAGTTAGAACTTCTGCACCAGGCTATTGAAAAAGCTTTCCTGGGCTGGATTGCCACAGACCAGCCTGGATTCATGGAATGGCTTGGGCTGGAAGAGACCTGAAAGATGATCCAGTTCCAACCCCCTGCCTTGGGCAGGGACCCCTCACACCAGCCCAACTTGCTCGAGGCCTCTCCCAACCTGGTCTTGAACACCTCCAGGCACAGGGCATCCACAAACCTCCCTGGGCAGCCTCTGCCAATGTTTCCTCACCCTCACTGGCAAGAATTTCTTCCTCATCTCCAGTCTCAACCTCTTCTCCTCAAACTTCAATCCTTTTCCCTCTCATCACTACAAACCCTCATATAAAGTCCCATCCCGGCACAAGGGATGGGAGGGACCCTGCTGTCACAGCCAGCATGCAGAGCTCTGCCTGCCTACCCCTGCCCTGCAGCGCCCAGCAGTGCCCGAGGGTCTGTTGGGCTGCCCTGCAGCCCTCATCGTCTGCATTCGAATCCGCAGCAACTGGTGTGGTGGCCAAAAGGCAGTGTCCCTTCCCCTCCCCCACTCCTCCCCTTCTCTTCAGACACTCTTTAAAAAGAATTTATTGCTGGGAAGGGAGCTTGGGGTCACGGAAGGTTCAGGGGAAGAAAAGCCCAGCAGAGGTATGACAGCTGCTGCCTCGGCCCTGAGCGGTGTGGAGGAGGTTTTGCAGTCAGTGTTGGGGGTACATTGAGAACAGACTGCTCCTGCTCGGCACTGGAGGGGCACAGGGGGCTTCGGCTTTGCCTTTTGTTTGAGAGCACTCAGCACCTCGCAGCAGAAGAGCTGGCTTCATCTCTTTGAGTCCTCCCCAGCACTAGAAACTGAAGGATGTCCCTGACACACAGCATCCTCTCCCCAGTGGGGACAGGCTGGGAGAGGTGGGGCTGCTCAGCCTGGAGAAGAGAAGGCTGCAGGGAGACCTTAGAGCAACCTGCCAGTGCCTGAAGGGGCTCCAGGAGAGCTGAGGAGGGACTTTTGGGAAGGATTGGGAGTGCCAGGATGAGGGACAATGGCTTTAAACTGGGAGAGGGGAGATGGAGAGTGGAGATGAGGAAGAAATCCTTGCCAGTGGGGGTGGGGAGAGGCAACTGGCACAGGTTGCCCAGGGAGGTTGTGACTGCCCTTTGCCTGGAGGTGTTGAAGGCCAGGCTGGATGAGGCCTTGAGCAAGCTGTGCTGGTGAGAGGTGTCCCTGGCAATGGCAGGGGGTTGGAGCTGGATGCTTTTGAAGATCCCTTCCAACCCAATCCCTTCTGTGCCTCTGTTCTGTGTGTACACTCAGTCCTGTCACAGTTGGGTCACCACAACCAAAGCTGCTCAGTGTGCAGCTGCCTGGAGCCTCTGAGAGCCTGGGGGGCTGCATTTGGGTACCCTCATGGGCTGCACATCTGGAGCTGCTCCATCAGTGCTGCAGCCAAGGCATCAGCACCTGGGTCTGACTCTCTGTGTGCATGCTCAGGCACTGCAGTAGCACTGGAGCTGCAGATCTTTGCTCAGCTCCCTGAAAGGACACATGTGTGTGGTCAGGGATTGGCACAGGCTGCCCAGGGAGGTGGTGGAGTCCCCATCCCTGGAGGTGTTCCAGAAAGGTGTGACCCTGGCACTTGGGGCCCTGGTGGTGCTGGGTTGAAGAGATGATCTTAGAGAGTTCTTTCAGCCTAAGCAATGCTGTGAATCTCTGAATGTGCAGGGTGACCATCCCTGGCTCAGGGCTGGGTTTGCTTGGTTGGTCTGTTCCTGCTGCAGTCAATATTTTCAACTCCTTGCACATTCTGGATGTCTCCTGCTGGAAGCTGAGATCTGATGAGATGTTTACAGCAAGGCATGATGTAAAACAAGAGCCCTGCTGGGCCACTGCAGATTTTATCCTGGGAGAACAACTAAAAATAGCCTCTTAGGGCTTCCCCAGCTCTTCCAAGACATTCTGCCAGCCTCCTTTCGTGGAGGTGGTTGCTTCTCAGTGTGTGTGTGTGCACAGCCCTGTGCCAGGCTGACTTAATTAAGGCCTGCTGTGATGGTTAAGGGAGGGTGAAGCAGGTGGGCAGTAAAGCTGTGCTAAAGCTTTGCTGACAGTTGGCATTTATGAACCCAATTAGAGCTTTGAAGGGCTGTTTGTTTGGGGGTGGTTTGGAGGTTTTTTTTTGGGGGGGTTCTGTTTGTTTAGTGTGTGTTTTTTTTTTTTTTTCAGTTGATTTGAACAGGTGCAGAACCTGAACCTTGTGTCCAGCTGATGACTTCTCTTCCTTTTGGCAGAGTTTTAACCTGCTTAGCAGGACTGGAGAATGTGTTCTTCTTGCCCAGCACTGAAGCTCTTGAAACTGATGGGATTTTCTTGTCTGTTGCAGTAGGCTCACCCTCCTGCTCTGCAAGCTAAACAAGAACCTCTGGGGCAGAATGTCCACTTGTTTGTTCACAGCTGGGGAGTGCTTGAACTTTCCTGTGGTTTCTGCTTTCCAGCCAGGGCGATGTTCCTGGGTCATCACTAAAGCTCTGCGGTCTGACACTTGCCTGCTGCTTTGCTCTCAGCATCACAGAATGAGACCTTGAGCAACCTGCTCTAGAGGGAGGTGCCCCTGGCCGTGGCAGGGGGATTGGAACTAGATGATCATTAAGGTCCCTTCCAACCCAAATCATTCTATGATTGTTCTCTTTCAGCTCTTCTCCTTCTGCTCTGGAGGCATTGGCCTTGCTGATCTTACAGGTCCTTACATCCTCAATGATTCTCTGAAAGAGGCTTTCCTGTGCCTCAGTAGCTAGCAATGCAGGCAATCAAGTGACCTGATGTGCTCTGGTAGCGAGGGCAGAGCGTTTGAAAGGGAGCTGAGGTGCTCAGAGAGGTTGGCATTGGAGCTGTTAGAAGAAAAGTTCCCTTTAGTCTTGACTGCGTTTCCCCAAGAGCCTTGTGGCTTTTAAGGCTTTCTGTATGTCCTTTGAAAGAGGCAAACACTTTGGTAGCTGGGAAGATAAAATGGGATTGAGTCGTTTTGTTTACAAAACATTCGGCCTGGCTGTGGCTTTTGTCCTTAGGTCTTGTTTAGATGAGGATTTTAAAGTCCTTTCTTATCATCTTGGGCAGCAGCAGAGAGCTGTGCAGCTCCCCAGCTTGTCCCTGGGCGGGCTGGCTGTGAAGTGTGCCACAGCAATCAGCAAGCTGCAGCAAGGAGATCGCTTTGGGAGGAAGCTCGCACGATATCTGTGTGTGGCCAGGAATGTCATAAACACCAGGCAGAAAACAAGCTCTCAAGGATTTCTTCCTCCTCTCCACTCTCCATCTCCCCTCTCCTAGCTCATAGCCACTGTCCTTCCTCCTGGCGCTCCAAGCCCTTGTTAGGAGTCCCTCCCCAGCTCTTCTGTAACCCCTTGCAGGTACTGGAAGGCTGCTGTGAGGTCTGTGTCTCTGTGCTTTTTCTTCCCAGGTATCCATAAACTGCAGAGCATTGGACTGCTTTACTCTGCAGCAGCATTTCCCTGGAGCTGGGTCTGCAAGTTGCTGTACCTGGCCCAGCTTTCTGGCTGCTGGAACCGAGTGCATGTCTGTGTGCTTGGGGGGGCACAGGGAGGACTCCAGCAGGTGCTTTCCAGATTCCTGAGCCCTTCTCTTTAAAATACACCTCTGTGATCACTTTAAGTGCAACTTGGTGCATTGCCAGGCAGGGAGCTTTCCTAATGTCCATTTAGAAAGTAGCTTTTCCTACCTGTTTATAAAATAGGCAGAGTTCAATCTCTGACAGCAGCAGGAACTTCACAGCAGTGGGTTCCTTTGTGCTCTCAGGTGCAGATTTGGGGTGGGTGTCTTGAGGACAAGGAGAATTGTATCAGAGTATCATAGAATGGTAGGGGTTGGAAGGGACCTCTGGAGACAGAGTCCAACCCCCCTGCCAGAACAGGATCATCCAGGGCAGGTCACACAGGAACATGTCCAGGTGGGTCTGCAAAGTCTCTGTAGAAGGAGACTCCACAATCTCTCTGGGCAGCCTGCTACAGGCCTCCAGCAGCCTCACACCAAAGAATTCTCTCCTCATGTTGAGGAGACTGTGTTGCAGTCTATGTCCATTGCTTGTTGTCCTATCGCAGGACACCACTGAGCAGAGCTTGGCCCCTGCTTCTTTAAGACATTCACACACCACTCACTGCAGCTGGCTTTGCTCAGGTGCTTCCCATCCACTATATGACTTCTGAGTCTGTGCTGCACAGTTATATTGATGTGATGCTTTTTCTCTTCCCAGCCTTCTTGGTGAGGAGCAGGACTCCCTGAGCAGTCCCTCAGGAGCAGAGCCTCCCCAAGGGGTGGCTCAGGAGCAGGACTCCCTGAGCAGTCCCTCAGGAGCAGAGCCTGCCCAAGGGGTGGCTCAGGAGCAGGACTCCCTGAGCAGTCCCTCAGGAGCAGAGCCTGCCCAAGGGGTGGCTCAGGAGCAGGACTCCCTGAGCAGTCCCTCAGGAGCAGAGCCTCCCCAAGGGGTGGCTCAGGAGCAGGACTCCCTGAGCAGACCCTCAGGAGAAGAGCCTCCCCAAGGGGTGGCTCAGGAGCAGGACTCCCTGAGCAGTCCCTCAGGAGCAGAGCCTCCCCAAGGGGTGGCTCAGGAGCAGGACTCCCTGAGCAGACCCTCAGGAGCAGAGCCTGCCCAAGGGGTGGCTCAGGAGCAGGGCTCCTGAACAGGACCATGCCGTGCCTCCTGAGGTCCCAATGGACCAGTGTGGTACCCCAGTCCCTTGTTGGCAGAGCTGGAACCAACCTGTGGGCTTCAGAGTGCCTTCCTTGCTGGATGTGTGCCCCTGTCTGACAGCCATGGTTGCTGCCTCTTGAGGCACAGGAAACTTTATGTAAATGTGAGATGAATTTTTTTCCCTATGAGGGTGGCAGAACACTGGAACAGGCTGCCCAGGGGGGTTGTGGAGTCTCCCTCTCTGGAGGTATTCAAGACCTGCCTGGATGTGTTCCTGTGTAATCTGGTATGGGGGATCCTGCTCTGGCAGGGGGGTTGGACTGGATGAGCTTTGGAGGGCCCTTCCAAGGCCTAACATTCTGTGAGTCTGTGGCTGGTGTTGGTAGCCCTGGTGTGAAGTGCTAACATACTCTTGCTCTCTTCCCTCAAGCTTGTACAATGAGGACAGAAACTTGCTGCGTATGAGAGAGAGAGAGAGGAGGAATCAGGAGGCACTACAGGGCAGAGACACATTCCCCCAGAAGACCCCACTCTTTGCAGAACCCTACAAGGTAAGAGAAGGGGGGCACATGATGGAGGGAGTGGAGGAGAGAGGCTTGGTGTGGAAGGGAGCAGCTGTGCTCTGTGTTTAGCAACAGACCTCATGCTTGCAAACACAGCATCTTCCCATCTACTTCTGTTCCTCAAGTACGAAGGGAGACATTGAGGTTCTGGAGCATGTCCAGAGGGGAGCAATCAGGCTGGTGAGGGGTTTGGAGGGCATCATACAAGGAGTGGCTGAGGGAGATGGGGTTGTGTAGGCTGTAGAAAGGGAGGCTGAGGGGAGATCTCATTGCTCTCTACAGCTCCTTAAGAGGAGTCTGCAGTGAGGTCTCTTCTGCCAAATAACTAACGATAGGAGGAGAGGAAATGACCTGAAATTGCGCCAGGGAGGTTCTGGTTGGAGATGAACAATTTCTTTGCTGCAGGATTGGTCAGGGATTGGAAGAGGCTGCCCAGGAAAGTAGTGGAGTCTCCATCCATGGAGGTGTTCAAGTAGAGTGCAGATGTGGTGCTTCAGGATACCTTTTAGTGGTCATGGTAGTTGGGTTACAGTCGGACTGGATGACCTTAGAAATCTTTTCTGACCTTAATGATTCTGTGACTCTCTGGTCAGAGCATGAGCCTGAAACTCTGTAGATGGAGCAAGTGCAGTATGGGCAGTTAGATCTGAGGGCCTCCCATAGCCTTGGGGTTTGAGGGGCAGTGCTGAAGGTGGGCAGACAGGCAGCCAAGCTCAGTCTGGCCCAGTGCTGGTGTGGTTGAAGGCTGTGAGTACCCCTGCAAAGCTCTCAGGAGAGCTCCAACTGCCTAGAGCAGTTCAAGTGCATGCAGTGTCAAGCTGAGCTTGTCTCACATGGTGGTGCTGGTGATGAAAGTTAGCTCCTGAAGAATGGCTCTCTTGGCCTAGGAGATCCCTGCCTTCTCAGCTGCCACCTCTGTGTCCTTCTGTTGCAGACCACCAAAGAGGATGAGCTGTCGAGCCGCATTCAGAACATGCTGGGCAATTACGAGGAGGTCAAGGAGTTCATCAGCAACAGATCCCACCAGGATTTCATTGGGATTCCCAAAGCTGTTGCCCCTCTGCTCCCCCAGGGGAGGCCTGCCCGCCCATACCTCCCTCCAAAGACCAGCCACACGCTGCCATCTTCATTCCACTCTACCACCCACCAGCCGCCTGTGGCACCCGTGGCTGTAGCTCCCCCGGCTCCACCCCGCGCCGCTCACTACCAAAGGGCAGCACCAGGAGCAGAGCCAGCTGTGGCTCTGCACGCCAAGGGCCGCTGCTTGCCGGGCTCCCAGAGCACAGGCCAGGAGCATGGCCGTGGGGGCCAGGAAAACCATGTGGGGTCTCGGCACAGGAGGAGCGAGAGGCGTGCAGCTGGCCAGGGGCCTGCCGAGGAGCCGCAGGCCTCTCTCTTGGCGCTCTCTCCGTTGCTGTCGTCTCTGTGTTCCCCAGTGGCTCCCCTGTCACCTCTACATTCCAGCCAGCCTGGCTCCACAGCGCACAACGGCAGCAAGGCTCTCGCCTACAGCCAGGCGAAGTCATCTCAGGACCTAGTGACTGGATCCCAGGAGAAGGACAGTCGGGACAGCCCAGCCCTCAGCCTGACCAGCACCACTCAGCCTTCCTCCCAGGCTTTTCCCCAGCTCCTGTCATCAAAACCCAGTGCAATGCAGCAGAAACCAACTGCCTACGTCAGACCAATGGATGGCCAGGAGCAGGCACCTGTGGAGTCACCAGAGCTCAAGCCCCTCCTGGAGGAATACCATGGAGAGCCCTATGGAAAGATCTCGGATTTGAAGACCAATGCCAAAGCCAAGCTCTCCAAACTGGAGATCCCTGCGGAGCCCCTAGAGGTGAGTGCAGTTCTGGGGGGCTCTGTTGCTGGCTGGGTGAGTTCAGTTGTGGTAGAACAGCTCGTGGAAGGGCAGACTCCCAGAAGCAAGCTGTGCACAGCTTGCTCTGGTCAGAAGGTACGTTTTGAGGCTGGCTTCTGCTGACCTGAGTGGGATACCTCGTTGGGTGGTGACAGTGCAAAGTTCTCTGCAGCAGGTCTTATGGTTAGAGACTGCTGTTAGGATTTTTGGTTTGCCTCTAAAGATTGTTGAAGGGGAGAAAGGGGAAATGATCTGCTGAGAAGGTTGAGTGGTGATGCACCTGCAGAGTCTCACCCAGCACTCAGTCTGAGTGCTGGTGGGTGAAGGCTCCAAGTCCTCAGTGGGTGTTGGGACAGCAGCTGAGTGCAGCTGTGATCAGCTGCTAATGCAAGGGACTTAAACCTTTGTGTTAAGTGACTGCAGGCACTCACACTGCTGAGTTTGTAAGGCCTCACCACAGGCCCTCAAGAAAGTGCTGATGTGAACAGAAAACATCCTGTAGAGTTCTGCTGGGCAGATGCAGCCTAACTTCCTCGGGAAGAATCACTCTGTTGTGCCTCCATCAAATGACTTGGGAGCAGGTTCTGAAGCTGTGAGGAAGTTTGGTGCAGGGGTAGAATTCTCAGTGATGGGCAAGATCCCAAAAGTTCTGTAAAATAAATCCCATAAGCAAAGAAGGTTCTTGGGAGGGTCAGTAAGGCAAAGTGCACGGTGCTGCACCTGGGACAGGGCAACCTTCAATATTGTTTCAGGCTGGGGGATGATGAGATTGAGAGCAGCCCTGCAGAGAAGGACTTGGGGGTGCTGGTGGGGGAGAAGCTGGACAGGAGGCAGCAATGGGCACTGGCAACACGTAAGGCCGGTGGCAGCCTGGGCTGCATCCAGAGCAGCATGGCCAGAACTGGAGAGAGGAGATCCTGCCCCTCTGCTCTGGGGAGACCTCACCTGCATTGCTGGGGCCAGCTTTGGGACCCCAACACAAGAGAGGCAGGGATCTGGTGGAGAGGGTCCAGAGGAGGCCAGAAATAGGATCAGAGGGCTGGAGAGGCTCTGCTGTTGAAACAGGCTGAGGGAGCTGGAGGTGCTCAACCTGGAGAAGAGAAGACTCCAAGGGAAACCTTACAGCTGCATTTCAGTATCTTCAGGGGACCCACAGGCAGGCTGGGGAGGGACTGTTCAGAAGGGCCTGTGGGGATAGGATGAGGGCAATGGTTTGAGTGTGAGAATGGAGAGACACTGGCACAGATTGCCCAGGGAGGCTATAGGTGTCCCCTGCCTGGAGATGTTGAAGGCCAGGCTGGGTGAGGCCTTGAGCAAGCTGGGCTGGTGGGAGGTGTCCCTGCCTATGGTGGGGGATTTGAACTAGATGATCTTTAAGGTCCCTTCCAACCCAAACCATTCTGAGATTCTATGATTTTGAAGTCCATACCTAGCTGCTGCCTGCCCTGGCTTCCTCTCACCTGCTCTGCCTGCAGCACCTTAGGGGAACTGGAGTCAGTGCAAGTAGGCAGAGCAGAATCACCTGGCAGTGCTGTCTTCTGGTTTAGGGTTTTTTAACTAAGCCAAACTGTATCAGGTAGCTGTAATTATCTGCACAGAAGCAGCTCCTCATTGTGTTTGATGTATCAGGTGAGTCCCACTGGAGGCAGAAGCCTTTTCTCCCTGGTGTGCCCATCTTTTGGAAGGAGCCAAAGGTTTGATCCGGGCTGGAAAGAAACCAGCAGTAAAATGCCTAAGCAGCTCTAAGAGGGTCATGCAAAACATCCTCTGCCAACTTGTTTGTGGAGGTTTTAAGCTCTTAGCACCGTTTCTTCCCGAGTGGAAAGTGCCAAGGGGACAGCTGTTGCCAGCTGGAAGCGTGGAGGGGGAAGGCCAGCAGCATTGCTAAGCAACTGCCTGCTCCAGAGCCAGGGGAGCTGTGCCTGGCAGCGCCCACGAGAGGAGACCTTCAGAGTTCTTCCCTGCCAGGGCTGCTGCTGCCAGCACGAAAGGCACCACCACCACCTCTTGACACTGATTAGGGCTGACAAGGGAATGTGTGAAAGCAGCAGAGCTCCCCTGCCATGTAGGAGGGCAGTAGGACATGTTGACGGAGGTAAGTGCGCCCCACAGGGCTGCCTCTGCCAGGGCGATGTCAGTGGAGGAGGAGGTGACATCCAGGGTGACACCTGAGCCCTGTGAAGTCCAGAGGAGCATTGCTTGGGTCTAGCTGTTGTGTCTGGCAGGGTGACTGAAGGGTGGACTAGTGGGAAGAGGGGGCTGCTCTCAGTGAGCCTGCTTCTGATTGCAGGCTGCTTCATGGCACAGGTTGCCCAGGGAGGCTGTGGCTGCCCCCTCCCTGAGGGTGTTCAAGGCCAAGTTGGATGAGGCCTTGAGCAAGCAGGGCTGATGGGAGGTGTCCCTGCCCATGGCAGGGGCTTGGAAGTGGGGGTGATCTTGAGGGTCCCTTTCAACCCAACCCATCCTAGGTTTCTCTGAATGTTTTCAGCCCAGGTGCTCTCACTTTGAAGCGAGGATTTCACCTAAGATGCTCTTGGCTGTCCTGTTGCTTGTGTGTTCGCAGTGTCCCTGTGGCCACCCTTGGCTGGGTGTGCTGCAGGGACACCCTCTGTACCTCAATCTGGCTGCCCTGCTGCCTTGCTTTGCTGTGCTGCAGAGCAGGGTCAGTCCCCTTCCTTCCAGAAGGCTGCACGGCAGTGCCGCTCGTTTCCGTGCTGGCAGCTGGAGCAGAAGCAGTGTGGTGGTGTTTGTCTGCTTGCTATGGGAGCAGGAGCCCCTTGGGTGGATCTTACCTTTGCCTTAGATGCTTTCTCAAAGTCATAGAATCATAGAATGGTAAGGTTGGAAGGGACCTCAAGGATCATCCAGTTCCAACCCCCTGCCATAGGCAGGGACACCTCCCACTAGCACAGCTCACTCAAGGCCTCATCCAGCCTGGCCTTGAACACCTCCAGGGAGGGAGCAACCACAACCTCCCTGGGCAACCTGTGCCAGTGTCTCCCTACCCTCACTGCAGACAACTTCCTCCTGACATCCAGTTTCAATCTTCCCTCTGCCAGTTTAAACCCAATGCCCCTTGTCCTGGCATTGCAAGACCTTGAAGTCCTCTAGACCACAGCCCTCTGTGGTGTGCCTGCAGGGAAAAGCTGCTTGCAGGATACTTCTTGGGGGTGTGGTTTGAATGAGGGGCAAGGGTTTGAAACTGGAGCAAGGCAAAGTTAGGTTGGACATCAGGAGGAAGCTCTGCACAATGAGTGTGGGGAGACACTGGGACAGGCTGCCCAGGGCTGTGGTTGAGACCCTGGAGACATTCAAGACCAGACTGGATATGGCCTTGAGCAGTCTGCTCTAGTTGGAGGTATCCCTGCTGCCTGCATGGGGGTTGGAGAAGATGCCCTTGGAGGCTCCTTTCCAACCCTGAATCTGTGAGGAAAGTTTCCAGCTGTCTGTTCATGAGTTAATAACCACAGTCATGAACACTTTGCAGTTCCAGCCCTCAAAATACTCATCCAGTTTGCACTTAGGGCAGTTATCAAACAATGGCCACAGTTGCCTTCACCAGCAAAAGGATATCCTGCTATTTTTTATTTGCCCCCAGTGGCTGAATTCCTTGGTTTGGAAGCATTTAAAGATATTTCTTCAGTTTCTCTTAAGGTTTAAAAATAGCACCTAAGGCCCTCTGTAAAGAGATTTGCTTTCTCATGGAGAGAGTTAAACCTCCTGTGCTCTCAACACACACCTTGGTCTCTTCTCCCGAGCAACTTGCAACAGGACAAGAGGAAATGGCCTGAGTTGTGCAAAGAGAGGGTTAGGTTGGAGATGAGGAAAATTTTCTTTGCTGAAAGAGTGGTCAGGGGTTGGCACAGGCTGCCCAGGGAGGTGGTGGAGTCCTCATCCCTGGAGGTTTTCAAGAAACCTGTGGCCATGGCACTTCAGGGTGTAGTTTAGTGGTCGTGGTAGTTGGGTTTTGTTTGGACTCAATCTTGAAGGTCTTTTCCAACCTCAGTGATTGCATGATTCCTCCTTTCCTTTGGGAATACCACCTTTGGACCCACTAACAATCAGCCCTTTGTTGACTTTTCTCCCACTTGCCTTCTCTTGCTGCTGGCTGATGCCTTCCAGCTCCCCTCCAAGTTGTGTGGTCTGTCCTAGGCAGCAGAGCAGAGCTGTGCCAGGTGCTGGACACCAACCCCACCTCACTGCAAGCTCCTCTCAGGGAACTGCAGAGAGCAGTGAGGTCTCCAGCTGGCAGTTCAAACAGGGAGCTGCTTTTCTGCAGACCTGCTTCATGTAGAACCAGATCCCAGGGAAAGAATCAGCAGTGGCTGGAGCTGTGGCCTGCCTGTCCCCTGTCCTCCCCCTGCTGCACAGGGCTCATAGAATTACAGAATGGTTTGGGTTGAAGGGAACCTCCAGAGTTCATCCAGTCCAATCCCCCTGCACTCAGCAGGTACATGCTCCACTAGAGCAGGTTGCCTACAGCCTCACCTTGAATATATCCAGGGATGGAGCCTCAACCACCTCCCTGGGCAACCTGTGGCAGGGTTCCAGCAGCCTTCTGGTGCAGAACTTGTTCCTCACTTCCAATCTCAATCTGCTCTGCTCTCCTTTCAAACCATTGTCCCTCCCCCTGTCCCTGCAGGCCTTTGGGAGCAGTCCCTCTGCAGCCTTCTTGTAGCCCCTTCAGGCACTGACAGGGTGCTCTGAGGTCTGCCTGGAACGTTCTCTTCCCCAGGCTGAACACCCCCAGCTCCCTCAGCCTGTCCCCACAGCAGAGCTGCTCCAGCCCTCTGATCATATTTGTGGCCTTCTCTGGACTCTCCCCATCAGGTCCATTTCCTTCCTATATTGAGGGCTCCAGAGCTGGCCCCAGCAGTGCAGGTGAGGTCTCCCCAGAGCAGAGGGGCAGGATCTCTTCTCTCCAGCTCTGGCCATGCTGCTCTGGATGCAGCCCAGGCTGCCATTGGCCCTGTGCTGCAAGCTCACACTGCCTGCTCCTGGTCAGCTTCTCCCCCACCAGCACCCCCAAGTCAGGACTACTTTGTATCACGTTGAGTGAGTTTGGGTTGCAGTTCTGTTATTGTATAGAAGATATTTCAGTTGTGGTACTGATGAGCTGAAGGCTAACAGGGCGTGCAGGAATGGCTTTCAGAGCTCAAGATGGTTAAAGGATCCTTTATCAAAGCATCTCCACAGCATCTGCTCCCCCTGAATGCAAATCCCTTTGCTCCTTCTGACAAAGGCAGGCAAAGCAGCTGTCTGAAGAGGAGGAGGAGGAGGAGGCCCATGCATTGATTTTTGGGTTAAGCAAACACATCCATCTGAGGGTCAGCAAAGCATGTAAAGTCTGTGAGGAATGTGGGGCACCCACGCAGGACCACGGGCAGGGCTGAGGGGTGGGAAAGGCTTCAATGACCAGGGTCGGTCAGTGTCAGCTGAAAAAAACCAGAGCCAGAGGGTCATGGAAGTGGGCTGGTTTGTTTCAGACCCGTGCAGAGCTGTCCCTTGTGAACTGGGCTGCTGGTATGGGCAGGGCAGGAGCAGAAGAGTCCCTGCTGCTGGGGCATTGTTTCTGGGGAATAACTTCAGCGTTGCCTTGGAAAAGAGAGGAGTGGATTCAAAGGGCTGAAGTGTGCTGGTGAAACCATCCCCAGGAGAGCTGGCTGTGTGCAAGCTGCTGATTAAACACTGCTCTGCTCACAGAGCACCTGCAATAGCACCCAGAGAAGTTATTTCAGAAGGCTCTTGTGGACTTAAGCTTAATGGCTTTAAGCTTGAGGAAGAGAGATTTAGACTGGAGCTGAGGAAGAGATTCTTGAGAGTGAGGGTGGGGAGACACTGGCACAGGTTGCCTAGGGAGGTTGTGGATACCCCCTGCCAGGAGGTGTTCAAGGCCAGGTTGAATCATAGAATCAGTCAGGGTTGGAAGGCACCACAAGGATCATCCAGTCCCAACCCCCTTGCCATAGGCAGGGACACCTCCCACTAGCACAGCTCACTCAAGGCCTCATCCAACCTGGCCTTGAACACCTCCAGGGAGGGAGCAGCCACAACTTCCCTGGGCAACCTGTGCCAGTGTCTCACCACCCTCACTGTAAAGAACTTCCTCCTAACATCCAGTCTAAATGTTCCCTCTGCCAGTTTAAACTTCAGGCACCTTGCCTTGGAGCATTGTTCAGGTTAACCTGGAGGAGGGATCTCATCAATGCTTACAAACAGCTGAGGCTGGGTGTCAGGAAGATGGGACCAGGTGCTTCTCAGTGGTCCCCAGTGACATGACAGTGACATGAGGCCTTGATAACCTGTACTAGTGGAAGGTGTCCCTGTCTATGGCAGGGGGTTGGAACTAGATGATCCTTGAGGTCCCTTCCAACCTTACCATTCTATGACAAGGGGTAATGGGCACAAACCTGAACATAGGAATTTCCATCCAAACATGAGGAGGAACTTCTGTACTATGAAGGGGTCAGAGCACTGGGACAGGTTGGAGGAGTCTCTTCTGGAGACTTTCAGACCCACCTGGATGTGTGACTTGCCCTAGGTGATCCTGCTCTGGCAGGTGGGTTGGACTAGATGATCTCCAGAGGTCACTTCCATCCCCTCCCACTCTGTGATCCTGTCAGATGTTGTGTGACTTGGCCTTCATCAGCCAGCTGTGCAGGCTGGGAGATGGGATGAAATGTAGCTACTGCCAAGAGGATCAAAAGGAGAGAAAGGGGCAAGGTCTGACCACTTCAGCAGCCTGTTGCTTGTTGTTTAGTAGCTGAGAGAGGCTTCAAAGTCACATTAATGGCAGTGTCTGCATTTGTAGTCAAAAATTGATCAGGGCTTTGACTCTATTTATGCAGCTTTTTGTTGCAAAGTCCTTTAACCCACCCTTATCCTTGGCATTGTTGTGCCAATGAAACCCATGAATCCTCATCAAAGAGATCCTTGATTTTTGTCTGGATGACCTTTCTAAACCTCTCTCTTTGCTTTTGAAGCTTTTCAAGTAAAGAACCCATCTATTAAATGAGCCTTGCACAAGTTGTTATGGAAATGAATCTGTTCAGATTCTGCTCCCATCATAGAATCCTAGAATGGGTTGGGTTGGAAGGGACCTCCAAAGGTCATCTGGTGCAAACCCCCTGCAGCCAGCAGGGCATCCTCCACTAGATCACCTCTGCTTTCTCTTCTCCAAGCTTAGGACTTCATACTTGGTTCTCATCAATAAGTGGAGACTTCTTTGGTGTGAGGGTGCTGGAGCCCTGGAACAGGCTGCCCAGAGAGGTTGTGCAGTCTCCTTCTCTGGAGGCTTTCCAAACCCACCTGGGTGTGTTCCTGGACAACCTGATCTAGGCAAGCCTGCTTTAGCAGGGGTGTTGGACTGGGTGATCTCCAGAGGTTCCTTCTGACTCCCACTGTGTTTGGGTTCTGGGTTTTTTTTTTCTGCTGCATCTACACAGCTGCATAGATCCCAGGTCATGGACAAAGGGAGTCCTGAAACAGTTCCATAGCTTTGTGTCTCCTCCCTTCTCACTCATCCTTACTAGAATAGGGGCTCTCTTCCCCCATTTCACTATCCTGGTGACACCACATCTGGAGTACTGCATCCAGGTCTGGGCTCTGCAGTTCAAGAGGGACAGGGGACTAGTGGAGAGAGTCCAAGGAAGGCTATGAGGATGATGAAGGGCCTGCAACATCTGTGTGAGGAGGAAAGGCTGAGACCTCTGAGCCTGGTTAGCCTGGAGAGGGGATCTTATAGTATTTATAAATATCTGAAGGGTGGGGGACAAGAAGCAGGGGCCAGGCTCTGCTCAGTGCTGTCCTGTGACAGGCCAAGGAGCAATGGACACAAACTGCCAGAAAGTTCCACCTGAACATAAGAGAAACTTCTTTGGTGTGAGGGATGCTGGAAGCCTGGAGCAGGCTGCCCAGAGAGGTTGTAGAGTCTCCTTCTCTGGAGGCTTTCCAGCCTCACCTGGATGTGTTCCTGTGTAACCTGCCCTGAGTGTCCCTGCTCTGGCAGGCGGCTTGGACTGGAGACTCTCCAGAGGTCCCTTCTAACCCCTAACATTCTGTGGTTCCATGAAGCCAAGAGACTTTGTAGAAGTGCATTCTGACCTCTCTGAGGGTCTCAGTCCTTCCCAGCAGTTTGTCATTCATGGCTTTCCATCAAGGTGATAGAACTGGCAGGAAAGCAACATCTGATGGCTGCATCTCTTGGTAAAAAACAAACTAACTTCCCTCTTCTTTTCTTTTGCAGCAAACTTTCCCTGGTGAGGTCCACTCCATTGAAGACATTCTGAAGGTAGATGCTCTTAAAGAGACATTTCTCTCTCTGCTTTTGGTTTGCACGCAGCAAAGCAGAGCTTGGGGAGCAAAATGTCAGTGCTACTCTTCTAGAGAAGTGTACTTTGGGGTACCCTCTGGAGAGGCAAAGAGCAAAGTTAGCCTCAGGTCCAGCTGGGGCTGGAAAAACAATCTTTCCCATCAGGAGGTTTCACTAAAACACGAGGTGTGAGGATGCTGGAGCCCTGGAGCAGGCTGCTGCTGCTGCTCTGGAGAGAGCCCAGGCCACCTGGACCTGGGCAAGCTGCTGTGGGTGCCCTGCTTTAGCCAGAGAGGCTTGGACTGGATGTTCTCCAGAAGTCCCAACCTCCATCATGCTGGGGTTCTGTGACACCCTCCCCATGAATCTGTTAAGCACAAAGCTTGAGCTGTATCAACAGCAGTGCTCTGAGTGCTGCTCTCCATGTCTTTGCAGGAAATGACCCACTCCTGGCCACCTCCCCTGACAGCTATTCACACGCCAAGCACAGCAGAGCCTTCCAAGTTCCCATTCCCAGCAAAGGTAAAGCACCCTCTCTGTACCAGGGCTTTGGAACCAGTTACAAAAGGTTTTTTCAGCTCTTCCTTGTCCTTCCATCTGGTCTGGTTCCCCTGCCAGAGATGAAGGCTGTAGGAGAGGTTATCTAGAGAGGAAGTCAGATGAACTGAAGCAGATCTGGAGTTGGTGCAAGGGCTACTTGCAGTGCAGGGATGTGCTGAGCAGGAGATCCTGTGGTGCTGCTGAGCAGCTCTGTTTGGGCTGCTCCACAACAGGATTCTCTTCTGGATTTGGGATTTTTTTTTCCCAGCAAACTTTGTATTTTTAGAGTTGTAAGATGCTGGAGCTAGAGGCAGGGTTGGATAATTTGTGATTCAGTCACACATTTGTTACAACTGTGGCCTGTCAAATGTGGCTGCTTTTCAGAAGTGTCTACGGGAGAGCTGGGGAGGGACTTTTGACA
The DNA here is from genome assembly GCA_013396675.1 of Eubucco bourcierii. NCBI lineage: Eukaryota > Metazoa > Chordata > Aves > Piciformes > Ramphastidae > Eubucco > Eubucco bourcierii. The sequence goes on along the minus strand of VWZE01025401.1, from coordinate 213,349 downwards.
AGGGCTTGGAGTGACAGGACAAGGGACAGTAGCTTTGACCTGGGGGAGGGGAGATTGAGACTGGAGATGAGGAAGAAATTCTTTGCAGTGAGGGTGGGGAGAGACTGGCACAGGTTGCCCAAGGAGGTTGTGCATGTCCCCAGCCTGGAGGTGTTCAAGGCCAGATTGGATAGGGCCTTGAGCAAGCTGTGCTGGTGGGAGGTGTCCCTGCTTATGGCAGGGGGCTGGAACTGGATGATCTTTCAGGTCCCTTCCAACCCAACCCCAATCTAGGGTTCTTTGAATCTCTTACAGCACAAACCCTGTCTCATCTTCCTTGCCAACAAGAATATTTGCTGTGTCTTCAGCAGCCTTTATAAATCCCACATCCCACTCATCTGCTGGTGTCAGTTCTGTCCAGGCTGAGCTACACCAAGCCAACTTAGGCTGCTGGGCACATCCAAGTCCTCCTTTGACCAGTTAGTCAAAGAATGTATTAAAATGACACATGGAAAACAATTGGAACAGGCTGCCCAGGGAGGTGGTAGAGTCACCATCTCTGGAGGTGTTCATGGTCTCCTGGCCATGGAGATGTTTGGTACAGGGTCAGGCTTGATCTGAGGGGTCTTTTCCAGCCTTAGTGATTGTATGATTGTGTGGAATCATTGACCTGCTGCTCTGGAGAGAGAGCTGCTTCCTTTTTGTCTCAGCTTGCACTTTGTCCTTTCTTCCTAGGAACCACAGCACGCTGGAGCTGCAGCCCAGAGTCAGAGTGAGTAGACAAGCAAACGCTGCTATGTGTGTGCTGGGAGAGGGTTCTGTGTTCTAAGCTCTGGGAAGAGCAAAGCTTTACAGTGAGGAGCACAAATTCCTCTGCTGCTTTGAGCACTGAGGAGTTTAGGAGATGCTCAGGAGGTTGTCCACATCCATTGTGTAGGAGTGAAGGCAGCAGCTCAGCAGAGAGCAAGCAGCATCTGGCGAGGAACCTCCGTTTGGAGGGAGGAATGCTCAGTGGCAAGCAATTGCATCCTGAAGGAAAAAGAAAGGGGCTTCCTGAGCTGCTGCTGGGAGACTGTGGGGTGAAATGCTCTAGAAATGAGGCACCTAAACCCAACCATGACTCTTTAATTTGCAGAGCAGTATGAGGCACCCTCGAAACCCCTGCCTGCTTCTCAGCCAAGAACGTCGTAAGTACCTCTGCTTGCTTCCCAGCTCTGCTGGGCAGCTGCTGAAAAGAGCCTGGGATGAACCCAGATTTGATCTACTGCATGAGCCCAAGGAGCAAGGGTTTGACAACTGGATTAGCAGAGGGGATTCTGCCCCTCTGCTCAGACCACACTTGCAGCACTGCCTCCAGTTCCGGTAGCCCCAGTACAAGAAGGACCTGGAGCTGGTGGAGAGGGTCCAGAGGAGGCCACAAAGATGATCAGAGGGCTGGAGAACCTCCCTCTGGGGACAGGCTGGGAGAGTTGAGGCTGTTCAGGCTGGAGAAGAGAAGGTTGCAAGGAGACCTTAGAGCAGCCTGACAGTACCTGAAGAGGCTACAGGAGAGCTGGGGGCAAGGGCTGGGAGTGCCAGGATGAGGGACAATGGCTTTGAGCTGGGAGAGGAGAGATTGAGAGTGGAAAGGAGGAAGAAATTCTTGAGAAGGAAGGTGGGGAGACACTGGCACAGGTTGCCCAGGGAGGTTCTGGCTGCCCCCTGCCTGGGGCTCTTCAAGGCCAGGCTGGATGAGGCCTTGAGCAAGCTGTGCTGGTGGGAGGTGTCCCTGCCCATGGCAGAGGGGCTGGCACTGGATGCTCTTGAAGGTCCCTTCCAACCCAATCTATTCTAGGGTTCTGTGAATCTTGCACCCTTAGTGCTGTTCCAATTCCTAATACCCATTCCAATGCCACAGATGATGAGGCACAGCCTGACTCTAACTTGTGTGCAGGACTGGTAAAGCCAAAGCCATTGACACTGTGAGAACTAGAGATGACATTTGAAAACAACTGTGGAGTATAACTTTCTGCAGCTGCCCAAGAGAAAGCCTTCTGAAAGTCTTCTCTGAATTTTGGTTGGGTTGTAAAAGCTAAACAAAATCTTTCCCATTGCCTCTTTCCTAAAGGCTCCATTCACGTTCCAGTACCACCAGCTAGCTGCAGAGCTGAAGTGTCTGCAGCCTTTTCTGCAGTCTCTGTTTCCTATGTTTCTATTTCTTTTGATAGATTTCTTCTCTTCCCTATCCCATTTTGATTTCTCTCAGAGAAACATGAGTCTTGCTGTAAGATGTTTGTGCATAATCCCTGCAGAGGTTTCCCAAGGCTGGAGCAGTGTCAGCCGATAAAGGAACCATGCCAGTAGAGAGCTTGAAGTTAGTGACAGAATGACAGAGGGCATTGGGTTGGAAAGGACCTTCAGAGAGCACCTTGGGTGTCCCTGTGAGGGCAGCAGGGACACCTCCAACTACAGCAGGCTGCTCAGGGCTACAGCTACTCTGATCTTGAATGACCCCAGGGATGGGACCTCCACCACCTCTCTGGGCAGCCTGTCCCAGTCTCTCTCCACCCTCACAGTGCAGAACTTCTTCCTGATGTCCAACCTAACTCTGCCTTGCTCCAGTTCCAAACCATTGCCCTCATCCTATCCCCACAGGCCCTTCTGAACAGTCCCTCCCCAGCCTGCCTGTAGGTCCCCTGCAGATATTGAAATGCAGCTCTAAGGTCTCCCTGGAGCCTTCTTTTCTCTGGGCTGAGCACCCCCAGCTCCCTCAGCCTGTCCTTGTAGTAGAGGTGGTCCAACCCTCTGATCATATTTGTGGTCTTCTCTGGACCCTCCCTATCAGGTCCATCTCCTTCCTATATTGAGGGCTTCTGTGCTGGCCCCAGCAGTGCAGGTGAGGTCTCCCCAGAGCAGAGGGGCAGGATCTCCTCTCTCCAGCTCTGGCCATGCTGCTCTGGATGCAGCCCAGGCTGCCATTGGCCTTCTGTGCTGCAAACTCATACTGCCTGCTCCTGGCCAACTTCTCCCCCACCAGCACCCCCAAGTCCTTTTCCTCAAGACTGGTTTTTATCCTCTCTTCCCCCAGCCTGGACTGATACTGAGGATTGTTCAGTCCAGGTGCAGGACCTTGCACTGTGCCTTGCTGAACCTCAGGAGGTTCTCTGCAGCCTGTCCAGGTCCCTCTGGCTGGCACCCATCCCATCCTTCAGACTTAGCAACCACCACTCAGCTTGGTGGTGTCTGCACGCTTGGCTCAGTTGGCAGAGAGGGCCCAGCCTGTGCTTTCTGTGGGGCTGTTTGGCAAGAGAATCATCTGAGTTCTGCTGCTGTGCTAGGAACTCTGAAAGGAACTTTGGAAGGAGACAAACTGGTGTGGAGAGAAGCTAGAGGTAACCAGGTCCTGGAAATAGAAACCTGGCAGCTCTCAGCTCCTGAGCTGATTGAAGCATTGGCATTGCCCAAGCAGATTTATCTCACTCCAACCAGCAACTGAACCATTTGTTGAATCTTTGTTTGGGGATAACTGTGTCTGTCCTCCCAGCAGTGTGACTCATTTGAAGGCTGAGTGTTGTGCTCTGACCCCACAGTGAAACTGAGGAGCTGCAATGTTCTTCTAGGCCTTCCATGTCCCAGCAGCTGAGGTGGCAGAGGCAGTGCTCTTGGTGGCACACAGGGACATCAGAGTGGAAAGAACTGGGAGGGCTCTCACGGCCTTTTCCTCATCTAAGGGACAGACATCTTGCAGTCCACAATCCTAAAAGCAACCCAAAGCCATTTCTGGCAGCCCTGGAGGTGTCTTCTGTACCACCTTGGCAGGACCTAATGGGCTGGAAAACCAACACAAAGGATTGATTGAGCTGCCAGGAAGCATTTGGCCAAGCTGCCCAAAGCTCTGCAGAGTGGCTGCCTTGGTGGTGGTGCTCCTTTTTTTAAGGTCTCAGGGACTGACTGAGCCTTGGCTCCAGCCTCTGTGAGGTTGCCACGGATCCCCAGGGGCTTGGAGTACCCAGGTGGTGTCTCTCAGTGCTTCCTCTGACAGGAGAGGCAAGAGCTGATTTCCACCGAGGTGCTGTGTTAGGAAGTGAGGCAGTGGAGGCTGGGAGAGGGAGGAGAAGAGGCCCTGGGGAATGGCAAGGCCTGAAGGCAGCAGACATGTGGGTCTGTGCCAGTGTCATCAGGGACAGGTATCTGGGGACTGTGGGGTCAGCAGCTTTGCAGGAGGTGTCACCTGTGCAGGTAAGGGTTGGCTCAGGAGAGCTTTAGGAGCTGAGGACAAGAGCAGGTTCCCCACTGCTTAGTGGAGTTGTTGTTCTTTGTGAGCCTGTGGCCAGCTCCAGCAGTGACCCTGGTCAGTGGAAGGATCTCCAAGCAACTCAGCTGCTTTGGTGGCAGTGCAGCATCCTTCGTGAAGCCAGTGGGGATGGTGGTTCAAGGAGGAAATCCTTTTGTTATCCAGAGGTTTTGCTCTTCTGTTGCAACACCATCATCAAAGCCAACTCCTCAGGCAGGGACATTAGAGGTGCCCCACAGAGCCAGGCATCTTTTGGGCTTTCTTCATAACTTGACATGAGTGCTTGCAAGAGGAAGGTTTGTGCAGTGCTCCCGTTCCTAACCAGCATCAGGAACATGAGCTCTCTCCCAGCTCCTCCAAGGTGATCTGGTTCACTGAGGAGCTTTCAGCTTTGTTTTTTCTTGCTCTAAAATGTGTTGTCCTGAGGGTTTGAAAGCTTATTTTGCTCATTTGAGCATGAAATGGCACACTGAGAGGCCACAATGAAGTGAAGTGGAAATCATCAGAGTTCTGACCTGATGGATCAAAGGCCCTGTCTCCTGTCCCAAGCTTCTGATCCCATTTGTGGAGTGGCAGCTGTGTAAGTCTGTGGAGTGAGGACTCTGTCTCCAGCTGGTTTCCAGGTTTGAATCACTGTGCTTCTGAACAGCAGGAGTTCTGCCTGTCTGTTTGCCAGCTGCTGCTGGGCTGCCTGCATGGTTGCCAAAGAGGGGGAGAAGAGTTTGGGAGAGCTTTGAGTCTGTGCCCACAAATCCTTCCCTGGCAGGTGTTTGAGGAGCTGGGTGAGACACTGACACTGCAAGCAGCAGTCACCACCTGCAGGCAGAGACCTGTGAGGACAGGCTGAGAGAGTTGGAGTTGTTCAGTCTGGAGAAAAGCAGGCTCTGAGGAAAAGTTCTTGTGGCCTTCCAGTATCTGAAGGGGGCTACAAGGCAGCTGAGGAGGGACTCTTTAAGGTGTCAGGCAGTGACAGGGCTGGGGGGAATGGATCCAAGCTAGAGGAGGGGAGATTCAGATTGGATGTGAGGAAGTTCTTCACCATGAGGGTGGTGAGACAGTGGCACAGGTTGCCCAGGGAGGTGGTGGAAGCCTCATCTCTGCAACTCTTTAAGGCCAGGCTGGATGTGGCTCTGGGCAACCTGATCCAGTGTGAGGTGTCCCTGCCCATGGCAGGCAGTTGGAACTGGATAATCCTTGAGGTCCCTTCCAACTCTGACAGTTCTGTGAGTCTGTGATACCTTTGGGCTCTCTGCTCCTGCAACACTAAAACAGAGTCCCTGCTGCTCCCCACTTGGGACCTGCCTTGAGTGTCTGAGCTGCTCCGTGTCACTGTCACCACTGAGAGGGGCAGGGGCAGGAGCAGGAGCAGGAAGCTTATTGTCTAGGAAAGTAAGAGAAGAGTGGCCTGAGCTTAGCACTGCTGCTGGATGTGTGGCAGGAGGCTGCAGCAGCACAAAGAGCAGCCCTGGGGCAGCCCTGAGAGCTGAGCAGTGAGCCCTGGGAGCTCCTGGAGCAGAGGATTTGTGCCTTGGGGAGCCAGAGCAGGCTGAGAGGGGGCCAGAGCCTTCTCCTGCCCTGCCCTTCTGTGCTGGGCTAGCCCTATTTGAGGGGCACTGCCATCGTGCAACTTCACCTTTGCTGTCTGTGGGTTGGGTTCTCCTCCAGACAGGTAAGGCCAGGGGCAGCAGGCTGAGCATGGGCAGTGGCTCAGTGGGATGTGGGAGGTGGTTGGGTTGGGCCAGCTCAGACCAAGGCCTTTCCAGTGCCTGCCCTGGCTGATGTTTATCTTCTGGTTGTCTTTCAGAATGCTCCAGGAGGACCTGCACCTCAGTGATAGTGAAGAGAGTGGTGACGACCAAGTCAGTTGTAGATGTTTTCTACTCTAGGCACACAGACCTCCCTTTAACCACCACACCTTGGCAGGTCATGCTGAGATCCTCCTGCTAACCTTTCCTCCCCCTCTCCTCTTTGTTTTTGTGCCCAACACAGGTTGTTGAAAAGCCACCTTCTGTGCTTGCTCCTCCGAGCTACAGGTTGGTTCCCAAACTAGGCCAAAGGAGGAAGAAAAGCCAACTCCTCCTCCTGCTGTGGGGGTGGGTGTGGAAGGGCTTCTGCTTTTTCTTGCAGAGGTTTTTAGCTGCCTGAAGCTGCTGTTGAAAATTGGCTTCAGTTGTCTGGGGGTTGCTGCAGTTAGACATGACTGAGGCAGGCCTGCTGAATTTTCCCTGTCACTCAGAAGTGGATTTTCCTAACTCTTCCATTCTTTTCTCCTCTTCTCTACCACTTGTGTCTAGGAAGGCCACCTGGAGCTAGGGGAATTTTCAGTTGTAGTGATAGGTGAGGTCAGAACCCAGTTCTAGTGCAGGAGGAGGCCCAGAACAGCCCAGCAGGTGCCAAAGAGAAAAGAATTAGGGCAACTCACTGAAGCTGTTCCAGCTCCTCCTGATAAGGCAGCTGACCAGAGGAGTCACAGAGTAGCTTGGCTTGGAAGGGACCTTAAAAGTCACAGAATCATAGAATGGGAAGGTTGGAAGTGACCTCAAAGCTCATCCAGTTCCAACCCCCTGCCATGGGCAGGGACACCTCTCAAGTAGACTTAGCTGCCTAAGGCCTCGTCCAGTCTGGCCTTGAACCCCTCCAGGGAGGGAGCAGCCACAACCTCCCTGGGCAACCTGTGCCAGCGTCTCACCACCCTCACTGGAAAGAACTTCCTCCTGATATCCATTCTAAATCTCCCCTCTGCAGTTCCAACCCCCTGCCATGGGCAGGGACACCTCTCAAGTAGACTTAGCTGCCTAAGGCCTCGTCCAGTCTGGCCTTGAACACCTCCAGGCAGGAGGCAGCCACAGCCTCCCTGGGCAGCCTGTTCCAGAGTCTTGCCACCCTCATACTGAAGAACTGCTTCCTTAGCTCCAGTCTAAACCTGCTCTGCCTCAGCTTCAAACGGTTTCCCCTTCTCCTGTCTCTGGACCTCATGAAAAGCTCCTCCCTGGCTTTCCTGCAGGATCCCTTCAGCTCTTGGAATCCTAGAATGGGTTGAGCTGAAAGGGACCTTAAAGATCATCTAGTTCCAAGGCCACCACTACAGGCAGGCAAATGAAGTAAAACAGAGGAAGAGAAAAGTGCAGAAAGAGAATCAAAAAGAGCTCCCACCTGGGGCTGCATCTTTTCTGGTCTTCCTTTAGTGGGAATTTTTCCCTGTGAGGCTTGGGGCTGTGAAGAAAATCCTCTCTCACTTTGGGCTGGTTTTGAACCATTGGTGTGGGCTCAGTGCAGCTTCCTATGGCAGCAGTGAGCTCTTGCTTGCAGTGTTTGGCTGCCTGGGCTACAGCTGAAGGTTTTCTGTCCAGAGGTGCTTTGTCTTTGGAGCAGGCAGCACATTCCTTTGGCCTCCTCCTCGCTCCTGTCCGTGCCCAAATGGGCTTGCAGTTTTCTTTCTGGGGCCTGCCACATCAACAGAAGAAGTGAGTAGTCTTCAGCCCTGCTGCTTTCTAATTTTATCTCCTGGTGGCCTTGCAGTGCCCTACAGTCCCAGCCCAAGAGTGTGGCATCAGCACATTCCAGCAGCCTGGAGCTGGGGAGCACCAGCGACTCAGACAGCTCCTCAGACTCAGAGACGGAGAGCAGCGACAGCGACAGCGAAGCCTCCGACCCCCCCAGAGTGCCAGCAGCTGAGGTGAGGCACAGCACCTGCAGGGCCTGCTGGGCACTGCTCTGCCCTCAGCCCCTTTGCTGCCTGAGTGCAGGCAGGAGACCTGAGCTGCCCTCATCATTCAGGGGTCCCCTTGACATCTTTGCTGCATCATAGGATGGTTTAGGTTGGAAGGGGCCTCAAAGCTCATCCAGTTCCAACCCCCTGCCACTAGATCAGGCTGCCCAGAGCCTCATCCAGCCAACCCCTGCCGTGGGTACCGAGTTCCAACCTCCTGCCATAGGCAGGGACACCTCCCACTAGTACAGGTCACTCAAGGCCTCGTCCAGCCTGGCCTTGAACACCTCCAGGGAGGGAGCAGCCACAACCTCCCTGGGCAACCTGTGCCAGTGTCTCACCACCCTCACTGTAAAGACATCACCAGACCCTTTGCTTCCCTGCTGTAGTTTGGCAGTTCAATAACCCTTAGTAAGAGCAGAGTGAAGCTTTTTCAGCCTGACCTTGCAGTGTTTCCCTCTCCAGAGCATCACAGAAATGTGCAGGTTGGAAAAGGCCCTTGGGATCACCAAGTCAAACCATTAACCCAGCTCTGCAAAGTTCCCCCTTAGCTGTGCCCTGGAGCACCACATCTAAGGCACCTTTAACACATCCAGGGTTGGTGACTCCACCACCTCCCTGGGCAGCCTGTGCCAGTGCCTGATCACTCTTGCTTGGAAGAAATTCTTCCTCGTGTCCAGTCTAACCCTGCCCTGGCATCATGGTGCCAACCCTCCTGGAGGAACTGGGGGCTTCCCTGGTGAGATCTGAGCGTGGTGCACCTGAGGCCTCCTCATCTCCTGTTTGGAGCTCACCTCTGCCCCTGCAGCTTTTCTGACAGCTGAGGCTTTGGTCTGCTCTGGGGTGAGACCAGATCCCTGCCCCATTCAGAGGAGCTGCTGCCTCCCTGCAGCTCCTGTGTCGTCTGACAGACTCAGCTCCTCCTGGAGCCCTCAGACCTGCAGGAAGGGCTGGAATGTGCTGGGGCTTGCTCTGTTGGGTTTGGCTGGGACAGTGCTGCACTGGCAGGTCTGAGGCCTTCAGACAAATGGAATTTGCGCCTTGAAGTTTCACAGCTGAGACCCTGCACTCGTAAAACTCTGCTGCAGAAGTGCTCCTGTCTCATAGTTTTAGACAGGTCCTCCAGTACCTTCGCTGCAGTGCAGAAACCCAGGCCTGTTTCTGAAGGAGCTGCCGATGTCCCCACAGCCTCATGGCTTCTCACTTTCCAGCTCTTTCATCAGCCAGGGGGAGTTTTACTGGGTTCTGCTGAGCTGTGCCAGGGTGGGAATAACCCATGAAAGCACCTGGGTTTGCATCTTCCCTTTCTCTGTTTGTCTGCAGCCCGACCCACCAACTTGTAACAAGTGGCAGCTGGACAACTGGCTGACCAAGGTGAACCCACCAGCAGTGCCCACAGAGAGCCTCAGCGACATCACCCAAGGGGATGGACGTGAGGAGGACAAGGAGCGGGAGCAGGGCATCAGCAGCACTTCTTGCCAGCAGCCCCCTGAGCCCAGGGAGCCTCACCAGAAGGGCTGCAGCCGAGCAGCCAGGGCCCCTCGGGACGCTCCCCTGCCCACCAAGCGCAGCTGCCAGGAGTCTCCCGGGCACGCCAAGGAGCCCTCGCCCAGGCACACCGTGGGTATCAAGAGGCCCAGCAAGGCCCCGGTGCATGAGGAGCCCAAGGGAGGCCTGAAGGTGGAGAGTGACCCTGGTCCTTTTGAGGTCAGAGACCAGCCTTGCAGAGACAAGCCAAAGGTCAAAACGAAAGTGAAGGCAAAATCCAGGGACAGGAAAGACCCAAAGGCAGCACTGCCAGAGCCCCCTGAGAAGAGAAAGCACAAAAGCTCCCACCAGGCTGGTGCCAAACCCTTTGTGGACCCAAAGCCCACGAGAGACGTTTCGTTTGGCAGTGCCCAGGAGCATCTCACCCTCAGTGCCCTTCCTCAAGGCCACGGCACAACCCCCACCAGGACTAGCGGCCACAGGCCTCCTGCCATGGCCAGAGGGGACTGTCACAAGGAGAAGCTCCCTTTGCCTGGCCAGGAGAATATGTTGGGCTCACCAGCGAGGGACCCCTCAGACCCTCAGTCCCTCGTTGTGAAAATACATCTCCCTCTCCTGGCAAGAGTCCCTCAGCCCTCTGGGAAAGGCAACCACCAGAGGAGAGCAGAGGCCAAGGAACAGCCTGATGCAAGGAAGCAGGACTTGAGGAGGAAAGGCTCAGACCCTCCTGACAAGCCTCTTCCAAAGAGGAAGGTGAGAGGTGGAGCTGGGGTTGTCCAAGGACCAAGGAGGTCTTTGAGAGCCCCTGTGCAGAGCTCATTGCTGCTTCCTAGGCTGGCAGTGGCCCCAGCACGCTCCTGCCATAGAGGTGTCCCCAAACCTGGCAAGGGGATGTGTGTCCAAGCTGGCCACAGATGGTTCCTGTTGCTCACCAACCCCTGGTGACAGGTGCAGAGCCCTGGCAGCTGTCTGACAACAGTTTGGGGGTCCTAAGGGCCTTCTGCTGTCCTGGCATCCTGCTTTCTAGACATCAGGAAACCCTGGCACGCTTTGGGCAGCAGCAGGCACGCTGTGGGTGGCACTGCCCAAGCAGTGCAGCTTCTGTGCCAGGTCCTTTCACAGTCTCCTGCCTTGCAGCAAAGTCTGCAGCAGCTCTTCCCCCAGGGGAGCTGGGGATGTGCACACCTGCTGTGGGGAGATCCATGGAGAGCCATTCCAATGAGGACTGATGACCACTCTGCTTTCCTGGGCCCTGTCCTTCTGGCACACAATGGCAGGGACTGGAGCTGGCTGGTGCCAGTTTCACCTCAGTCAGATTCTGCTCGATAAAGCCAAACCCCTGCACGTCTGAGCCAGCTGAGTGATCTCGCTGTGCTGGGGGTGCAATTTTGTGCTGTCCTAGGGTCAGAGGTGCCACAGAACACAATGGCTTGCAGTTCCTGCCTCTGCCAGGAGCAGTCTGGATCCATTTTTGCAGGATCCCCAGCCAGCTGCAGCCCAGAGCCCACTCAGAGCAGGGCAGAAGCTGATTTTCAGCAGGGGAAGTGTCTCCATTTGAATCCTTTTTGGCAGTTCCATCCCCAGCACCACAGCAGAATTCACCTGTCCCAGCCAAAGGAGATTCAGTGACACTGCAGGGTCCTGGCCAGGGAGCCTGGGACCTGTACCCACTGTGCTCTGAGCTTCCCCTGGACTGGGTCCTCTCTTTAACCAGAACTGATCCAGCTTAGCTGTGTTGCTCTGCACTTGACAGCAGCTTTCAGACCCTGAGGGGTTGTTTCCTCTTTTCTTCTCTTCCTGGCAGAAGAAAATGGAGGAGGAGGTTGAGAGAAAGAAAACCAAATCAGTCAAGAAACCCAAACCATTGATGTCTTCAGCTAAGAAAGACTCCAGCAAGCTGAAGTGAGTACCCAGTGCTGGGGTGGCAGAAGGGAGCTGGCACTAAGGGCCTGGATGGCCACAAATGTTCCCCTGGGGGTTGCTGCTGTTTGCTTAAGGTCCTGCTGAGAGCAGAAGTCAGGAGTTGATGCTGGCCCTGCCTGCTCCCTCAGCTGCCTCAGCATTCAGCATTTCCTAGCACACAGGAGCACAGAATGGGTTGGGTTGGAAGGGACCTGAAGATCATCCAGTTCCAAGGCCCTGCCATGGGCAGGGACAGGTCCTGCTAGAGCAGCTTGCTGGAGGCCCTCTCCAGCCTGGCTTTCAACACCTGCAGGCTTGGTAGCAGTGCTGCTGGCAGATCTGCTGAAGCTTTGGAGCTCATCATTTGCACCCCAGGGCATTGCCAGCAGTTTGGCCAGGTCTTGGCTGGAACCACTGCTCCCAATAGCAGGTCTTCAGCTGGGCAGAGAGAGGAGGCTGGGGGTCAGTAATGGGCTCCTGCCTTCAGTCTTGCTTGTGGCTTGGATGGGAGTTAGTGGCCTGGCCTGCTCTGTAGGGCTGGGGTTTGTTGTCCTGTCAACAGCAGCAAGCTGCAGGTGTGCAGAGAGCATTGATGTACTCAGGTCAGTCCCAGCTGAGACGCTGGGGCTGACATCATTGGGTGCAGGAGTCTTTGAGCTGTGGCTGCCGTGGCAGAGCTTGACTTCTGGGGCTTCTTGCCACCCCTTGTAGCACTCTTGTGGCTTTCAGAGTGGGAAGGTTCAGGTTGCATTTTCAGGGAATCCCTTTGCTCTGCATCAGGTCAGGGTTTGCTACTGGGCTCTGTGTAAAACAGTCCTCTCTGAGGCATCAACTGCAGCAGAGCAGTGAAGCTGGGGAGCAGAGTGCAGTGAGCAGGGACTGTGCCATGGGACAAGTGGCTTGTGGAAGAGGGGAGAGAACTGTGTCTCCCCCACCACCACCAGAAAGATGGGAAGAGAGGGGCAGGCCTGCAGCTTGTGTTCCTGCTGGGAGGTTTGTCTCAGGGATTTCAGTCACTTCTAGGGAAGGAAGCTGTGCTGGAGGGCTGCCTTCTTGCAGCCTCCTCAAACTCTGGTTGCAATCTTTGCTCCAAGGACAATTCCTGAGGCTTATTCCTGCAGGAAAAGCTCCTTGCTCGGTGCTGTTGGCAGCTGTGGTATCATGCACAGAGACATCCTTGAAGGTTGCTGTTGCTCCTGCTGGGTTCCATGACAGGCTTCCAGGGCAGTGCCAGCAGATCTGGCACATGATGTCACTAAGCTTGTAAAACACCCCCCTGTTAGATATGCACCATGCTCATCCCATGCCCTTTCCTATCTCCAGAACATCAAAAGCTTCTTCATGTGAAACCCAGAAGCAAGACCTCCTGCTACCCCCAGCACTGCCACCCAAGTCTCCTGCACATCCTGCACCCAAGTCAAACAAGGTGGCTCCAAAGAGACCCATAAGTGAGAGCAGTGAGCTGCCAGACACAGAGAACACTGCCAGGAGCAAGAGCAGCCACAAGGATCCTTTGATCTCCAAGCACAGGAAGGTGGAGAGAAATCACCCTGAGCTGTCCAAGGGCATCAAAGTAGGTACCTGTTCTGCCTGCTGTGGGGTTCTTTAGAAACGTGCTCTGAGGGTACAAAAGAGGAAGGAAGCCACCAGAGAAAGCTCTTGGAAGCGTTTTTGCTGTGCCCCAAAGCCTGCCTTGTAATTTCTCTGCTGACTTTCCATAACCTGTTCTCCTCTCCCCTGTGAGGCAGTGGGAGGAGGTAACCCTGTGCCAACCAGAGGCAAGGAAATCTGTTCATGGTAGGAACTGGGTCTGAAGGTGGGCAGGTGCTGGAGCATAGCTCAGGGTGTTTGCAGGAGGGCAGAGGGGATGGCTTCAGAAGAAGACACAAGCAACCTGGGCATCAGGCTCCATGGCTTGCTTACAGAGCTCCTCCTGAGCCTTACAAGATCTCTGGATCTTTGTAATTTTGGCCTTTTCACTGGGGTGTGTGATCCAGGACAGTGTCCTGTGTGGTGTAGGGCAGCCTGTGCAGGCTGAGGCTTCACTGAGGGTGTTGTTAGCAATGGGGAACCAGCAGCCTGCTGCCTGGGGAAATCAGTGTGGGTGGAGGTGACCTGTCCTGCCTCACTGCTCTCTGAGCCACTGCCAAGGAGACAGGCTGCTGAATGCCTCTAGGCTTGGGAAAAGTTGGAATGGTTGGAACTTTCCTGGCAGTCAGGAAACAAGCCCAGACCCCACTTGCATTACTGGAGGAGGCACTGTGGGGAAGGAGGCAAGGAGAAGGGAACAGCTCAGGGAACAGACTGCCTGGGACACAGGAACACTTCCTCTTGCAATTGGGGAAAGGCAGGGTTGGGAATTGGCTCAGACCTATCCCTCAGCTTTATCTCTGCTCTTTTCAGGAATCTGCAGGGGATGTCTCAAAGCCTTTCCCAGTGCCTTCTTTGCCAAATGGCACCTCCAAGCCAAGGAGACCTCAGCTCAAGGCTGAAAAGTAAGTTTTGTTTTCACACTCCTCCTCTGCACTTTCTGCCAGGCAAGGCTGACCCTGCAGCCATTCTGGCTTCTGCTGCTTAAGGAGCACTTTGCTGGGAGAGAGGAGAGAGGCAGAGGTGTCTGACACCTGCTCTCTACTGGCTGTGCCTTTCTCCAGCCACCACAAAGCAAAGATCTCATTGCAGCAGCTCTTGGTTTGAGGGAAGCTACTCTAAAAACCAGGAATGTTTTAAACTTGGAGGAAGTCTCTGTGGTGCCTGCCCACAGCTGAGGGCTTTGCTGTTCTGGGTTGTGACAAGTGGCAAACTCCCCTGTGACAAAGTGATGGGCAGGAAACTGTTCCTGAGAGGACAAAGGGGACCTCCAGGCAGGCTGGGGAGGGGCTGTTCAGAAGGGCCTGTGGGGATAGGATGAGGCCAATGGTTTGAAACTGGAGCAGGGCAGTTAGGTTGGACATCAGGAGGAAGCTCTGCACAGTGAAGGTGGGGAGAGACTGGGACGGGCTGTCCAGGGCTGTGGTTGAGGCCTCATCCCTGGAGACATTCAGGATCAGACTGGCTGTGGCCCTGGGCAGCCTGTCCCAGTGTTGGAGGTGTTCCTATAGGCTGCAGGAGGTTGGCCAAGATGACTTTTGAGGGTCCCTTCCAACCCAAAGCAACCTGTGACTTTGTGACTTGCCTCTTGATGTGGCTGCTCTTGGTGGGAGTTAAGGAGCAAACCTGGCTACCTGGGGCTTCAGCCCTGCTGGGCTGTTGAGATGGGAGACTGGTAAAGCAGTGAGCTCCTTGGACCTGTGTGCAGGCAGCATTCATTTAGTGACCAGCAGGACTGTAAGCTCTTTGATGAGGCTGTACCAGGCTGACCAAAGCAGGATGTGCCCTTGCAGCCCAGAAACCAGCACTGTCATGGGCTGCATCCCCAGCAGTGTGGGCAGCAGCTGGAGGGAGGAGATTCTGCCCCTCTGCCCTGCTGAGACCTCAGCTGCAGTGCTGGGGCCAGCTCTAGAGCACCAACAAAGGAAGAACATGGATGTGATAGAGGAGGCAGCAAAAGTGATGCAAGGGCTGGAGCACTTCTGCTGGGAGGACAGGCTGGGAGAGTTGGCACTGTGTAGCCTGGAGAGGAGAGGAGGCTGCAGGGAGACCTCAAAGCAGGAGAGCTGGAAAGGGGCTTTGCAAAAAGGTATACAGTGACAGGACAAGGAGTGATGGCTTCAAACTGGAGGAAGACAAAATGAGACTAGACTTTAGGGAGCAATTCTTCCTGCTGAGAGTGGTCAGGCCCTGGAACATGTTGCCCAAAGGCAGCTGTGGAGGCTCCAAACCTGGAAGTGTTTGAAGACTGGATGGGGCCTAGTGGGAGGTGTCTTTGCCCATGGCAGGGTGTTGGAACTGGATGAGCTTTTAAGTCACTTCTAACCCAACCCATTCTGTGATTCTGTGATCCAAGATGCTTGAACTCACATCGCCCTCCAGATGTGAAGGTAACATCCACCAGGAGCCCACCACCCTTCTCTGATTCCTGTTCTCCTCTCTGTCCCCAATTCAGGAAGCATCCAGTGGAACACTACCGAGAAGAGGCCAAGAGGCTGAAGCACAAAGCTGATGCCATGGTGAGCCTGTGCCCTGTGCTGCAAAGGTGCCCCAGCTCTTGCCATGGGACTGCTCCAGGGGTGCCTGCGCAGCAGCCTCGCTGGCTGACATTGCCTGCACAGC
The DNA here is from genome assembly GCA_013396675.1 of Eubucco bourcierii. Lineage (NCBI taxonomy): Eukaryota > Metazoa > Chordata > Aves > Piciformes > Ramphastidae > Eubucco > Eubucco bourcierii. The sequence goes on along the minus strand of VWZE01025401.1, from coordinate 197,786 downwards.
TGCAGCTCTGCCCTGGCAGAGTTAGAGAAGGGTTGGACTGGATGAGCTCAAAGGGCTTCTCCCACCAAAACAATTCTCTGATGCCATGCACACAGCCAGAGAAGACAAAGCTGGGGGCTGAGGCCACATCAGGGCTGCTGCTGAGAAGCCTTTAGGCATCAGCCCCAGGCCTGGCTTGTGTCTCTCTCTGTCTTCCAGTGCTGCCTAAGCAGGGAGGACAAAGCTCCTCAAGCCCAGGGGCCAGAAGCAGTTTTCCTCTTGCCCTAACTATGATCATTTTCTCCCCTCCAGACAGACAAAACTGGCAAAGCCATTCAGTACTTGGATGCTGCCATGGCTTTCATTGAGTATGGGATGGCCTTGGAGTTGGATGCACCAGCACCAAAATCAGCTTACAGCATCTTCAGGGACACCATAGACCTCATCCAGTGAGTGGCCTCCTGAGCCTGGTGGCTGCAGCATGTGCAGAGGGCAAGGGGCAGCCATACTGCTTGTTTGCAGCTGTGGCAACTCTGGATTCTCACCAAGGAGCAGAGTTCAGGCTGCTGTTTGTTCATAGACTGTGAGGCTGCAGAGCACTGAGGGCTGAGCAGGTCCTGCTTACTTTCTCTCCTTAGATTCATCACCACAGTGAGAGCCTTCACAGGATCATCAGCATCCTCCTATGAAGAGCTCTTCCTGATGCTGTGGTAGGTCCCCCTTGGGCTGTGCCTTCAGAGGCTGCTCTGAGACTTGCTGGAGGGAAGGGCCCAGCACTGCTGGGGAGGGAATGAGTGCAATGGGAAGCAGAGCTCTGCAGGGCACAAAGGCCACGCTGGCAAAGCCAGCAGGAGCTGGCACACTGCTCGAGTGAGCTGGGAGATGAGCAGAGAGCACAGGTGGAGGGCACAGTGGGATCTGCTGGCAGCTGGGCAGCACAGAAGGGCTTTCAGCTGAGGGGAAAGGATGAGCTGTGGCTGCCCAAGTCTGAGCCCTGGCACTGAAGAGCCCAGGCGAGGCTCTTCTAGAGGGGAGCGCCCTCAGCCTGGGGCACCTCTGAGGGGCTGGGCACCTCTTAATGTGAAAGAGCAGAGCTGGCCCTGCCCCCTTGGGTTTTTTCTTTCCCTTGAGAGGTTCCCCAGAGCCTTTGTCTCAGATGAGCAGGAGGAGCAGAGCAACTCTGACCTTTCTTACAGAATTGTTTCAACTGCATAAGGCTTCTAAGATCATCAAGTCCAACCAACAACCTAAGACCACCACGGCCATTAAACCATGTCCAGCTGTTTCTTGGACACCTCAAACCTTCTTGGCTCTGCAACAGGGCTGCTGTGTGCCTGCCTCTGTCCCCCAGGCTGAGCCTGGCCGCTGACACTTGGCTGTGTTTGTGCCCACAGCACGCGGTGCCAGGCCCTCCTGCACATGGCCATGTTCCAGTACAAAAGAGAGACTGCAGTGAAGTATTGCAGGGTCCTGAGTGACCTCTTCAAGGTAGGGCAGGGTGCTGCTGAGCTGCCAGCTGGGTGGCTGTGGGAGGCACTGGTGGCACTCCCAGCCCCGAGCTAACAGAGTTCTGTTCCCTGCTGCAGAGCCCTGCCAGAGCAGCACCAGCAGCTTCTCCCTGTGCTGCAAGGTAAGAGCTCCTTTACTGAGCTTGTCAAGTGCCTGGGGGCTGGCAGTGCTGCTGCTCTCTCTCTGCTGCCTATTCTCCTTGCAAGGGCTTGGCCCTGCTCTGCCACCAGCTCCAGAGGTACCACCTGGCAAGCAGAGCAGTTCTCCTCTGGAGGAGCAGGTCAGAGGGCCAGGAAGGTCCTGTCCCTATGCTGTGGCACAGCCCCTGCTGTCCTCACCTTGCTTCTGTCAGAGACCCCTTGGCACTTCATGGGACACCATGCCCAGGTCCCTGTCAGACAGCTCCAGCTGCCAGGCAGCTCCAGCCCCATGTGTGGGGAGCTTAGGGGGCCTGCAATGGAAGCTATGAGGAGAGAGCAGTGAGAGAGGCAGGGGCAGAGTTTGGCAGTGCCTGAGAGGCCCTTCCTGCTCTCTGCTCTCACCTGTTCTTTTGTGGAGTCGTTAGAATCCCAAATCACTTCCAGACCCCTGCCCTGCACTCAAAGGACAATCATGTGTTGGGTAGCTGAACACTTTTCAACTCCCAACCCTCCTTCCCACACTGCAGACCTGGGTGATACTGGAGAGCTCCTGGCATAAGGTGGCCTTGTGGCTCCCCTCTGATGTGAGCTGCTCCTGATGGTGTTTGTTCCTCNCTGCCTATTCTCCTTGCAAGGGCTTGGCCCTGCTCTGCCACCAGCTCCAGAGGTACCACCTGGCAAGCAGAGCAGTTCTCCTCTGGAGGAGCAGGTCAGAGGGCCAGGAAGGTCCTGTCCCTATGCTGTGGCACAGCCCCTGCTGTCCCCCTGTGCTGCAAGGTAAGGGCTCCTTGGCACTTCATGGAACACCATGCCCAGGTCCCTGTCAGACAGCTCCAGCTGACAGGCAGCTCCAGCCCCGTGTGTGGGGAGCTCAGGGGGCCTGCAATGGAAGCTATGAGGAGAGAGCAGTGAGAGAGGCAGGGGCAGAGTTTGGCAGTGCCTGAGAGGCCCTTCCTGCTCTCTGCTCTCACCTGTTCTTTTGTGGAGTCGTTAGAATCCCAAATCACTTCCAGACCCCTGCCCTGCACTCAAAGGACAATCATGTGTTGGGTAGCTGAACACTTTTCAACTCCCAACCCTCCTTCCCACACTGCAGACCTGGGTGATACTGGAGAGCTCCTGGCATAAGGTGGCCTTGTGGCTCCCCTCTGATGTGAGCTGCTCCTGATGGTGTTTGTTCCTCCTGCAGAAGCACAGGAATGCCTTCTCCTCTTTCTCCAATGCCCTCTCCTGCTGGTTCTGGGACTTCTCAGCCAGGATCAAACATCAACAACTCCAGTGGCAACAGCACTGCCTCTATGGTCACAGTCCCCAGTAATGTCCCCACCATCACCTCTTCCTATATCAACATCACCTCCCACATCCTGCAGGCCTGTGACCTCTGGGAGCAGGCTGAGGCCCTGGCCAGGAAGAACAAGGGTAAGCTTTTGTCCTCTGCCCTCCCTCTGCTGCCTGCTGTGGTTCTCTGCATGCACTTGCAAGCAGCATCCCTGGAGAGCAGAGCACTGCAGAGCCTCTGCTGCTGCTCCAGGGCTGAGGGTTGCAGCTCAGAGGTTGTCTTGGCATCCTCCTGTGTGGGAGAGCTCAGGGATGAGGGATCAAGAGCAGGAGCCCAGGCAGCTGGCTCCATGCTACCACCAGAAGCAGGAGTGGGGTTGGGATTTGGTTTTCCCTCTGGGCACTTGGCTTTTGGGAACTGGTTCCCCTTCTTCACAGAGCAGCCTTTTGGGGTGCAGCCTGTGGGTCAGTTTGTCTGCCAGACCTGCAGGTGCTTTTGTGTTGAACAGAAAAGTGACACTGGCTGCTCTCTGTGGCACAGCAGCTGAGCAGCATTGGCACTGAGCTCCTTGCTGGGGCAGATGCCCAGCATCTGGCAGCAGCATTTCCTGCCGTTGCTGCTGCTCTCTTTATTGTGCAGGTTTGCTGTCAATGCTGTTGTGGGGCCTGCAGATGGAGGCAGGGTAGGAGGACTCTGGACCTCTGGGCACATCAGGCAGCTTGAACAGTCCCAACTGTGCAGCCTGCCAGGCTGTGCCAGTTTGTACAGCTGCTCAGCTGAGAACCTGTGCTGCCCTTGGGGTTGCAGGCAGCAGTGCAGGCAGTGCTCAGATGTGGCCTGTTTAAAATCTGAGGGGAGCATGCAGCAGGGCCTGGGCTGTGCACACCCAGCCTGGGTGTCCTTCCCAAGGCAGGGTGTGGGGAGGGAGTGTCTCTTAGTGCCTCTTCCCCTCCTGTGCCTTGCTTTGTGTGCTTGGGACCGTCTCAGCTTTGACAGGATGGGCCAGGTGCCAACTGGTGCCACTCCTGGCTACCCCCCAGTCTCTCAGGGGTGCCTCTTGTGTGAAACCCACTAAAGCTTTTCTCTCTCCCTCTCCTTTCTGCAGAGCTTTTTGCTGAGCTCAGCACAGCCAGCGGCCCCCTGGCTCTCAACAGCAGCCTGAGGGAGCTGCTGCACTACACAAGGCAGGCCTTGCAGTGGCTGAGGATGGAGACCAGCACTCCCTAACTGGTGCTCAACGTGGTTAAGTAAAGTACCTGGAACTTCTTTGCACTTTTTGAAACCTCAGAAGCATTCTCACTTCCTGAGCTGTTGGATACAAAGCACCTGCAAGGGGAAAGAACAGGGAAGGGATCTGGTTACACTGGAAACACTTTTGGTACTGTGCTTTTAGGGGAGCTTTTTGCTGCCCTGAGAGAGGAAATGTTGGAGGAAAGCCTCAGCCTCTGTGGCACCTCCCTTTGAAACGACAAAGTGCAATGAACTGCCAGTGGCTCAATGCATTCATGGTCTATGAACATTTCTACTCCCAAGAACCAGCAGAACAATCATCACACCTGAAGAAGTGCCCAAGAGAAGGACATCTGCCTCCACCATTCATCCATGCAGCAGAAGACACCAGAGAAGTGTTTCTGCCAGGACAGATGCCCCCTTGGGTGTCTTGGCTCCTCAGATGGCAAGTAGCAGCCTCAGCAGCACCCAGCAGCCTTCTGTTACAAGCCCACCAGTGCCACGCTCTGCCTGGCTGCTTTCCAAGCTCCCCTCTTGCCCTTGTCAGCCAGGTGCTGTCCTGAGCACAGGGCAAAGCCTGGAGTGCTGCAAAGGAACTGCTGAAGCCATCTCTGCTTTGGGCCTCCTCCTTGCCAGGCTCTTGTGCCAGCTGTGGCACCTGGGATCCTGCTGGGCTTGGGCTGTGTGAACCCAAGACAGCTGGGGTGGCAAAGTGAGCAGAGGGGGCTGGGCACAGCTCTGCCTCTCTGTGCTGGGGGCCTGCACTCCCTGCCCAGCTGCTGCTGGCCATGGCAGTGGGTGGGGCTGGGCAGCAGCACTGGGTCCTTGGGGGGGCTTGGCCATTGCTGTGAGCCTGCAGAGCTCACACAGGATGGAATTGCTTCTCTGCCTGGAGGGGCTGGAGACAACCTCTGCACTGAGATGTTTGCTTGCACCTCTGTGCTCTTGCTGAGTATCCAGGAGCAGGATTTGTGCCAGCACAGGGCATCCTTTGTGTGGGAGAGAGCTCAGGTGCTGTGCCTCAGCCAGAGCACAGGATGGGCACAGCCAGGTGGGAGCCTGCCAAGGGCAGGGCACAATCAGCTGTGTGCAAACCTTTGTCCCTTGCCAGCCACTGTATGTTTGACATGGCAGCTCTGCAGGGGGCAGTGGCAGGGAAGGCTGCAGCCAGGGCCTCTGTGTGCTCCGTGAGGTGCCACCACCTGTGCCCAAGGAGCTGCTGTGGTGTGCAGTAGTGTGGGCCCCTCTGGCAGCCCTTGCCCTGTTTCTGCAGAGCCCTGGCAGTGGTGCAGAGCAGGATGGCATCCCAGCACAGTGGTGCCTGGGGACAGGGTCAGGTCCCTTTGCCAGGAAGCTGCAGGACAGGGGCACAGCTCCACATGCCCACAGTGCTGCCCCCTTTGCCAACCAGCTGCTGCTGGCTCTGAGGCTTAGGGCAAGGTACAGTGCAGAGCCACCAGCCAGGGCCTGCATGTCCAGACTCAGTGTGCA
>VWZE01025401.1:174958-187361 GCA_013396675.1 Eubucco bourcierii | reverse complement strand
CCCCCCCCCCCCAGGTTGCCCTCAGTGCTGTGCTGCCCTCATGCCAGAGGGACAGCAGCGTAGTGCATTCGCTGGCTTCGTACCCACCCGAGCCTGACCTGCCAAGTGAATCCTATGCGTGGATGCTGTTCCCTCCATTCCCTCCTGCCCCCTCCACACCATCTGACTGGGAGGAGGAGGGCCTGGAGCTCCTGGAGCGGGGCCCCAGGGGCGTCCCCAGGCGATGGCTCAGCTGGGAGGCAGCGTCGTCGGACTCCCAGCGCTCCAGCTCCTCCCGCACCAGCCGCTCCATCTGCTCCCGGTGCACCTCATTGTCACGGCCCAGGCTCTCATCCTAAAGGGGGCAAAAGGCACAGGCTGGAAGTGCAGCTTCCAAACTGCAGATCATGGGCAGGGAACAAGGAGAGGTTCAGAGGGCAGGTCCCGATTCAGGCATTTGGGGGCAAATGTTCAAGCGTAAAGGAAACGGGGAAAAAGGTGAAGGTGGAGGGCTTTGAGCAGGGCAGTTCTGTACCACAGCCCAAAGCTGACTGCTCTCTGCAGGTGGTGGAGGGCTTTGAGCAGGGCAGTTCTGTACCACAGCCCAAAGCTGACTGCTCTCTGCAGGTGGTGGAGGGCTTTGAGCAGGGCAGTTCTGTACCACAGCCCAAAGCTGACTGCTCTCTGCAGGTGGGGAGAGCTCAAAAGCAGCTGATGCTGATGTGGATTCCTTGGCTTACCAGTTAAGAATGGTAAGTGGGGAATTCTTACAGACTCATAAAATGGTAGAGGTTGGAAGGGACCTCTGGAGACCATCCAGGGGGCAGGGTCACCCAGGAACACATCCAGATGGGTTTTAAAAGTCTCCAGAGAAGGAGACTCCACAACACTTCTGGGCAGCCTGCTCCAGGCCTCCAGCACCCTTACACCAAACAAAGTTTCTCCTCCTGTTCAGGTGGAATTTCCTGGGTTCCAGTTTGTGTCCATTGCTCCTTGGCCTGTCACAGGACACCACTGAGCAGAGCCTGGCCCCTGCTTCTTGCTCCCCACCCTTCAGATATTGATAGGCATTGATCAGATCCCTTCTCAGCCTTCTCCTCTCCAGGCTAACCAGCCCCAAGGCTCTCAGCCTTTCCTCATCAGATGTTCCAGGCCCTTCAGCATCCTGATAGCCCTCAAGTATTTCCATAGGCTTGTGGAGAAAGCTTCTGCAGCAAACTGTGCTCTTGGCAGTGATGTGGCACCCCCAGGTTCTCCCCTTCACTTGTGAAAACACAGCTGCTAATACTAACATCTACCTCTAGAGATGTAAAATACTCTGAGAAGAGCACACACACACACACACACCTGTGGAAGCCTCATCTCAAGAATTAAACAGAACTTGGCATAGTGACAGCCCTTTCATCTGTGACAGGGCACCTGGGGTCTGCCCTACAGAAGCCACCAGGCCAGCCCATGCCACCCACCCCTTCAGAGTGCTGCTTGGCCTTGCCCCTGCAGGAGGCTGACACAGCTTTTAGTGTGCACACAAGTCATGTCTGTCCCACTGGCCACTTCCAAAAGGCTCCCAAGAAAGAAAAGACTGCAAAGGGGAGGCAACAGAAGCTTGGTGACAGAGGTGACCTGCTCCCACCTGCCCCACACAAGCCTAGAAGCAACATGGGAGAAGAGCAGCAGGCAGCTGCATGGGGCTGCTGGGCTGATCTCTAGGCTCTAACAGGCCAGCCCAGGAAAAGCTTTGGGTTCATCCCAGCAGGCAGCAAGGCCTTTGGGGTCAGGAGTTTAGATATGCTGGTCCCTCAGTGTGACACAGGCCTGCTCCAAGAAGGCTTCTCCTCTCTGACCCTTGCACCCTCCTGTCTCTACCATTTCATTGTCCAGAGGCCCTGATTTGCTCACACTTGGCCATCACCGAGGGGTTCACCTTAGCTTTGTACCACGCCCTAAGAGGGAGAAGTTGCTACCCACAAGCAAGGCTGAGACCTTTCTTACCTCTGTCATTCCATCCAGCAGCCTGCCCAGCACATCTCTCCTCTTCAGCTTGGCCCTCTCCATGGCTTCCAGCTTGACGATGACTGCGTCGATCTTGGAGACGATGCTGCCGATGGAGTGCTCCATGCGGTCCACTCGCCTCATCAGGCTGAGGGCAACAAGGCTCAGCTTCAGGGAGCTGAAAGCTCCAGCTCACTGCAGCACAGCAACACACAGCAGGGAAGGGTGGGACAGCACTGACACTCAAGCATGCATCTCACTTCCCACTGGTGCGAGTGCCACTGGCCGGGAAAGGACAAGGTCCGCAAAAGCAAGAAGGGGAAAGCAAAGTGGGTAAAAAGCAGCTCCTGCACTCTGCTGTCAGGGCATCCTCACCAGAACCTGCTGGCCCTTGTTCAAGGCTTCCTTCAGATCATGGTGCTAGAAGGAACCAAGACAGAGATCTACCCTTGCAGAGAAAATGCACAGTCACAAGGAGCTCATGACAGGAGCAGGGGCAATGGCTTTGAGCTGGGAGAGGGGAGATTGAAAGTAGAGATGAGGAAGAAATTCTTGAGAGTGAGGGTGGGGAGACACTGGCACAGGTTGCCCCCTGCCTGGAGGTGTTCAAGGCCAGGTTGGATGGGGATTTGAGCAAGCTGGGCTGGTGGGAGGTGTCCCTGCCGATGGCAGGGGGCTGGCACTGGATTGAGGTCCCTTCCAACCCATTCTGTGACTCTATGGTTGGTTCTATGAAACTTAACCTCATTGCATACAGCAGTGAGGCTCTCAGGCAAGCTAAAGCAACCTCAAGGCTTCACAGATGAAAAAATACCCTGAAAACTCTTCTGGCATCATTGCAGCATGGCCACCTGCTCTGTTCTCTCTCTCTTTCCCCATGGCCATTTGCTCTCCTTTCTCTTTCCCCATGGCCATTTGCTCTCCTTTCTCTTTCCCCATGGCCATTTGCTCTCCTTTCTCTTTCCCCATGGCCATTTGCTCTCCTTTCTCTTTCCCCATGGCCATTTGCTCTCCTTTCTCTTTCCCCATGGCCATTTGCTCTCCTTTCTCTTTCCCCATGGCCATTTGCTCTCCTTTCTCTTTCCCCATGGCCATTTGCTCTCCTTTCTCTTTCCCCATGGCCATTTGCTCTCCTTTCTCTCTCCTTTTCCCCATGGCCATTTGCTCTCCTTTCTCTCTCCTTTTCCCCATGGCCATTTGCTCTCCTTTCTCTCTCCTTTTCCCCATGGCCATTTGCTCTCTTTTCAGTGCCCAGCTTTTCAGGGCAGCATTAGGTTTAGTTGGTTGCTTGCTGGGGGTTTTGTGTTTGTTTTGATTTGTTTTTGGTTTTCTAAATCATTCCCCTAGGCCTTTCTAAAGTACTTCCACTTCAAGATATTAGTTGAAAACTACAAAAAGCAGTGAGCTGAGAGCCTTAAAAGCAGCACACAGCAAGGTTTGGGTGACTGACTTGACGAACGCTCTGAGTTAGCAGAGAGACTGCTGCAGAAGTCAGACAAAAGCCATCATGCAGACCCAACCCACTCAGAAGGATAAAACTCACACTTGGAACTCTTCATAGGAAACCCCACTGGAGCTGCTGCCCCTCCTCCTGGAACTATGTCCACTGTCTTCATCCTCATCCTCCTCAGAGTCATCCAAGCTGCGGGGAAAGCTGCGGCTGCTCAGAGGACGTGGCAGAGAGCTCCTGTCCAGGTCCAGGTCCTCCTTTGTGAGGCACAAGGCACAGAGAGAGAAGCAGGATGTGAAATCTTGCCCATGGGTGTCAGTGTTAAAGACCTCCTGCCCTCCCATCAGCTCCCCTTTGCCTTCCTACAGTTCTGCTCAGCCAGCCAAGGGCGAGAGCGAACGTGAAGGCAAATGAGAAGGCCCTTCTGAGGCTGCAAAAGGACACAGGGAGAAGCCTGGCAAGTGGCACTGGTGGCACCCCACTGCTAGTGCTGAGCTCACCCTCTCTTTCTCCAGGTCATCTCTCATCTGCTGATGTTCATGCTCTGTCAATTCCTGGTCCCCATCTTGGTCGTACTTGGTAAATATCGCTTCGATCTCCGCGTCCGTGTGGCCCTTCCTGCAAAGGCAGCCAGAGCAGCTCCTTACCTCCAGCCTCCAGCTGCTGAGTGCTCTGCAGGTGTCTGACCACAGGCAGACTTCCACCTGCAAGCCAAAGACTCAGCTGACCCCAGTAGTGCCTCTCCACTCACAGCACTGCTAACCAAAGGCTCAGCTCTCACCTTTCACACAATCATAGAATGGTTTGGGGTGGAAGGGACCTCCGAAGCTCGTCCAGCCCAACCTCCCTGCAGGCAGCAGGGACATCCTCCACTAGAGCAGGCTGCCCACAGCCCTGTCCAGCCTCACCTTGAAGATCTCCAGGGATGGGGCACAGTGTCTGGAATGTGCCCAACAGAGAAAGCCCTGGGGGTGCTGGGTGACAGCAGCTGGAGATGAGCCAGGGTGTGCCCAGGTGGGCAAGAAGGGCACCAGCAGCCTGGCCTGGATCAGCAGGAGCAGGGTAGGGACTGTACCTTTGGACTCAGCACTGGGGAGGCCACAGCTTGAGTGCTTAGCTCAGTTTTGGGGCCCTCACTGTAAGAAGGACATTGAGGGGCTGGAGCAGACGCAGAGAAGGGTAAGAAAGCTGGGGAAGGATCTGGAGAAGAGGGTTGGGGAGGAGCAGCTGAGGGAGCTGGGGCTGGTTACTGTGGAGAAGAGGCTGAGGGCAGAGCTCATTGCTCTCTGCAGCTCCCTAAGAGGAGCTTGGAGAGAGGTGGGGGTTGGGCTTTTCTCCCTAAGAAGAAATGATGGGGTGAGAGGAAATGGTCTCAAGTTGCCCCAGGGGAGGTTTGCATGGAAATATGAAGAAAATATGAAGAAAACATTCCTTGACTGAAGGGGCTCTCAAAGCCTGGCACAGGCTGCCCAGGGAGGTGGCTGAATGCTCATCCCTGGAGGTGTTTCCAGGAGGCAGAGCTGTGTGCTGAGGGCCATGGCTTAGCCCCAGGCTTGGCAGAGCTCTCCCAGCCAAGCCCATCCCAGGACTCCAGAGCAGTCTCAGTTCCTTACCCTTTTAGATCCTGCCGGAGCTCATCAAAATTGAGTTTCCCTCCCCCTTGTCTGAGACTCTCTGAAATGTCATCAACTGCAGTCTTCTTCAGCTTCAGCCTGACCATGGCTTTGTTGTAGCCCTAAAACAGAGAGATTTGGTGGTTGACTTCTCATGACACACCAGGACTTGGATTTCTGATGGCTGTTTGGGTCACAACCACCAGCTGGTGCTCAGCAGCACTCAAACTGTTCCAAGAGCCCTGCTGGAGCCTCTCTCTCCCTCCACTCCACCCATCCTCCTTACTTGAGTCTGTAACTGGGCAGCACACACTTCCCTTTGCAGTTGGAGGGAAGGCCTTCACCATCCAGTTCCCACTCAAGCACGCCAGAGAGGGAGTATTTGGGCCCTTTGGTACTGACTGACAGCTCAGGGAAGAGCATTAGATGATGCTGACCAAACAGCCACACCTTGCTGCAGCCAGCTTGCTTCTCTCATTCCTCACCTCTAGGGATGAGTCTCTCGTCCTCACCACAACTCACTTTTCACTTTTCTCTGCTCTAAGTTTCCAAGTTTTTAACTCTGAGGTCCTGCTCATGCTGAGCACATCTGACCATGGTGCAGCTCTGCAGGCAGGTCACAGCACACACATCTGCACAGCCCCAGGAGCACTCCAGGCTTGGGGCTGAGTGGCTGGGGAGAGGCCTCGAGCACAGCCCTATGGAGAGAGGCTGAGGGAGCTGGGATTGGTTAGCCTGGAGAAGAGGAGGCTCAGGGGAGACCTTCTTGCTGTCTACAGCTACCTGAAGGGTGGTTGTAGCCAGGAGGAGGTTACCTTCTTCTCTCAGGCAAGCAGCACCAGAACAAGAGGACACAGTCTCAAGTTGTGCCAGGGGAAGTTTAGGCTGGAGGTGAGGAGAAAGTTGTTGCCTGAGAGAGTCATTGACTGCTGGAATGGGCTGCCCAGGGAGGTGGTGGAGTCACCATCCCTGGAGGTGTTCAAGGCAGGTTTGGATGTGGCACTTGGTGCCATGGTCTAGTCTTGAGGGCTGTGGTGATGGCTTGGACTTGATGAGCTTTGAGGTCTCTTCCAACCTTTGTGATACTGTGAAGGGCAGCTGTGAGGACTGAGATGTCAGGCAATGCAAAGTTTCCTTTTACCTTCCTGATGAGGTCAGACAGCTCCATTTCTGCCTTCTGCTGTGCCATATCGGATTTGACTTCGGAGTAGGTGTCATTGATGATGGCCAAGAACATGTTCTGCCCAGGAGAGAAAGGGAAAAGCTCACTTCACATTTCCCCTGCTCCTCCTCCTCTGAGCTCCATCTGCAGCCCTAGCCAACTGGATTGTCTAAAAGGGCCAGGAGAGAAAATGCTAGGCTGTTGAAAAAGCACTGAGACACTGAAAACCTGCAGCTCTGCAGTGTAGCAGCTTCTACTGAAGGCTCCTGGTGGTTAGCAGAACTGCAGAGTTGCTGTGCAGAGAAGGCTCATGGCTACACACAGCACTGCCAGTAACCCATGCCTGCTGATTAGCAGATTCACAGAATGGGCTGGGGTTGGAAGGAACCTTGGGGATCATGGCACTTGGTGCCATGGTCTAGTCTTGAGGTCTGTGGTAATGGGTTGGACTTGATGATCTTTGAGGACTCTTCCAACCTTGGTGATATTGTGATCTAGTTCCACCTCCCCTGCCATTGGCAGGGACTCCTTCCACTGGAGCAGGTTGCTCAAGACCAAACACGGCCAGGTAGCAACTGGAAAGTAATCACTGAATAATTTAGGTTGGAAGGGACCTCAAAGATCATCTAGTTCCAACCCCCTGCCATAGGCAGGGACACCTCCCACTAGTATGGGTGACAGAGCTGGCCACAGAAACACCTGAGGAGTCAGCTGAACTATCTATCCCATAATAACCAGCACAAGCTCATGGTTCTTACCTAGTCAGAGTTGAGGCTGAGGCCCCATGCCTGCAGACATTCCAGATCAGACTGGATGTGGCCCGAGGCAGCCTGCTCTAGTTGGAAGTGTCTGTGCTGCCTGCAGGGGGGTTGGATAAGATGACCTTTGAGGGTCCCTTCAAGAATGCAGTCTGTGAGTGTGACCAAGGCTGCCTGAGCAGACCAGGCTGCAGGTGTGACCTAGGCTGTGTAAGCAGCCACACATGGGAGTGCTGCAGAGACTGGGAGGCTGTGCAGAACATGACAGCTTCACCTCATCAAAGCACAGGGGCTGCCTGGCTTTGCCAACCAGGCACTGCTCAGAGCCCAGAGGCACAAAAATCTTTATAAAGAAGATAAAGTATAAATCCACAATGATGCTTAAGGGCCTGGGGCATCTCTCTTAGGAGGAAAGGCAGAGAGACATGAGGGCTTTCAGCCTGGAGAAGAGAAGGCTGAGAGGGGACCTTATCAATGTCTACATATATCTGAAGGGTGGGGGGCAAGAAGCAGGGGCCAGGCTCTGCTCAGTGGTGTCCTGTGACAGGCCAAGGAGCAATGGACACAAATTGGAAGCCAGGAAATTCCACCTCAACATGAGGTAAATCTTGTTTGGTGTGAGGGTGCTGAAGGCCTGCAGCAAGCTGCTCAGAGAGGTTGTGAAGTCTCCTTCTCTGGAGAGCTTCCAGCCCCATTTGGATGTGTTCCTGTGTGACCTGCCCTGGTTGGGGGTGGGGGAGGTGGGGGTTGGACTCAATCTCCAGAGGGCCTTTCCAATCCCCAGCACTCTGTGAATCTGTGAGTGAGTAATGTAGAGCAGATGGGAGTGACACCAAACACAGAATGCAAACCTACTTAAAATAAAGAGGGAAAAAAAAAAGTGCAGTGACCAGCAGAGAGAGTTCAGGCTGCAGGAATCGAAGAAGAGATGCCCAAGCCAGCCACCTAACCCACCCCTCACAACCAGAGCTGTACATACCAAAAGAATGAAGAACATAAAGAACACAAAGGTAGTGAAATAAATTGGTCCCAAAATTCGATTGGCTTCTTCAACCTCTGTGAAGTTGAAGTCTCCCAGAATGATGCGGAACTGAGTGAATCTTCAAAGCAAAACAGAAGGAAACAAAACAAAAGCAAACAAAAACAGGTCCAGGAGTTATGAAAACAAAACAAAATAAACAAAAGCAACCAACCAACAGTTTCTGGAGCTGTGCAACAATTCTCCCAACACTTTTGCCCTGGCAGCCCTGCTGTGCTGGGCAGCAGAGAGCTCTGCAGCGCTGCAACTCCTCAGCAGGCTCTGCAGCATCAATTCCTCAAGCCCAGCTCGTGGGCAGGTGCCACACACACACCAAAACCAAGCTGGCTGCTCCTGGCTTTCAGTCACAACTGATAATGGGGCCAGCCTGTGACTGTCACTGGGAAGCTTTAAGACCCACTCCCTCTCCTACCCCTGCCTGCAGCACACACACAAGCCCAGCAGTCTCCCTCTGAAGCTGTCTGTACCATGCCAAGGCTGGCAGAGGCTTGGCACTGTACTGCACCCTCAGCATACTTACAGAATCATAGAACTGTCAGGGTTGGAAGGGACCTCAAGGATCATTCAGTTCTAATCCCCCTGCCATGGGCAGGGACACCTCACACTAGATCAGGATGCCCAGAGCCACATCCAGCCTGGTCTTAAAAACTTCCAGGGATGAGGCTTCCCTGGGCAACCTGTGCCAGTCTCTCACCACCCTCATGGTGAAGAACTTCTTCCTAACATCCAATCTGAATCTGCCCACTTCCAGTTCTGCTCCATTCTCCCTATTCCCATCACCACCTGACATCCTAAAAAGTCCCTCACACTTCCAGTTCCTCTGCAAGAAACCTTTTGCAACACTGCTCCAACATAAGGGAGCAGGGGAAAAGAAGTAACTGAATGAGACCTGGTAAATAACCTCAGTGAGAATCAGGTTGTGTTGGACCAAATCAATAAAAGAAATTGATTAACAACCCTATGTTAAGTCCTTTCCCTCTCCTGGATTCCAGCAGATACCAATTTACCAGTTGGCTGCTTCAGATGGACTCATTTTGAGTTGAGCAGCTGCAGAGAGCAGCAGGAACACAGCATTTCAGTAAGCAGCACAGACCTGAGTGAGCATAAAACCCACCAGAGGTATTGCTTTGTCTAGGAGTGAGGCCACCTGCTACAAACCCCACACCACTTCCATCGATCAAAACCTGCCCTTTTTAAACCTCACTGTCCTAACCAGCTCACAGCAGAGGACTTTTTAAACCCAAAATGTTACCAAGAAAGGCATTTTGCTGCTGAGCTCCATCTGCCTGTTTAGAGAGAGGTCACAGGACAGCTTCAGTCTGTGCTGAGGTGACTCCAGTCCATTTGGGTAAAACTCATTTTTGGGTAAACGGAGTAAAAAAACACTCTTGAGAAACCACCTGCAGCTTTTAATCTTGTACTCACATGCAGGCCTGGAAGGTGCTGAAGTCATCAAGCTGAGTGCCAAAAACAAGATAGGCCAGCTGGGCATAGGCTAGGAAGATGACAAAAAACATAATGGCAAAGCCAAGGAGATCCTTGACGCAGCGAGACATGGTGGTGGACAACTGGCTCAGGGTCCTGTTGAAGTTAATGAACTTGAAGAGCTGGGAAAGAGAGAAAACCACAGCTGTGAGGACAAGGAAGGCAACTCCTTCTCAAAAGGCAGCTTCTTACACAGGAAAATAGGTTCTGCACCAGCAGGGTGCTGGAACACTGCCACAGGTTGCCCAGGGAGCTGGCTGAAGCTCCATCCCTGGAGGTATTCAAGGGGAGGCTCAAGAGGGCTCTGGGCAGCCTGATCTGATGGAGGATATCCCTGCTGCCTGCAGGGGGTTGGACTGGATGACCACCCTCATACTGAAAAACTTCCTCAGCTCTAGTCTAACCCTGCTCTGCCTCAGCTTCAAACCATCCCCCCTGGCCTGTCTCTAGACACCCTCATGCAAAGTCCCTCTGCAGCCTTCCTGAAGGATCCCAAGCACAACTCCAGGCTGGGTGGGGAATGGCTGAGAGCAGCCCTGAGGAACAGGCCCTGGGGGTCTGGGGTGATGAAAAGCTCAACATGAGGCTGCAGTGTGAGTGCAGCCCAGACAGCAACTGAGTGCTGGGCTGCAGCAAGAGCAGTGTGGGTAGCAGGGCAAGGGAGGGGATTCTGCCCCTTTGCTCTGCTCTCCTCAGACCCCACCTGGAGTCCTGTGTGCAGTTCTGGAGCCCCCAGCACAGGAAGGACATGGAAGTGTTGGAGCAGGTGCAGAGGAGACCACGAGGATGCTCAGAGGGCTGCAGCAGCTCTGCTATGAGGACAGGCTGAGAGAGTTGGGGCTCTGCAGCCTGGAGAAGAGAAGGCTTCCAGGAGACCNGGAGGCCTTGAGTGAGCTGTGCTAGGGGGAGGTGTCCCTGCCTATGGCAGGAGGTTGGAACTGGATGATCCTTGAGGTCCCTTCCAATCTTACCATTCTATGATTCTATGATCCCTTCAGGCATTGGCAGGCAGCTCTAAGGTCTCTCTGGAGCCTTCTCCAGGCTGAACACCCCCAGCTCCCTCAGCCTGTACTTGTGCAGAGGTGCTCCAGCCCTTGGATCATCTTTGTGGCCTCCTCTGCACCCATTCCATTATGTCCATGTCCTTCTCCCCTAGCCTGCCCCTTGCTCCTTCAGAACCCTCCCTTTTACACCTCCTTTGTTTGTTCCCATTCACACCTGTAGTGGCCCCGACAGAAGCCTTACCCTGTCCTCAGAGGCCTCCTCTGGACTCTTAACAGCTCTGTGTCCTCCTTCTGCTGGGGACACCAGAACTGGAGGCAGTGTTCTGGGCACCCTGATCTAGTGGAGGATGTCCCTGCTGACTGCAGTGGGGGTTGGACTGGATGACCACCCTTATACTGAAGAGCCAAGGGGGGCAGAATCCCCTCTCTTGCCCTGCTGCCCACACTCCTCTGGCTGCAGCCCAGCACACAGCAGCCTGCTGGGCTGCATGAGGGCACTGCTGGCTCCTGCTCAGCAGCCAACACCTCCACCATCCATTTAAACCTCAAATAATTTACCATGTGAAAACTCAGAACACTGCTTCCATTCCCATGTCAGACTAAGGATGTGTGCCTTGGACTTACCTTAATCCAGACAAAAAACACAGTGACTGCAGCAATGTTGTTGAACTGCATCTGCCAGTATGCCAGAGGCTCAAAATTGGGGAAGGAGTTCTGATCTTCCAGCAGCTTCTTCAGGAGCATATCAACAGTTGATGTCCTGTAGATGCTGATCCCTATGGCTACCACAGAGAGCTGAGGGCAAGAGAAAAAAACACACAGATAACAAAGATCAGTAGGGAGGGTCCAAACAACTTGGTTTAGCCACACACACCACAAAAGTGTACACTTCAGAAAGCAATTTTCATCCTCATCACAGTTTGCTTACCACAATGATAAGGACATCCAGGCAGTTCCAGAGGCTTCTGAAGTAGTGCAGCCTATGAATGTGAATTTCCAAGACCTCTTCCACCACATAATAAAGAACAAAAAGACAAAATGCCATCTCACAGGCTGCCAGGAAAAAATCAAAAGTGGAGATGTAGTGAATCAGCCTCACTGGTTGAAACTGCCAAGAGGTCACAAGGCCTCCAGTTGCTGGGAACTCCACTAACAACCTGCATTTGAGAAAGAAAAAAAACCAAAAAACAAACAAAACAACCCACTGACTATATTTTCATGATGAAAAGCACCTGGCATAGATACTTGGGTTTATTTACATCATTGTTTCAACAATGGCAAAGCCCAAAGCTGATTCAGAGAAGACACTGGGCAGAGCAGAAGGTGTAAACCTCACCACATTCAGTGCTGACCAAAGCCTAAAGCACTGTAGGACCAGACAGAAGGACCTGACTTCATCTGCATTGGCTTCAAGCTGCCTGCACTGAAGCCTGATCTTGTCTTTCCACTTGTCTAGTTACTTGACCAAGCCAGCTCACTGGAGAAGGCCCCTGCAAACTGCACCCAAGCTGCAGCAGCAGCAGTAGTAAAGTCACAAGTGCCTCCAGGAGGTGGTTGGAGTGCACAAGGGAAGGGCAGCTGATGGCATCTACCTGGACCTGAGTAAGGCTTTTGACTCTGTCCCACATGGTATCCTGGGCACCAAACTGGAAAAACATGGACTGGATGTGTGGAGCACTGCTGGGTAAGGAATGGGCTGGATGGTGGCACACAGAGAGTGGTGATCAAGGGCACAATGTCCACCTGGAGACCAGTGCCAAGTGGTATCCCTCAGGGGTCAGTGCTGGCACCAGTGCTGTTTGACATCTTTGTCAGTGCCATGGACAGAGGAATCAGTGCAGCCTCAGCAAGTGTGCAGCTGGCACCAAGCTGTGTGGCACAGTCACTTGCTAGAGGGCAGGGATCCATCCAGAGGGACCTG
>VWZE01025401.1:154320-165742 GCA_013396675.1 Eubucco bourcierii | reverse complement strand
CGGCCGCGGGGCCGCCCCACTCCACGTCCATCTCCAGCACCGGCCCGCTCGCCACCGCCGCGGCCCCCTCCTCCTCGGGCTCGAAGCCCGGGTTGTCCCGGCTCCAAGCCTGCCGAGAGCAGGCGGACAGCGGCGGCGACGGCGGGCGGGAGCCGGTCCGAGCCGCCTCGCCCAGCCGCTCCAGCTCCAGCTGCTCCCGGCCGCGCCGGCAGCCCCCGCGGGCCGCCATTAGCCCACCGACACCGCCGCCCAGGGCGGGACGCCGCTGCCTCCCGCCCCTCGCGCGCCCTCCAGGGCGGCCCGGAAAGCCCGGGGCACGGAGGGAGATGTAGTTGCTGTGGCCCTGCCTCGTCCGGCCCGCAGGCCCTTACAGGCGCATTCCCTTGCCCTGCCCGCGGAGCGAGGCGGCTGTGGAGTAGCGGGGACGGGGCCAGCACCGGGTGTTTGGGGCCAGCTCTCTGCTCCCCTTCGTAAAAGCAGGAGGAGGCCCTGCAGAGGGGTTTTATGCACTCAATACGTTACAGAGAATGTGTATTCCGTGGTGTTTTCAAGAAGAGAGGAGATCCACGGGCAACTCGCTGAAAGGAGGTCGGATCCAGGCGGGGGTTGGTCTCTCTCCCCAGTAACAAGTGCTAAAAAGAGAGGAGATGGCCTCAAGTTGCACCAGGAGGGGTTCAGGCTGGGCATTAGGAAAAACTTCTTCATAAAAACCATTGCCAGCCCATGGAACAGGGTCCCCGGGGAGCTGGTTGAATCCCCATGCTCAGAGGTGTTTCAAAGAGGCAAGGATATGGTGCTGAGGGGCACGGCTCAGCCTCAGCCTTACAGAGGTGTGCTGAGGGACATGGCTCAGCCTCAGCCTTACAGAGGTGTGCTGAGGGACACGGCTCAGCCCCAGCCTTACAGAGGTGTGCTGAGGGACACGGCTCAGCCACAACCTTACAGAGGTGTGCTGAGGGACACGGCTCAGCCACAACCTTACAGAGGTGTGCTGAGGGACACGGCTCAGCCTCAGCCTTACAGAGGTGTGCTGAGGGGCACGGCTCAGCCTCAGCCTTACAGAGGTGTGCTGAGGGGCACGGCTCAGCCACAACCTTACAGAGATGTGGTGCTGAGGGCCATGGTTTAGCCCTGGCCTTGGCAGTGTTAAAGGTTGGACTCAAAGGTCTTCTCCAGCGAAAATGCTGCTTTGACCCTAAAGCTCCACACAGAGTCAGAAAGCTGCCCCCTGCCCCAACCCCACAGCCAGTGATGCAGCCTACAGGTAGAGGGGTTTGTGTTTTTATTTCAATCCATTTACAGCAAAATACATCTGGCAGCACAGAGCAGAGTGACAGAGGGGCAATGCCCACTCTTCCGTGTGCCTCTGCCGCCCACACCCTGCCAGGCTGGCGAGCTCTGCAGCACAGAGAGCTGGCACTGCTGGCAGCTGGAGGCCACCGAGTAAAGAAACTGCCCCGAGCCCAAACAAGTCACAACATTTACAGTTACCTGACATGAAGCAACCCCCCCACACCCTCCCTCTCCCATTAGGCAGGAACTGAAAAAGCAGGGGAACGCAGCATCGGCCTCCCTAAAGGGTGACCTCGTTGCTTTCGATGCTGTGGCGATCGTGAGCGTCCTCAGCACTCTCCACTGTCTGATTGCTGTTGTGGTCAGGGCTTTCGGCACGGCTCTCCTTGCTCTGCCAGCTGTCCCCTCTGGCACCCGCCTTGCTGTCGTCTGCTGCCTCGTAGCTATCCCATTTCTGCCGGCTGTCGTTCTCCACGCTCTGCTCCCGCTGCTTGCTGTCCAGCTCGCTGCTGCCCTGCCCGTGGCTCTTGTCAGCCCACTGCTGGCTGCTGGCCTGCTTGCTCAGGGAGCCAGGGCCAGCAGGAGCCTCCCGCGAGTGGAATTCTTGCTGGCTGTCTGCATCCAGGGCACTCTCATCCTCCTCAGCACCACCATAAGCAATGAGCTGTGTTAGAAAGAGAAACAAGAGAGAGATTCATAGAATGGTTTGGGTTGGAAGGGACCTTGAAGGTCATCTAGTTCCAACCTCCCTAGTGCTGACAAACACCTCCTAAAAAGAAGAGATTTAAAACTGCCCATGCCCCAGAGTGGCAAGCATTTGTAGAATGATTCAATGCCACATCCACAGGTCCACCTTTTTTTTTTTAAATTTTTTTTTTCCATGTTTCCCTTCTACATCAGCCTCTTTCCATGTGAACATCAAGACTCAAGAGCAAGCCTTCATTTACTCTTGTTTTTTGGCAAGTCTTCACTTATTTCAGGGCTCACTTGCTCCCTTTTAACCCTTCTACCTGCAGCAAATGCACAACCCCTCTAAGTCCAACCCTCGACCCAGCACTGCAGGGTCAGCACTAAGCCATGTCCCTAAGTGTCAACTCCACAGGCTACTTGAACACCTCCAGGGATGGTGACTCCAGCACTGCCCTGGTCAACCTGTTGCAGTGTTTGAGAACCCTGTCAGTGCAGAAATATTTCCTAGCATTCAGCCTGAGCCTCCCCTGGTGCAGTTTGGAACCATTTCCTCTGCTCATGTCCCTTGCCACCGGGGAGCAGAGGCTACCTCCTCCTCGTTCCAGCCTCCCTTCAGGGAGCTGTAGAGAACAATGAGCTCTACCCTCAGCCTCTTCCAGCCTGAACACCCCCAGCTCCCTCACCCCTCTTTGTAACCTGGGTGCTCCAGGCCCTTCGCCAGACACCCTCCAGCCCCTCGATGTCCTTCCTAGAGTGAATGGCCCAGAACTGAACACAGCACTCGAGGTGTGGCCTCCCCAGTGCTGAGCACAGGGGAATGACCCCTTCCCTGTTCATTCCTTCCCTTCTGCCTGCTTTCCCCTCCCCAGCCCTCTTTCAAACCCACTCCCATGAAGTAACACCTCCCTTTCCAAGCTCCCTGCCCTTTCCCAACCACCTGGCTGTCGCTGCTCAGGGCCACTTACCTTTTGAGCAGCTTTGCTGTATTTGCTAGACTTCAGCAGCCTGGCTTTTGCCCTCAGCCTGTAGGCCACGCTGTCACCTCTGCCAGCATTGTCACCCCGGGTGAAGGGAGGGAAAGTTAGTGGGATGTCTGTGGGGAAAATTGTGGTGACCTCATCGGACTCATCTGTGTCATTGGAATCGTTGTCATCATGGTCATCATCATCCACAGCTTCATGGCTCTTGCTCGACACGTCAGGGAAGCTCTGGAAAGCATTGGACATGCATCAGACTGCAGAGGAGCAGCTGGGTGAGGTGTGCAGCCTGCTTTCTGCCCTGGCATTGTGCACTGGAGCTGCCTGCCCAGATTGCTCTGGGTTTCCTCAGCCTGCCTGGAGCTTGCCTTTTTTTGTTTATCCGTGGAGAGACGTTACCCCGAGTGCTGGGCTGCAGCAAGAGCAGTGTGGGCAGCAGGGCAAGGGAGGGGATTCTGCCCCTTTGCTCTACTCTCCTCAGACCTCACCTAGAGTACTCTGTGCAGTTCTGGAGCTCCCAACACAAGAAGGACATAGAACTGTTGGAGCCAGTCCAGAGGAAGGGCACAAAGATGCTCAGAGGGCTGCAGCAACTCTGCTATGAGGACAGAGTTGGGGCTCTGCAGCCTGGAGAAGAGAAGGCTTCCAGGAGACCTTGGACTAGCCTTCCAGGATCTGCAGGAGAGCTGGGGAGGTCTTGTAATGACAGGACAAGGGTTAATGGGTTTAAGCTGGCAGAGGGGAGATTGAAAGTGGATGTTAGGAGGAAGTTGTTTGCAGTGAGGGTGGTGAGACACTGGCACAGGTTGCCCAGGGAGGTTGTGGAGCACAGAATCACCGAATGTGATCGAAGATCACATTCGGTGATTCTGTGCTCCGCAGCCTCCCTGGAGGTGTTCAAGGCCAGGTTGGACGAGGTCTTGAGTGTCCTGTTCTAGTGGGAGGTGTCCCTGCCTATGGCTATGAATGGCCTTTGAGGTCCCTTCCAACCTAACCCATTCTATGATTCCATGGTTCTAGATGAGGCCCACCTTTTGCTCCACATGTGCTGCCTCGCAGCACCTCGGGTGGTGTTTTGCTGCTCCAAACACTTACCGGTTGTACTGAGACATCCACACTTTCCTCTGAAGAGTAAAGAGTCTGAAACCAGCACAAAACTCACTGTTAGCACACAAAGCTTGCACAGGAGAGCTGCTCTGCAGGCTGTGTACTCTTTAAGCACTTCATCACAGAGTGGGTCGGGTTGGAAGGGACCTGAAAGCTCATCCAGTTCCAACCCCACTGCTATGGGCAGGGACACCTCCCACTAGAGCAGCTTGGTCGAGGCCTCATTCAGCCTGGCCTTGAACACCTCCAGGGAGAGGGCATCCACAACCTCCCTGGGCAACCTCTGCCAGAGTCTCCCCACTCTCTCTCACAACAATTTCTTCCTCGTTTCCAGTCTGAATCTCCCTTCTCCCAGCTCAAATCCATTGTTCCTTGTCCTAGCACCACAAGTCTTTGGGTATAAAAATGCTCCCTAAATGTATTTTGTTGTTCCTGGACAGCTGAGTCCCATTTCTGCTGGCACTGGTTGCAAGACAGTAATAAACCTTTGTGACTCTATCAGGTCTCTGAAACCACCAGCAGTGCTTTCAGGAGCATTCCCAACACTGACAGGCTTTCCCAGAAGGCAGCTTCTTCAGCTCTCATTGTGTTTCATACAGAGCTTGTGTGCCAGTGTGGGTTGTGGTGAAAGCTGCCAAGCTACTAAGCAGTACAAATCCCAATGCTTGGCTGCCTTGGCTTCTGTTCTTTATTTCATCTCCACTCTCAGTCTCCCCTCTCCCAGCTCAAAGCCATTGCCCCTCACCCTGGCATTCCCAGCCCTTGTAAAGCTCTCTGCTTCCTCTTCCAGTTAGTTGCCCCTACCTGCTGAGGTGCCACCAGGTCATCCTGTGGGTGCTGCAGACTCTCCCAGGACTGAGAATTCACATGGTGGTGGCGATACCTGTGTGAGTGGTGGCCCTTGGGGTCCTTCAGGAGAAAAGTAAAAGGGACTTTGAATGCAGAGGGCAAAGCTGCCTTCATCACAGCCTCTGCTTGCAGCAGATCCTCCTGCACAGGATGTGTAGTGCAGCAGGAAGAGGACTCAGAATAGGCCAAGGTGCTGGATGAACATGAGACCCAAACAGCAGAACATAGGACATTTGCCTTGCCTGCAGACAGAGCCTGGGGATGTTCAGAACAGTTTCTCCAGCTCATTTTTACTGAGTGAAATTTGGGGTTAGAGTTAACAGTCCATCACTTCCTCCTAATTCTCAGGTAATTTTCCTAACAGTGAGGTGTGTCCCACCTCATGAGGACGTGAAACCAGAGCAAAGAGTTGGCAATGGAGTTTAAATCAAACAGCTCTATAGGAGACTGACACAGCTTACTCCCACCACCCCAAAATATCAGGGGAGTTACAATCAGAGAACTGTTTGGGTTGGAAGAGACCTCCAAGATCATCCAGTCCAACCAGCAACCCAAAACCACCATGGCCATCAGACCATGTACCCAAGTGCCATGGCCACAAGTTTGTTGAACACTTCCAGGGCTGGGGACTCCACCAACTCTCTGAGCAGCCTGTGCCAATCCCTGACCACTCTTGCAGCAGAGAAATTTTTCCTCATCTCCAACCTAACCCTACCCTGGCACAATTTGAGGACATTTCCTCTCATCCTGAGACTAGGGAGAAGAAACCAATCCCACCTCACCCCAATCTCCTAAACATAAAATCCATAAGAGTTTTATTAAGAGGAATGAATAAAAGACAAAAGGAGCTTACATATTTCTCCTCGGAGCTGGCAGAAGTGGCCTGCTGCTTAGATTTACTCACCTGGGAGGGAGAAAAAAGGAAAGAGCATTTTTCAGTGTTGAGTTGTTGCTAACAGCTAAAGAAAATATCCAATGGCCACAAAAATGATCAGGGGACTGCTTTGGGGACAGGCTGAGGGAGTTGGGGGTGTTCAGCCTAGAGAAGGCTTCAGGGAGACCTCAGCAGCCTTCCAGTACTTGAAGGGGCTACAAGAAGGCTGCAGAGGGACTGTTCTCAAAGGCCTGCAGGGACAGGAAGAGGGACAATGGTTTGAAATGAGAGCAGAGCAGATTGAGATTGGATGTGAGGAAAAAGTCCTGCACCAAGAGGTGCTGGAACCCTGCCACAGGTTGCCCAGGGAGGTGCTTGTGGCTCTATCCCTGAAGATCTTTGAAATGAGGCTGGACAGGGCTGTGAGTAACCTGATTTAGTGGAGGGTGTCCCTGCTGAGTGCAGGGGGGTTAGCCTGGATGAGCTTTGGAGGTGCCTTCCAACCCAGCCCATTCTGTGTGAGTGTGTGTTTGTGCAGTTGGGGTTTACTCACAGGCCATGCAGCAGCGATGCTGAGGAGGCAGAAACACAGAAGTGTCCCCTTCATTGTGATGTGTGACCTAGAAAAGATTTGGGAACAGGGAGTCAAAGAGGTAAAACAGCACACACACACACAAAAAAAAAATGCCACAGGCTTTTATGCCTCTTCTGGTACACCTGACCATGATGAGACCAGCTCCCTGCTAGGCATTCAACCTGCCCCTGCCAAGTGTTCTCCTCTGCCCTCCACCACCACCACCCTGCA
The DNA here is from genome assembly GCA_013396675.1 of Eubucco bourcierii. Taxonomy (NCBI): domain Eukaryota; kingdom Metazoa; phylum Chordata; class Aves; order Piciformes; family Ramphastidae; genus Eubucco; species Eubucco bourcierii. Next base: position 159,147 of record VWZE01025401.1, on the reverse strand, counting down.
CCCAGCTGGGTTTGTGCTGATTTAGCAGCTCAAAAGCTGCAGGAATTTTTAAGCACTTCCCTCAATCTGAGATGCTGAGGAGTGCTGAGAGCAGCCAAGCTGAGACAGTGAGCAACCTCCCTCTGTCACCTGCTGGCTGGCACTGGCTGTGTGGAGAAGAGAGTGCTGTAAAGATCAGCTGTGCTTTGCCTTCCTGAGTTTAACATCCTCAGACCAGGACAAGACAAACTCACCTCGGATTCCCTTTTTGATTTTTAACATCATCAAACCAGGACAAGACAAACTCAGCTTGGATTCTCTTTTTTGATTTTTAACATCATCAAACCAGGACAAGACAAACTCAGCTTGGATTCTCTTTTTGATTTTTAACATCCTCAGACCAGGACAAGACAAACTCAGCTTGGATTCTCTTTTTGATTTTTAACATCCTCAGACCAGGACAAGACAAACTCAGCTTGGATTCTCTTTTTGATTTTTAACATCCTCAGACCAGGACAAGACAAACTCAGCTTGGATTCTCTTTTTTTATTGTTTTCAGGGCTATCAGCTGGAGTCCCTCTGAGTAAACTCAGTGTTGATGAGCCCAGGCTGCTCTGAGGAGAGATCTTCATTCCCTCTCCAGAAGTTTGAGCAGCATACCCTTGTGTTTGGGAGCAACAAAAAAACCTCTCCTCACCTTGCACTTTTAGCAGCTTGTTCAGTTGGAGTGATTCCTGCTGAAATTCAGAGAGCACAGCAAATTTTGGGGCTGACAGACCCAAGGCAAGTAAGCACCCCTCAGAAATTCAACTGAGGGACAAGTGGTGTCCCTCAGGGGCCCGTACTGGTGCGCAAGAGGCACTGAACACTTTAACTCACAGCAGGCAAGGATGGCTACAGAGGGCACGTTTCAAGCACACCAGGGGACAGGACACTCAGAAATCATGCAGTGTCCAGAGTTACACAGCTGGAGCTGCAGGCCCCATCCCTTCAGGAGCACAAACTGCCAGGCAGTGCTTCCAGAAGGAAGGAAGCTTTCCCTGCTCAAGCACCAGCTCTGAGTTTCCAGTGCTTGGTTCAGTGGCAGCATTCTCAGCATCCTTCCCCTGACATCCAGCTTTAAAGGGGAGGCTTCTGCAGCGCACCTTGATACCCCTACAGCAGCCTCACTCCTGGCACAACACAGCTTCTCCCAGGCCAGGGAAGCTCTTCTCAAAGGTCCTGTCCCTGGGTGAAGCTGCAGGCAGAGTGGCACTAGAGGCAAACAAAAAATTGGGAAAGAATTACCTCTTGCGGTGCTGTGGCAGGAGGGCTCAGAGTGATCCCAGCAGCAGCAGTTGCAGGCAGTTGGCTCCCAGCAGCTCCTCTCTGCTGCTGTCTGCCTGACATCCCCCAGCTCAGGGCATTTAAACCCTGTGCCGGGCACAGCCACCAATCCCCGTGTGGCGGAAAACGATGAGGTCAGGAGGCTCCTGGCCACCATCCTGCCCACATTCTCCTACACTTCCTCTTCGGCTTTGTGGCTTTTGAAGCAAACAAAAGCTGCTCTGTGGTTAAAACGTTACTTATGGGCAAGATCATTAACCAGCAGGTCTGTTGAATGCACAGCGTTTGGTATCGTGTAGGAGGAGTTCAGGGCATGAATGCACAGCGTTTTGGTATGGTGTAGGAGGCCCTCAGGGCATGGCTGTCCTTCTGTGAGAGGGTAGAGCCCTTCCCAGAAAGCTTTCATGCCCTGGTCTGTAGGAGCCTTTGGTCTTCATCTGGGGCTAAACTCCTGCAGCTGCTTTATCACCCTGCAGAGAAAGGGGCGGGTGGGGCAGGAAAAGGTGAGAAGAGCCATGGCTGGAAATGAAAATGGATCTAATCAAAGAGCCAAGCTGATCCCAGTATGAACTATAGTGCTGGATGGCTCCAAGTGCAGCTGCAGAGCAGTGCCAAGTGGTGTCCCACAGGGGTCCAAGCTGGGATCTCTGCTGCTCAATATTTTCATCACTGCTCTAGGCAGCAGGGTCGAGGCACCAGCAGCAGGGTGCAGATGGCAGCAGGCTGAGTGGTGCTGTCCATATGCCAGAGGGACAGGATGGCACCCAGAGGAACCTGGGCAAGCTGGAGAGCTGTGCCCAGGTGAACCTCATGAGGTGCAACAAGAGCAAGTGCAGGTCCATGAGGCTGGAACAATCCTCCCTGTCAGTGCAGGCTGAGGGAGGAGGAGAGAGAAAGCAGCCCTGGGGAAAAGGTGTCTGTCCTGGGTCCAGAAATCAAACAGTGTTTCTCAGCAGGTATTGTGTATCCAGAAACACCTTTGTAAAGGTGTGGCAGAGCCACTGACAGTTTAATTAAAAAGAGTTTGTGCACCATTCTCAGAATTTCTCCCTCCTTTCTCTAGCCATTTCTTTCCCTTCTGGGTCCTTCCCAGTTTCATTCACTCTTTCAGGGGGTTGAGTCACCTCCCCACAGCTGCCTGCAGCACCAACCCTGCTCCATAACCCTTTCCAGGGAGTAGGGGACAGATATGTTTCAAGAGAGAAAAAGGGGGAAAAAAAGGATAAAACAAACCAGTCAAAAAGCAGCTGCAGGCCTGGCTCCAGCATGATGAGTGCCACCAGCAGCACTGGGAAGGAAGGGACATCAGAGGATGGAATTCCAAGTCTGCCATGGAGCAGGTCCCAAAGCCTGTCAGGTCATGCAGCTGTGATGCCAAACAGTGATAGATGTGAGCAGTGGAACTTGCAGTTCCCCTTATCAGTTAGAAAGGGCTGCTGGCATCTGACAAGGAGGGCAAGAGGGACAGAGAGAACATCAGTGCAATGCACCATGGCATGCAGGACTGGCTGTGTTGGGCCCTGCTCTCCTACCCACACCCTGGATCAAATTTTAAGCCTGCAAACCCCTCAAGTTTCTCTACTACCCATTCATGAAGGGACACAGAACTGAAAAAAACAACAGTAGACTGAAGCTCCCCACTTCCTTCAGTCCTTTGAAAGGACTGAAGCTCCTTCCAAAGGTTTGGACAACCTTTTGGAAGTTGTCCAAAACTTCCAGCATCTGCAGTTTACCTAGTGGCACATTGCTGCCCCTCAGACTGCCAGGAACATGCATTTTATACAGGCATGGAATGGTTTGGGTTGGAAAAGGCCTTTGACATCATCAACTCCAACCATTCCCTCTCAGGCTAAGCCATGACCCTCAGCACCACAGCTCTGCCTCTTGGAAACACCTCCAGGGATGGGCATTCAACCACCTCCCTGGGCAGCCTGTGCTTATCAAAGCCTTTCAAGGAAGAAGCTTCTTCTAATGTCCAGTCTAAACTTCCCCTGTGCAACCTGGAGCTGTTTCATCTTTTCCTATCGCTTGTTCCCAGGGAGCAGAGCCCAAACCCCACCTGGCTGCAGCCTCCTCTCAGGGAGCTGCAGAGAGCAATGAGCTCTGCCCTCAGCCTCCTCTTCTCCACACTAACCACCCCCAGCTCTCTCAGCTGCTCCTCCCCAACCCTCTTCTCCAGACCCTTCCCCACCTTTCTTGCCCTTCTCTGGACCTGCTTCAGCCCCTCAATGTCCTTCTTGGGGTGAGGACCCCAAAACTGAACCTGACACCCAAGCTGCATCCTCAGCAGTGCTGAGTCCAGTGGCACAATCCCTGCCCTGCTCCTACTGCCCACACCAGTGCTGATCCAGGCCAGGCTACCCACCTGGGCACACCCTGGCTCATCTCCAGCTGCTGTCACCCAGCACCCCCAGGGCTTTCTTTGCTGGGCACTTTCCAGCCACTCTGCCCCAACCTGGAGTGTTGCTGGGGTCAGTGTGACCCAAATGCACTTCTGTCAGGACCTGTAAACAAGGTGTTCAGCCCAGGTCAGCAGCAGCTCTCCTTCAGTTCCTCAGAGACCTGCACAAGGCAATTATGGCAGTGGCTTTTCAAGGACAGTGTTTTGCAGGTACCTGGGACATTTGTCTCCCAGCAGAGCAGCTCTTTGCCCCAACCCCCCCCTCCCCAGGAGTTGTTCCTGGCAGCCAGCTGGCATTTCCAGCCTGCTGGGAGCCTGGCTGCTGAGTGCCAGAGCTAGATGGTTGGTTTTGTAAGAGCTGAGGAACAACAGTGACGGTTGGAGTCATCCAGAAGCAGGATGTGAAGGCTCAGTTGTTACTAAATGCCTTCATTTTATGCAAGATCAGCCAGTACAGAGCTGGAGTAAATTTAGCCCTTGTCCCATGCCTGTCATTATGTGGTTATTCATTCTGTAAATCATTTTCATCTGCCTGAGCAAGCTTTTGACTTGGTAGCAGGTCATGCTTCCAGGGATCAGTGCTGGGTCCAGTCCTCTTCAGCATCTTCATCAATGCCATTGATGAGCAGACAGAGTTCAGTAAGTTTGTTGACAATGCCAAACTGGGAGGCTTGGCTGAGACACCTGGAGGCTGTGAGGCCATTCAGAGAGACTTGGCCAGAGAGGAACCTGACCAGGCACAGCAAGGATCTGCGGCTGGGAAGGAAGAATGAAGTGCAGCAGTAGAGGCTGGGAGGTGATCTGCTGGAGAGCAGCCCTGTGGAGAAGCAGCTGGGAGTGCTGGTGGGCACCAAGTTCTGCAGGGGCAGCAAGGTGCCCTGGTGGCCAAGGAGGGATCCTGGGGTGAATTTGGAAGAGTGCTCAGCAGATCCAGGGAGCTTCTCCTCCCACTCTGCTCTGCCCTGCTGAGGCCCCACCTGGAATACTGCATCCAGTTCTGGGCTCCCCAGTTCAAGAGGGACAGGGATCTGCTGGAGAGAGCCCAAGGGAAGGCTGCAAGGATGCTGAAGGGACTGCAGCACTGCCTGATGAGGAGAGGCTGAGAGACCTGGGGCTGCTTA
>VWZE01025401.1:68304-116499 GCA_013396675.1 Eubucco bourcierii | reverse complement strand
GGAGAGGGAGAGGGAGAGGGGAATCTAAGCCGCAAAGTTTTCTGATGCCAGCAAACAGACAGCAGCACAGCGAAGGACTCAGTGTCCCCCCAGCTCCTTGGGGCTGGGGCTGCAGGAGGGGCTCCCCTGCAGAGGGTGCTGCTGGGGTGACAGGATGGAGCCAGCCCCAGCTGGCACTGCCCCACAGCAGGAGAGCAGCGAGCTGGTGCCCAGCTGCAGTGTCCTCAGTGCTTGGGAACAGGGAGTGCTGGTGGGAGGCGATTTTTAATGTGAATTAAAGGGCTGCTGCTCCGGGCTGCTTTAAAAAAAGCAAGCTGCCTGTAAAAAAGTCCCTGTCACCCAAGAGCCCTAAAAAGGAGCAGGATAATTGATGTGTGTCACAGTGCCTGGCACAGCCAACACCTATCTTTAGCTCCTGAGCCAGGAGCAGCAACCTCACAGCACCATGCGAGGAGAGAGGAGCGGCCGAAGGCATCCGCAACGCTCAATGGCTTCATCGGGGACAGCCAGGCTGTGGGGGTGCTGCTTTGAGGCTAATTGGGGTATCTTAATGAGGGAAATCAGCTCGTTGGCTGTGAAAAGAAAACAGTAGTGATGTCTGCATCACTTCTTTGTTCTGCTGGCAGGGGGGAGAATGTGAAAACAAGAGATGTAAATGAAGCCAGGCAGTCTCTGTGGCTTCCCTGATTCCTCTGCCGGGACCCGTGGAACTCAAACTGATTGCTCCTGACTCCTTACCTGGCTTCTCACCTCTTGCACATAAGAGGTACTGAAATAAGGGAGGAGGTGTGGAAAGGAGGTGGGGAGTTGGTTTGAGAGCCCTCCTGGGTGGTGCTGCTGCTCAGGAGGGGTTTTGCATCTCTCTATTGCTTTTAACTTGTGTGTAACTGTGCCTATCTGTATAGATTGTGTATATATGCTTGGGGGTCTGTGCCACGCTGTACACAGAGCTCCATGCCTTAGTTCCCAGCCTGCTGAGTTACTCTGGTGAAGGGGGGAAATCCCAAACTACCACACTACCAAAACTACCACACACATCTGCACGGTGGCACCGAGCTGAGAAGACTGAGGGATAGTTTTGGGCTGCCCAGTTGAAGAGGGACAGGGATCTGCTGGGGGCTGCGAGGATGATGAGGGGAGTGGAGCACTGCCTGGTGAGGAGAGGCTGAGGGACCTGGGGCTGCTTAGTCTGGAGAAGAGAAGACTGAGAGGGGACTTAATAAATGTTTCTCAATATCTGAGGCCTGGGGGCCAGCCTCTGCTCCCTGGGATAGGACAAGAGGCAATGGATGGAAGCTGCAGCACAGGAGGTTCCAGCTCAACACAAGGGGCAACTTCTTGACTCTAAGGGTCCCAGAGCAGTGGCACAGGCTGCCCAGAGAGGTTGTGGAGTCTCCTTCTCTGGAGACTTTCAAAGCCTATCTGGATGTGTTCCTGTGTGCCCTGAGCTAGATTGCATGGGCCTGCTCTGGCAGGGGGGTTGGATTGGATGATCTCTTTGGATCCCTTCCAACCCCTGACATCCTGTGATAGGATGGGTGCTAAGCAGGAGGATGCTGTGGATGTGTCTTTCTGGACTTTAGTAAAGCCTTTGACACTGCATCCCACAGCATCCTCCTGGGACTGCTACTCATGGCTTGGCTGGAGGGCAGAGCTCATTGCTCTCTGCAGCTCCCTGAGAGGAGGCTGGAGCCAGGTGGGGATTGGGCTCTGCTCCCTAGTCTTAGGCGATAGAATGAGAGGAAATGTCCTGAAACTGTGCCAGGGGAGGGTCAGCTTGGAGATGAGGAACATTTTATTTGGTGCCAGAGTGGTCAGGGATTGGCACAGGCTTTCCTAGGGAGGCTTAGGAATGCGGCCCCTCCCTCAGCCCTGCCTGGGGTCATCACTGTCCTGCCATGGGAGAAGAAAACAAAGACCCCAGGCAGCTGTTGCTGTGCCCAAGCTCTTCTCTCCATCCTTTGGCCCAACACTGGTGGTGTTTGCACCTGTCACTGGCACCATTTTATCATAGCACAGGATGGGTTGGGTTGGAAGGATCCTTCAAGGTCATCCAGTACCAAACCCCTGCCATGGGCAGGGACACCTCCCACCAGCCCAGCTTGCTCAAGGCCTCGTCCAACCTCACCTCCAGCATCTCCGGGCAGGGCACAGCCACAACCTCCCTGGGCAACCTGTGCTAGTGTCTCACCACCTTCATGCTCAAGAATTTCTTCCTCATCTCCAATCTCAATCTCCCTTCTTTCAGCTTGAAGCCATTGTCCCTCCTCCTGGCACTACAAGCCCTTTGTGCTGCATCTGATTGGGCTTGCACCCAGCCTGGCCCCACGGGGGACAGTTTTGATGTCAGTCCCTGAGCCTGTGGCATGCTCACGGTCAGGACATCCCTGCCTGGTACAGGCTGCCCTGGTACCTCTCCTCTTGGCCACATGGAATGCTGATGGGTGCAGGGTGGTGGAGGAGCAGAGCAGCCTGCTCCTGTCCTGCCCTGGGCCACCACGGGGCTGAAGCTGTGGTCGGGGCTGCACTGTCCTATTTCCACACCCTGCAGCTATTCTGGAAAGAAACCTCAGGGCCAAAAATAAGTAAAGAAAACAAAACCAGAAGGAGGCTTTGAGTAGGGTGGGGAGAAGCCAAGGTGCGGCTGCAGCCAGCTAAAGGGGCACCCACTGCTGTGTGGCACCTCCAAAATGTGCATGGGGGGCACCACAGACAGAGCTTGCCCTGCCCCCCAGCTTCCTGCACACACTGTGAGGGCCAACAGTGCCCTGCCACAGCCACACAGCGGGCAGGGAAGTGATGAGCAGGGAGAAGCTGCACCAGCCTGAGGAACAAGGGTCGCTCTCTCACCTCTCTGCCCTCACCTGGCACAATCCCAAATGAAAAACAACTCCCACCTGGCTCCAGCCTCCCCTCAGGGAGCTGCAGAGAGCAATGAGCTCTGCCCTCAGCTTCCTCCGCTCCACACTAACTATCCCCAGCTTCCTCAGCTGCTTCTCCCCAGCTCTCTTCTCCAGACCCTTCCCCACCTTCCTTCCCCTTCTCTGGACCTGCTTCTGCCTCTCAATGTCCTTTTTGCAGTCAGGGACCCAAAGCTGAACCCAGCACTCAAGCTGTGGCCTCCCCAGTGCTGAGTCCAGGGGCACAGTCCCTGCCCTGCTCCTGCTGCCCACACCATTGCTGATCCAGGCCAGGCTGCTGGTGCCCTTCTTGCCTACCTGGGCACACCCTGGCTCATCTTCAGTCAGGAATCAACCAGCACCCCCAGGGCTTTCTCTGCTGGGCACTTTCCAGCCACTCTGCCCCAAGCCTGCAGCATTCCTGGGGTGGTTGTGAGCCAAGTGCAGGACCCAAATGAAGTGGCAGCAGGAACAAGAGCTCCCAGAAGCATCCCTCCCTCCATCCCACCCACTTCACATCTTTTACAGCAAAACACCCCCAGCAAACCCTGATTTTCTGCTTGCCCCACCCCCAGAGATCATCGAGTCCACCCCCTTGCAGGGTCACCTTGCCCAGGATCATGTTCAGGTGCATTTTGAATGCCTCCAGAGGAGACTCCACAGCCTGCTCCAGGGCTCCAACACCCTCATATCAAAGACTTTTTTCCTTGAGTTCAAGTGAAAACCTCCTGGGTTCCAGTTTGTGGTCACTGCCCCTTGCCCTCTCCCTGGGTATCACTGGCAAGAGCCTGGCCCCATCCTCTTGCCCCTCACTCTTTAGCTTTTGCTGAGCATTGCTCAGATCCCCTCTGGGTCTGCTCTTCTCCAGGTTCAGCAGCCCCAAGGCTCTCAGCCAGCTGCTGCAGGCAGGCTGAATGCTGCTGCTGCCTCCTCCTGCTTCTAGCCACATCAGCTACTTATTAAAAATAGATTTTTGTTCTTCTTGGAAAGGACAAAAAAAAATCCAAACCCAACCTCACAATAAATAAACAAGAAACCTTTCTTTTGAAATGCTGCAGCCTTATGTTTTCACAAGACTAAATGTGACCAAAAAAAAAAAATAGCTGCTTTAAAACCCCCACTGCTGGTTCCTGGCTAAATCACTGGGTTCAGCTCTAGAGGCCACCCCCCCGAGGCACAGCAAATGTCATGTGGTGACAAAGAACAAAGTGCCCATTGATGTGGGCATTTTTGTCCTGGGCAAGGTGACCCTCCACAACTTCCACTGAGGGGCACTGCACACAAACTGGAACCCAGGAGGCTTCACTTACACCTAAGGAGAAACTTCTTTGCTTTAGGTGACAGCCCTGGAGCAGGCTGCCCAGGGGAGGTTGTGGAGTTGCTTTCTCTGGAGACTTTCCATACCCACCTGGGCACTGTGATCCTGGGCAAGCTGATCTAGGTGACCCTGCTTGAGCAGAGGGTTTGGCCTGGGTGATCTCCAGAGGTCCCTTCCAACACTCACCGTGCAGTGATTCTGTAACTCCATCATGCAGTCAGCCCAAAAGAAGGGACAGCAATGGCAGAGCCTCTGGCTGAACCTTCCCAGCTGCTCTTCCTGTCTCCTGGCAGCAGGGTGGGAGCACTCCCCTTAGAGATTCACCTCACACAGGTGGGTGCTTCTCTGTGCTGTAGCAGAGGGAGCAACTCCTGCCCATGCCCTCTCTGGTCATCAATAACCTCACCCTGCTTACCACATGCCCTGGGGAGGGTGAGGAAGGTGAGGAGAGTGGCCCTAATAACACACAGGTGAGCAATGCTGATGCAGATGGCAGCAAATTGGGAGGGAGTGCTGATCTGCTTGAGGGGAGGAAGGCTTTAGAGAGAGAATTGACCAGGCTGGCTTAAGGGGTTGAGGCCAGTAAAACCCTGCCCTTGGGTCACAACAGCCCCAGGAATGCTGCAGGCTTGGGGCAGAGTGGCTGGAAAGTGCCCAGCAGAGAAAGCCCTGAGGGGTGCTGGGTGACAGCAGCTGGAGATGAGCCAGGGTGTGCCCAGGTGGGCAAGAAGGGCACCAGCAGCCTGGCCTGGATCAGCAATGGTGTGGGCAGCAGGAGCAGGGCAGGGATTGTTGCCCCAGGTGAGGTTTAGGTTGGGCATCAGCCCTCTGCAACCCACCTGAAATGAGGTTGCAGCCAGCTGGGGTTGGGCTCTTCTCCCTAGGACCAAGTGGTGGCATGAGAGGAAATGGCCTCAAGCTGCCCCAGGACAGGTCTAGATTGAACATCAGAAGCAACTTCTTGACTAAAAGGGTTTTCAAAGGCTGGCACAGGCTGCCCAGGGAAGTGGTTGAATGCCCATCCCTGGGGGTGTTTCCAAGAGGCAGAGATGTGCTGCTGAGGGCCATGGCTTAGCCTCAGCCCTGGTAGTGCCTGGGCAGTGGTTGGAGTGGATGATTCACAGCTTCACAGCTTGCACTGGGTTGGAAGGGGCCCTCAAAAGCCATCTTGTCCAACCCCCCTGCAATCAAGGCCATCTTCAGCTGGATCAGGCTGCCCAGGACCACATCAAATCTGATCTTGAATGTCTCCAGGGACAGGGCTTCAACCACATCCCTGGGCAACCTGTTTCCAGTGTTCCATCACTCCAAGGCTTTTTCCAGCCTGAACAGTTGTGTGATCCTGCAGGGAGAGCCCAGTGAGGCTCCCACCTCTCAGGCCCACAGTGTGAGGTGCTGGCTGTGGCTCTGCATGGGGCCACCAAGCCTGGGCCATTCCTGCAGCTGGGCAGGAGGTTTCCCAGCCGAGGGCTGAGTTTCCCTCCCCTGCTGTGATGCCCAGGGGAGGGATGGTCCCGTGGGAAGCTGTCCTGGCAGGACCTGCAGGCAGCAGCCAGCACCCTAATGGCTCTGGCATCAGCTCCCTGCCCTCTGGGGAGCAGCCAGGCAGCGGGAGGCCAGTCTTAGGCACTGCCAATGGGAAGGTGTGCCAACTGCAGCACATCCCTGGGCAGTCAGGGGGGCTCAGCTATGTACCCCCCTCCTCCCAGAACAGGGTGCAGCGGGGTGCTGCCCACCCTGTCGGTGAGGTGCACCCCTCTCCCTCTCAAATTAAGGCCAAACCCACCCAGTTTTAGTCTCTGTGTGACACAAGAGAAGCAGGAGGGGTTGCCATCCACTTTGAGCTGGCATGGAAGTGACCATCCTCCCTCCCCAGCTGTGCCCTGCTGCTGCCAGCCCCACCAGCTCTCACCAAAGGATGAGGACAGGCAGAGGATCACACACAGACTGCAAGAAGTTTCATGGCAGCTGTTTTATCCCACCCTTGGCCATGCTGCTCATGGGCTGGGCTCATCACAGAGCTGGGGGGCACCTCCCACTTTCCTGGAGAGACATCTCTCAACAGCTATAAATATCTGAGGGGTGGGGGGCAAGGTGAAGGTGCCAGGCTCTGGTCAGTGGTGCTCAGTGGTACCCAAGGAACAGGAGGTACAGGCTGGAGCACAGGAGGCTCCACCTGGAGAGAAGGAGAAAGTTCTGTGGTGTGAGTGTGCTGGAAGCCTGGAGCAGGCTGCTCAGAGAGGTTGTGGAGTCTCCTTCTCTGAGGATGTCCAAAATCCAGCTGGATGTGTTCCTGTGTGACCTGCCCTGGGGTGATCCTGCTCTATCAGAGGGGCTGGACTCAATGATCTCTGGAGGTCAACATTCAGTGATTCTGAATTCTCAGAAACCCCCTCCTGTTGCCCATCCACACCAGTTACCTCCTCTTCCCCAAAACCAAAACTCAAACCAACCCAAAACCAAAGACAAAAAAACAAAACAAAAAACCAACACCAACAAAACAAAAAACAAACAAAAAAACCCAAACAACAACAACAAAAAAAACAAAAAACACCCCCAAAACCCCAAAACCACCAAAACCCCCCCACCAACAAAAAACAAACAAACAAACAAAAAACCAAAACCGAGATCTGATGGCTCCAGGGATGTGAGGCAGCCTCACAGCAGAGCCAGCACACCAAACACCCTGGCTGCCAGAGCAGCAGCACCACTTGCTGGGCACAGGAGAACGCACAGCAGCGCCCTGCAAGCACAGCAAAGAGCAAACACAACCTTACTGCAGTTGGAAGCCGCAGTGACAGCTGCTGCTGAGCCCTTTTTGTGTCTCTGGGCTGCAGCCAAACCCATCTGGGTGTCTTTCATGCCAGCGCTGGGGTGAGTTGGAAAGGACCTCCAGAGATCATCCAGTCCAACCCCTGACCAAAGGGGCAGGTCACACAGGAACACATCCAGGTAGGTCTGGGAAGTCTCCAGAGAAGCAGAATCCACAACCTCTCTGGGCAGTCTGTCCCAGGCCTCCAGCACCCTCACAGTGACAAAGTTTTCCTTTCTGTTCCTGTGGCACCTCCTGTGCTCAACTTGCCCAGGATCACAATGCCCAGGTGGGTTTGGAAGCTCTTCACACAAGTGCACTCCACAACCTCTCTGGGCAGCCTGCTCCAGTCCTCCAGCACTCACACCAAACAAGTTTCTCCTTCTCTTCAGGTAGAAACTCCTGGGTTTGTTCTCATTACTCCTTGTCCTGTCCCTGGGCATCACTGACAAGAGCCTGGCCTCATCCTCTTGCCCCTCCACCCTTTAGCTCTTGCTGAGCATTGCTCAGATAGTCTCTAGGGTTGCTATTCTCCAGGCTCACAGCCCTAGAGCTTTGCTTCTCACAGAGCTGCTCCAGGCCACTCAGTAGCTTTATAGCCCTCCCTTGGGCTCTCTCCAGTATTTCCCTGTCCCTCTTGAGGTGGAGAGCTCAGAACTGGACACAGTACTCCAGCTGTGGCCTCACCAGGGCAGAGCAGAAGGGGAGGAGATCCTCCCTTGACCTGTTGGGTGCACTCTTCTTGATGCATCCCAGGAGACCGTTGGCCTTGTGGGCCACAAGGGCTCCTTGCTGTCCTGTGGAGAACTTACTGTCCACCAGACAGGAAAAGGACTTCAAGATCATCAACTCTACCCAACCTTGCTCCAGTCCAGGCCCAGATCACATCAGCCCCATTCCCTGGGAGAGAAAAGCAGCAAGACCTCAGACCTCACTGTGGACTTTCGATGGGTTTAATGGCACTTGAAGGACACGAGGCACAACCCAGCTCTGCCAGCCAGGTGACAAGAGGGGACAATAGAGTGGTTTCTGTACACTTCTTACAAAATATTACACGGGCCCCCTGCTGAGGTGGCACCTGGCACACCACTGAGCCCTGCCACTGCATGCCCACGCTTGGCCGTGGCTTGTCCTCCCGATGTACAGGATGTGGAGCCTGCAGAAAGCCCCCACTGGCACCTGGGCAGAGGCCTTAGGGCAGTGGCAGGCAAATACAAGGGGTGAAGGCAGGAGCCTTTCTGCCCAGCGTGCCCAGGCACAGCTCCTGGCGTGCCCGCCCCACACTCTGTCCTTGGGGCAAACAGGCAGCACTGGCCTGCTGGCCACTGAGGGCACACAGCCCTCAGCTGCTGGCCAGTTTGGGATAAGGAATGGATTCCTGGGCCTGCTTTGGTGCTTTCCCTGTGCCTGGCATCTCCTCCCACTCCTGTGCAGCATGCCCAGGTCAAGCTCTGGCGAAGCTGCCTCTGTATTACCCATGGATTCTTCTCAGGCAGAAAGCAGCCAGGCTGTACAGCAAATAAATNCGGCAGGCTTGTGTCGGTACGCGCCCGGCCGCCGCCTGCGGCTGCTGCTCTCCAGGCTCTGCAGCGAGCTGGCATCCCCGCGGCTGCTGCTGGCATCTTCCTGGGAGTAGCTCTCCTCCTCCTCCTGCTGGGACTCGCTGTCGGTGCTCTCGGTGGAACTGCTGTCCTCCCCTGCCACGCTCTCCTGGCTGCCATCGTCCTGCAGGGAGGAGCTCTGGCTCTCAGCCGATTCGCTCGGTGGGTCCCCGGTGGCCTCCGACTCATTCTCGTCCTCCTGCGACTCCTCCGCCGTGTCCTCTGTGGACTGACTCTGCTCACTAACGTCCTCCCGGGACTCGCTCGGCTTTCCCTCCTCTTCCTCAGACTCGCTTTCGGGTGCGGATGGCTCGCTCCTGTCTTCTGCGGACTCCTCCTGGTCCTTCTGCTCTTCCCGGGACTGGCTGCCTAGGCTCACCAGCTCCCGGGAGGTGTCCTCGGGGGACTCTCGGGAGGTGTCCTCGGGGGACTCTCGGGAGGTGTCCTCCGGGGACTCCCGGGAGGTGTCCTCGGGGGACTCTCGGGAGGTGTCCTCGGGGGACTCCCGGGAGGTGTCCTCCGGGGACTCCTGGAGCTCTTGGTCTGCCTGCTCCACGGTGTCCTCGCTGGACTCGCTGTCCTCACTCTCCCTGGAGGGGCTGTCCTCCCCATCCTCGCCACCCTCGCCCTCCTCCGAGCGGCTGGTGCTGATTTCCTCGGAGCGGCTGGTGCCAGGCTCCTCGGACTCGCTGTTGTCCTCCTCGGAGGGGCTGTCTTCTGCCGAGTCGGGGTCCTCCAGCTCCGGGGACCTGCTGTCACCCTCCTCCCAGCGGTGTGAGCCGGCTCCCTGCCCGCTCTCTCGGCTGCTCCCCAGGGCACGGGGGCCGGCACGGTGCCCCCTGTAACTGCTGCCCAGCCCGTCAAAGACGGAGGGGTCATCCCCCTGCATGGCTTCGTCCTCGAAGCCGTAGCTCTCCTCTTCCTCCTGCTGGCTGCTGCTGCTGTGTCCTCCCTGCCTGTAGGGGTGCTCGTAGCGGCTGCCGAGGTAGCTCCTGTACCTCCAGTGGTCCTCCCCGGCGCTTTCGCTGCTGCTGCTGCTGCTGCTGTCCCCGTGTCCTCCACCAGCCCCGGTGTCCCCACGGCCAGCGTCATGCCCGTGCCCGCCTTCCCCGTCGGCACCGGCCGCATAAGTAGGACCTTCTCCCCTCTCCTCTTCCCCGTTCTCATCAAAGGTGTCATCTCCACTTTCATCCTCCTCGTCCAGGAAGCCAGCAGCGTGGGAGGGAAGCCCACCGACTGCGGGGCCGCGCTGCTCTCCATCATCTGTGTCACGCGCGTCCTCCTCCTGCGGGGGTGACAAACGCCACAGCTTGCATGTCGCAGGTGCTACCAGCAGTGCTCACCGCACGCCGCCCTGCCCAGCAGCAGACGTGGGGCTGATCTCACTCTCCCGGCCGGGAGGGACACCCCTGTCTGCTCACTCACCAGGAAACCAAGGCCGTTCCCATCCCAGGCACTCGCATCCTCATGGTCCACCTGGTTCAGGCGCTGAGCCTCCCCAGCTCTGCCGGGCTTGTCGTGGCCACCATGCCTGCCCAGCTCCTCGCCCACGGCGTTCCCAGCCGCCGGGTCCTGGACGAGGGAATTGTCCCCTCCGCCCACACTGGCAGGAGAGTGTCTGCCACCACCCAGGGGGTTACCCAGCTTGTTGCTGTAATCTTCACTGGCTGTGTCCTGGAGGCAAAACACGACAGGATGCTTTGGTTCATTTGACACGACTCACTGCTGCTGCTGCTGCTGCAAGGGCAAAGATCGCTCCTTAGCCGTGCAAGAGCTCAAAGCCTTCTTCACTGCTTGCCCTTCAGCTGTTTCTGGTGCTGAAATCAAAAGGGCAGCACAGAAAAGCCCAAACCACGATAGTTCAGAGCACAGAAACTCCTTTCTCAAGACCAACAGCAGAACTGGGAGCATACTCAGCAAGGTGAAGCAAAAAGGAGGTGGCACCAACCCAGCTGTAAAAGGTTGGGCAGGCAGGTGGAGGGCATAGACCTGCTGAAGCAGCAGCTCTTCCCCCAAGGGCCTAGGGCCCCAGGATGCCTACCCCCAACCCTGCACCTCCTCTGCGAGCAGCTGCTCCCTGCAGGACTGAGGCAGCTCCTGACTTACCTCCTGCTGGGCACTGTGGTAGTGGAGGGCAGGCTCTCGGCCGGGCACCTAAATGCATCCAGGAGACATCTGATCAGTGATGGCTGAGCCTTGGCAGGGTGAAACTGATGGGGGTTGGGGTTTGGGTACCTGCCCGGTGGGTACTTACAGGATGAGCACAGGCTATGGCCCAGAGGAGCAGCACCAGGAATGCAGCCCACGTGTTGGTCGTGGTCCCTGAGGCTGCAACAGGGAACAAAGTGTTTGCATGCTAGGGCAAAGCATCTGCACGTGCCCCTGGCTGCTACTTGGCCCTGCAGAGCCCTTCCAGCTGACACAGCCTTGCCACCCCAGCACATGGTGCCCAGCCTGGCATCAGACAATCTAAGGATTTGTCCTCCTGCCATCTCCTGCCATCCCCTGTGTGAAACTTCCCTTGGGTTTGGGCTTTGAAATCTCTGGCCATGTTCCTGCAGGTTTTTTGTCTGAACATCATTGAAGAGCAGGGAAGCTCCCAGGAATGGCCTCTTCCCACAGTAATGTCACCCAGAAATCCAAGCTCAGTGGCCGTGATGGGAGCTGGCACCAGAGATGGGCAGCATAGTAAGACCACGGCCTGCAGAGCTGTGCCTTCTCTCCGAGGTGCTCCTCACAGCCCTCTAACACCTCCTGCTGCTCCGAAGCAGAGCAGCCTGCTCAGACAACCCCACCCACAGGTTGCAGGTTGGTCGCTGTGGCTCCGCAGTCACACTGCTGCCAGCCCAGGCAGGCAGAGCAGCAGGAGGCTTTTGCTATAGCTCTGCTCTCATTTCCCAAGTGCCCTGATCAGCCCAGCACCAGGTGCCCAGGGAGCACACCCATCACGCTGCCCCTCAGCAAAGGGGCAAAGAGTCAAGCTCCTGAGGGGTGGCTTTCTTCCCTTAGGAAGCCAGCTCAGCATCCCAGCACTCCAGTATCCCAGCACCCCAACATCCCAGAATCTCACTATCCCAGCACTCCAGCATCCCAGCTTCTCAGTATCCCAGCACCCCAGCATCCCAGCACCCCAACATCCCAGAATTTCACTATCCCAGCACTCCAGCATCCCAGCTTCTCAGTATCCCAGCATCCCAGCACCCCAGCATCCCAGAATCTCACTATCCCAGCACTCCAGCATCCCAGCTTCTCAGTATCCCAGCACCCCAGCATCCCAGCACCCCAGCTGAAGTCTCTCCTATTTTTCTACCAAAGCTTGCAAGAAACTTGACATCTCTCACCCCAAACTCTGCTCTTTTCACTCTGGACAGAAGCAACCCAAAGAAACCCAAACCTTTACGTTGAGCCATGGCACAAGCTGGTGTCTGCTGCGGTGCTGGGGATGGGATGGAGCTGGCTGCCTGCGCTGGGACGCCCAAAGCTCTGTGCCCCAGCCTGGCCACCTCGAGGCATTTAACTGGTGGCTGGTGCGGGTCCCGGGCAGAGGGCAGCCAATGGCACCGGCGGGGCAGCGCCGCTGGGCACGGAGGTGTCACCGGGAACCAGCCTCCCACGCTTCCTCTGGGACACCGGCCCGAAAAAGCTCCTTGTGGTTGCAGGCAGCCGAGGCGGGCTGGCAGCTAATGACCCGCTCTGCCAGCCTGTGTTTTGGCTGCTAAATGTGTCCCGTTCACACACTCCCCCCACCCCTTCCCCCCGGCACACACACAAACAGCCACGGGGGCACCCACGCCGGGCATCGTGCCCCGGGCTGCCGTCATCCTGACACGGGCATCTCTGCTAGGGGCACATTGCCCCTGCCAGGACTCAGCCTTCCACAGGGCACAAGCACAAATGCCATGCTTGAAGAGCCTGCCTGACTGTGTGCCCACACAAAAGGGAGAAGGGCATCACAGCATCGCAGGAGGGCAGGGGTTGGAAGTGACCTCTGCAGATCATCGAGTCCAACCCTCCTGCTAGAGCAGGATCACCCAGGGTGGGTCACACAGGAGCACATCCAGGTGGGGGTTTGAGTGTCTCCAGAGAAGGAGCCATGGTGGAGCTGCCTGCTGGCATGGCCACAGACCTTCAGCAGATGTTTTCCTGCTCCCCTGCCTCTCCCCTGCTGCAGATAACCGTGGGATGTATTTTCCTCTCACCCTGGGACAAAATTATACCCCTTGCCCCCTGCCAGGTATGAGTTCACCCTGCCAGCCTATTTTTAGGCACCTCCAACAATTACCAGGTGTTGTTGGGTTGGGTTTTTGTCCAAACCCTGCATTTATCTCAGCCCCCAAAGACCTGCTCTTGCCTCTCATCCAAGTGAGGAACCAACTGTGCAAGAAAGGGATAAACGCCAAACTGTGCATGCCCATCCCCAGGCCCCCAAAACACCCATGGCACCAGCCCTGAGAGCTCAAAAAGCCCTGGGTCTGAAAGGCTGAGGTTTGTCCTTCAAATCCCTTCCAGAGAGCATCCCACAGCACCAACCAGACAGCTCAAGCAGCTCTGCTGCTCTTCTGCAAGGGGAAAAAAAAAACACCTCAGCCCACACAATGCCACCTTCTGAGAGACCCCAAACCCTAAGAAGATTTAGGGCTCTTAAATGTAGGGCAAGTGGCTGTTTGAAACCTCATTGTGCACTTAGAAGAGTTAAGATTGGAAAAGGCCTTCAAGGTTATCCCAGTGCAACTCTAAGCCAACCACCATCACCATTAAACTGTATCCTGAAGAGCCTCATCCACACCTTCCTTCAGAACACCTCCAGGGGTGGAGACTCCACCACATCCCTGGGCAGTCTGTGCCAATCCCTGACCACTCTGGAAGCAAAGAAATTGTTCCTCATCTCCATCCTAACCCTCCCCTGCCATAATTTCAGGACGTTTCCTCTCCTTTCTACCTATCTAGGCAGAAGAGCACAACCCAACCTCACTGCAGCCTCCTCTCAGGGAGCTGCAGAGAGCAATGAGTCTGCCCTCAGCCTCCTCTTCTCCACACTAACCACCCCCAGCTCCCTCAGCTGCTCCTCCCCAGCCTTCTTCTCCAGACCCTTCCCCACCTTCCTTGCCCTTCTCTGCACCTGCTCCAGCCCCTCAATGTCTTTCTTGCAGTAAGGGACTCAAAACTGACCCCAGCACTCAAGGTGCAGCCTCAGCAGTGCTGAGTCCAAGGGCACAATCCCTGCCCTGCTCCTGCTGCCCACACCAGTGCTGATCCAGGCCAGGCTGCTGTTGCCCTTCTTGCTCACCTGGGCACACCCTGGCTCGTCTTCAGTCAGGAATCAACCAGCACCCCCAGAGCTTTCTCTAATGGGTGCTTTCCAGCCACTCTGCCCCAAGTTTAGAGCCTTCATGGGGTCATTGTGACCCAAGTGCAGAGCCTGGCATTTGGCCTTGTAGAACCTCATCCCTTTGGCCTCTGTTTGGCAGAGCCTGGTTGGGTTTTAATATTTTTTTATGTTTGGTTGGTTTTTGGGTTTTTTTTTTGTTTTTTTTTTTTGTTGTTGTTGTTGTTGCTGTTGATTCTTTGTTTTTTGAGGGAAAGAAAAAAAACCAGAAGGAAATGACTGATGGAGATGTTGGTATGAAACAGGGACCTCAGGAGGGTGATGTGGAGGCACAGGCAGCTCAGAGTGGGCAGAGAGGTCAGAACAGGGTTGGTGGCTTGAGGTATGTATGAAGAGCCAGACTCTCCCTCCTCCTGCAGGGTGGTCAGCTCTCCTCTGGGTCCTGTGCTGTCATTATAGCTCACTTGGTCTAAATTTATTGCTGCTTGGTGTAGCTGGACAGGAAGC
The DNA here is from genome assembly GCA_013396675.1 of Eubucco bourcierii. Lineage (NCBI taxonomy): Eukaryota > Metazoa > Chordata > Aves > Piciformes > Ramphastidae > Eubucco > Eubucco bourcierii. The sequence goes on along the minus strand of VWZE01025401.1, from coordinate 102,035 downwards.
CTTACCACAGCCCCCTGGGACCTAGACAAGCTGGATGGACATTGCCAGTGTAGCCCAGAGGAAGAGAGCAGCAGCAGTTTGGCTCCCACCTCAAAAGGCTGCCCAGACAGGCTGTGGAGACTTTTAAAACCCACCTGGACATTGCAATCCTGGACAACCTGATCTAAGGGAACCTGCTTTAGCTCAGGGGTTGAACTCAATGATCTCCAAAGGTCCCTTCACAGAATGACAAAATCACTGATTGGTAGAGGTTGGAAGTGACCTCTGGAGATCATCCAGTCCAAACCCCCTGCCAGAGCAGAGGCACCCAGGGCAGGTCACACAGGAACACATCCAGGTGGGTTTTAGAAGCCTCCAGAGAAGGAGACTCCACAACCTCTCTGGGCAGCCTGCTCCAGGCCTCCAGCACCCTCACACCAAAGAAGTTTCTCCTCCTGTTCAGGTGGAAGCTCCTGGGTTCCAGTTTGTGCCCATTGCTCCTTGTCCTGTCACAGGACACCACTGAACACAGCCTGGCCCCTGTTTTTTGCCCCCACCCCTCAGATATTGACAGGCATTGATCAGGTCTCCTCTCAGTCTTCTCCTCTCCAAGCTAAGCAGCCCCAGGGCTCTCAGCCCTTCATCATCAGACATGTTCTAGGCCCTTCATCATCCTCACAGCCTCCATTGGACACTCCACTATGCAGAATCATGGAAGAGGACACAGCCCCAGGAGCTGCTGCCCCTTCCCAGCCAGTGCAGTCTCAAGCTGCAGCAGGTACACAAAACTTCCCTGAAACTTGGTGGTTTGGGTTTTTGTTGAAGTTTTTGTTTGTTTGTTTGTTGTTGGTTTGTTGGTTTTGGGTTGGTTTGTTGCTGTTGGGGGTTTTTTTGGTTTTTTTCCTCCCCAGTGGCTTCAGGGCTCAATTAATCACCAAAAGCTTTCCTGAGGGTTTCTAGGATTTGTGCCTCTCGAAACGTCTGCAAGCTGCGGCACTGCCTCCTCACGTCACGCCTGCTAGCCACGAGGTGCCTGTGCTGTGGGAGCAGCCCTGCTCTGCCCAGAAGTAATTACAGGCTGTACTTTGTGGCTTTCTGCAAGGAAGTGCTGCCACCACCTCTGGTTTCCAGCAGGCACCTTTCTAGCAGCTGCCCATGAAAGGGCTTCCTCCTTCCGCCAGGCACAGGAGCGGGAGGATGCCTGCAAGCATCGGCCCAGCTGCCACACCAGGGCATCCTCTGCCTGCCTTCACTAGGGTCTAAGGCACTGCTGGGTGGAGAATTTGGGCCAGAACCACAAAACCTGATCAGCAATGTGCCCTTGTGGCCAAGAGGGCCAATGGGATCCTGGAGTGCATTAATTAGAACAGTGTGCATCCAGCAGATCCAGGGAGGTTCTCCTCTGCCTCTGCTCTGCCCTGGTGAGACCTCATTTTGAGTGCTGCCTTCAGTTTTGGGCTCCCCAGTTTAAGAGGGACAGGGATCTGCTGGAGAGGATCCAGTGGAGGGTTATGAGGAGGATTAGGGGACTGCAGCACTGCCTGATGAGGAGAGGCTGAGGGACCTGGGGCTGTTTAGTCTGGAAAAGACTGAGAGGGGATTTAATCAATGTTTATAAATATCTGAGGGTCAGAAGCAGGGGGACAGGCTCTGCTCACTGCTGCCTGGGAGAGGACAAGGAGCAATGGATGGAAGCTACAGCACAGGAGGTTCCAGATCAACACAAGGGGAAACTTCTTTACTGTAAGGGTCCCAGAGGACTGGCACAGGCTGCCAGGAGAGGTTGTGGAGTCTTCTTCTCTGGAGACTTCCCACCCTGTCTGGATGTGTTCCTGTGTGCCCTGAGCTAGCTTGTCTGGTCCTGCTCTGACAGGGGGGTTGGAATGGATGATCTCTTTGGGTTCCTTCCAACCCCTGACATCCTGTGAGCTGTGATCTCACCCTTACTCCTCTCAGCACTGCAGACCTAAACACTGCACTGCCCAGCCCACGTTCAGATCTTGCCCATGCCCACAGCCATTGGCTCCTCACCTGACTGATGTGCTCCAGCAGGGAAACTCACAGCTCTCCATTCCCTCCAACACCTGGCACACCCCTGAAAGAGAAATGGACCAAAGGGAGGCTTTGGGTTGATTCTCCTCCTCAATACAAAAGAGGTGAGATGGATCTGTGTAAAGAGCCATGATAAAGCAGCTCAGCCACAGTGAGCCTCTGCTAACCTCAGTCACAGCATCATGGAGCCACAGAACTGTCAGGGCTGGAAGGCACCTCAAGAATCATCCAGCTCCAAGCCCCCTGCCATGGGCAGGGACACCTTGCACTAGATACAAGTTGCTCAGAGCCACATCCACCCTGGCCTTAAAAGCTTCCAGGGCCTCAAAAGCTTCCAGTCCATCACCTGAATGGGACACAAATCCACAGAGACCTCTTCTGTCCTTGTGGTGCTGGGGAAGCCTGGGCTGCAGCAAGAGCAGTGTGAGCAGCAGGGCAAGAGAAATGATCCTCTCCCTCTGCTCTGCACTGGTGAGACCTCACCTGGAGTACTGCAGCCAGTTCTGGAGCCACTATTGCAAGAGGGCTATGGGGGAGCTGGAAGGTGTCCAGAGAAGGGCCAGAAGGATGAGCAGAGAGATGGAGCTACTCTGCTATGAGGAGAGACTGAGGAAGTTGGGGCTGTTCAGTCTGGAGAGGAGAAGGCTCCCAGGTGACCTTATTGTGGCCTTTCAGTATCTGAAGGGGGCTACAAAAAAGCTGGGGAGGGACTTTTTAGGCTGTCAGGTAGTGATAGGACTAAGGGGAAATGGATTCAAGCTAAAGGAGGGGAGATTTAGATTAGATGTTATGAAGAAGTTCTTCAGCATGAGGGTGGTGAAAGACTGGCACAGGTTGCCCAGGGAGGTGGTGGAAGCCTCATCCCTGGGGGTGTTTGAGGCCAGGCTGGATGAGGCTCTGGGCAGCCTGATCTAGCGTGAGGTGTCCCTGCCTATGGCAGAGGGGTTGGAACTGGATGATCCTTGTGGTCCCTTCCAGCCCTGACTGATTCTGTGATTCTAATGACATCTTACAGTGAGAGTCCTCCCCTCTGCTCACTCCTCCCTTTCCCCCAGGCCCTCTGTGCCAGCCTCTCAAAAGCAAACTGGTGCCTGTCACCCTCCCAGCTCACTGCCCACTTTGCTCCCTTCTCCCTGATGCCAGTCCAGTGACCTGAGCTCCCCCCAGAGAGGCAGTGGGGCTGCCCTGAAAGCCAGCAGGCTGGTGGAGGCCACAGCACTTATCTCAGTGCTTTCATGTGCAGTTAATTTTGGTTGGAAATCAACACCTCTTCAAACGCTTTTCCCACCAAAGAACTGAACGGTGCCGGGGGTGGAGAGCCTGAAACTGCTCCCAGCAGCTAATTGCCAAGTGGCATTTTAACAGCCCTTACACCCACCCACCCACAGCCCCCCCTCTGCCCTGCAAGCAAGGCATCAGTGAGCCATCAGGCAGGACTGATAGCAGCCTGACCTTCCTGCTGGCACAAATAGCTCTGCCCAGGGATTATTTCTGCTTGGGCAGGAGGCAGCTGCACCCAGTGGAGGGTGCAAGCAGCAAGGAAAAAGCTTAAGGGAAGAGAGAAGCAGGGAGGAAGGTGAGGGCACAGTGCCACAGTGGGGGATCATAGAATGGGAAGGTTGGAAGGGACATCAAGGATCATCCAGTTCCAACCCCCTGCCATAGGCAGGGACACCTCCCACTAGCACAGCTCACTCAAGGCCTCGTCCAACCTGGCCTTGAACACCTCCAGGGAGGGAGCAGCCACAACCTCCCTGGGCAACCTGTGCCAGTGTCTCACCACCCTCACTGCAAACAACTTCCTCCTAACATCCAGTTTCAGTCTCCCCTCTGCCAGTTCAAACCCATTGCCCCTTGTCCTTGTCAATAGTCCCAGACCTTGTCAATAGTCCCTCCTCAGCCCCCTTCAGATATTGGAAGGCTACTCTAAGGTCTCCTCAAAGCCTTCTCTTCTCCAGGCTGAAGAGTCTCAACTCTCTCATGGGCCTCTAGCAACAGATAGGTTCAGAGGCAGACAAGATCTTGTCAGCTTAGAGTCATGTCCACCTTTTGGTCATTTAAGGACTTTTCAGGTTCTTTTTTATCTCTTTTTTTTTTTTTTTCCCCTCCCCCCACTTCTTCTCTTGAAGAATTTGGTCGACAAAACGTTTTGAACGCTGGAGTCCATTAGCTGTCTGGCTTGAAGGGCAAAAAATAGCCACCCCTCAGTCTGAGCTCCAAAATAGCTCCTCCTCAGCAGGCTCAAATGTTCCTCTGCTGGGAAAGATGTTTGTTTCTCTCCCCTCTTTTTAAAAAGCATTTAATTTCAGCCTGTGTAGGAAATGTGGTCACACAGGACACAGTTCAGCGCAGCAGCTCCCAGGAGACAGGATGAGAGTCTCCAACCCCCAGGCTGCCTCACACCTCGAAGGACCAGAGCCTGATTTAGCAGCAGCAGCAACAGCACCTCACAGGCAGCCTCATCAGAGCCTCAGCCCAAGTTGGAGTCAGTTCCTGTGACTCACATCCATGTGTTCAGGTGACAAGAGTCACAGAACCACAGAATGTCAGGGGCTGGAAAGGACCTGGAAAGCTCATCCAGTCCAACCCCCCCTGCCAGAGCAGAATCACCTCTACCAGTCCTGGCTGGCACTTGTGCTCTTCTCAGGCATCATGAAAATCATCCACACAGCTACATTCAGGGCAGCACCTGAAGAAGAAGAGAGGGCAAGAAATAAAGAGTAGCAGTGCCTGAAATCAGCAATAAGTGGTTCTGACAAATGGAGGTTACTGGGCAATGGGTACACAGTAAAAATAAAGGAATTCCAGTGCAAAGAAACACAGCTCCTGCTGCGTGCAAGAGAACATTGTGGGGGTGCTCCTGGAGCAGTGCATAAGATAACCTCAGGAAGGTCAAGCAGGGCAAGTGCAGGGTCCTGCCCCTGAGGGCAGGACAGGTGAGGGGGCACCTGCTGGGCAGCAGCCCCAAGCAGGAGCTGAGGGTGCTGGTGGGACAAGAAGTTCCCCATGAAACAGCAATGTTCCCTTGTGGCTCAAAATGTCAATGGGATCCTGGAGTGCATCAAGAAGAGTGTGGCCAGCAGGTCAAGGGAGGTTCTTCTCTGCCTCTACTCTGGAGAGACCACATCTGGAGTAGTGTGTCCAGTTCTGGGCTTCCCAGTTAAAGAGGGACAGGGAACTGCTGGACAAAGGCTAAGGGAGGCTACAAAGCTGCTGAGGGGCCTGGAGCATCTCTGTGAGGAGCAAAGGCTAAGAGCCCTGGGGCTGAGAGACTGGAGAATAGCAGCCCCAGAGGGGATCTGAGCAATGCTCAGCAAGAGCCAAAGGGTAGGGGGCAAGAGGATGGGGCCAGACTCTTGTCAGTGCTGCCCAGGGACAAGACATAGGGCAATGGGCAAAAACTGGAATCCAGGAGGCTCCATCTGGAGAGGAGGAGAAAGTTGTTTGGTGTGAGGGTGCTGGAGGCCTGGAGCAGGCTGCCCAGAGATGTTGTGGAGTCTCCTTGTGTGGAGAGCTTCCAAACCCACCTGGGCATTGTGACTCTGGGTAAGCTGCTGTGGGTGTCCCTGCTGGAGCAAGGGGGTTGGACTGGGTGATCTCCAGAGGTCCCTTCCAACCTCATCGTGCTGGGATTCCATGAACTGTGACCCAGGTGTAGCTCTGGAGCCCATTTTTAGTAGGCAGGAGACAGATCCTAAAACTGCTTAGTGCAGAGGCTGTAATGTGCACACCCCTAAATAGCTGCTGTGAGCAACCTGATTTCAGTAGAGCTGAGTACAAGGGGACAGTCACCTTTCTGCTCCTGCTGGGCACAGCATTTCTGATCCCAGCCAGGATGCCTTCGGCTTCCTTGCCCCCTGGGCACACTGCTGCTTGTCCATCAGAACCCCCTGGTCCCTTTCTGCCAGCAGCTTTCCAGACACACTGCCTCAAACCTGCAGCACTGTTTGGGGTGGTTGTGACCCAAGTGCAGGACCTGGCACTTGGCCTTGTTGAAGCTCATCCCATTAACACCAGCCCCTTGGGTCCAATCTATCCAAGTCCTGTGGAGCCTCCCTTCTCTCCTGCAGCTCAGCACTGCCACCTCACCTGGTGTCACCTGCCAGCAGTCACACCAGGGTAGAGGGCATCTGAAGGGAGAACCAAACTCTGTTTGCAAATCAGAACTAGCACGGAGGTCAGGATGTGTCAGGAGGAGACATTAAAGCCAACCTGCACACCAAAGCCCTCTACCTGCTGCGGGAGCGGATGGCTCAACACCACTCTCTGCTGGGCAGAGATCTGAAGGCCCACGGCTGTGCTGAGCACGTCCAGATGTGCAGACAGCTGCAATACAGCAAAGCTCTCCTCAGCCTTCCTCCTCCTCTCCCCACAGACCTTTCCTGCCAGGGAATACCATGCACGACAGGCACATTGCCAAATACAACCCAACCAAGTGTCCCTTTAGCAGCTGTCCCAGTGAGACACCAACAAACCACCTCCTGTACTCAGTGGTTTCCTCCCTTCCTTGTGGAATCTTTATCTATTGTGTGCTGCAGGTTGCAGGTTTGCTGCTTCAGATACCTGAACAAGAGATCTGTCACCTGCTGCATGTTTAGGTTTAGAGGAGACATCAGGGAGAAAAGGACTGCAGCAGGCTGGGCCAGAGGACTTGTGGAGGCTCCAAGGCTGGGAGTGTTGGAAGCCAGGCTGGATGGGGCCCTGAGCAAGCTGGGCTGGTAGGATTCCCTCCACTCTTCCTGGCCACAAGGGCACATTGCTGGCCCATGCAGAACTTGCTGCCCACCAGCACTCCAAAGTCTCTCTCGACGGAGCTGCTCCCCATCAGGGCAGCCCCAACCAGTTCTGCTGCCTGCTGTTATTCCTCCCCAGGTGCAGGAGCCTGCACTTGTCCTTATTGAACTTCATGAGGTTTGCCCTCCCCCAGCTCTCAGCCTGTCCAGATCTGTCTGGATGGCAGCACAGCCTGAGGGGCGTCATAGAATCATAGAATTGAAGCACAGAATCATAGAACTGGAAGACACCACAAGGATCATCTTACCTCCAACTCCCCTGCCATGGGCAGGGACACCTCACACTAGATCAGGTTGCTCAGAGCCTCATACAATGTGGCCTTGAAAACTTCCAGGAATGAGGCTTCCACCACCTCCCTGGGCAACCTGTGCCAGGCTCTCACCACCCTTATGCTGAAGATCTTCTTCCTAATGTCTAATCTAAATCTGCCCTCCTCTAGCTCAGACCCACTCCCCCCAGTCCTGACACCCAGAAAAGTCCCTCCCCAGTTTTCTTGTAGTCCCCTTCAGATACTGGAAGGNAGGCTCTCACCACCCTTATGCTGAAGATCTTCTTCCTAATGTCTAATCTAAATCTGCCCTCCTCTAGCTCAGACCCACTCCCCCAGTCCTGACACCCAGAAAAGTCCCTCCCCAGTTTTCTTGTAGTCCCCTTCAGATACTGGAAGGCAACAATAGAGTTTCCTCAGAGCTTTCTCCTCTCCAGAGTGCACAGCCCCAACTCTCTCAGCCTGTCCCCATAGCAGAGCAGCTCCAGCCCTCTGATCATCCTCGTAGGCCTTCTCTGGACCATTCCAGCACCTCCAGATCTCTCCTGTACCAGGGGCTCCAGCACTGGGCACAGTGCTCCAGGTGAGGTCTCACCAGCGTGGAGCAGAGAGACAGAATCCTCTCTCTTGCCCTGCTGCCCACGCTGCTCCTGATGCAGCCCAGGTTGTGGTTGGCTCTCTGGGCTGCAGGTGCACACTGCTGGCTCACATTGAGCTTCTCACCCCCAGGGATGTCAGCCAACCCCCCCCTAACCCTCACTGCTTTGTATCATCATCCAAGCGTTGTGGAAGCAGAGAACAAACTTCTGAGCCGACCAAATCCCTCCTCTTGTCCTGATGCCCGTCCAAAGGAAGAACAAAGAGGGAGCTGCGGGGCACCAGCGCTCCTTTCAGACGCTGACTGGCTGACAGGGCAGCAGAATTTCAACTCCAGTGGGCACCAAATAATTTCCAGGCAAAGTAGCAGAGATAAAAGGGGCAGGGATTTAAAGAATTTCTCGCTGGGGGTGGGGGTGGCGATCGTCAGAGTTGAAGCTTCTGCTTGGTCCACAGAGAGAGGCCCCAGCGGTGATTCAGCCTGGCTTTGTGTAAAGGCCACTAACGACCCATCTCAGAGCTGGCCTCAGAACCTGCTCCCTGCGGGCTCCATCCCTCGCTGGCTCTTACCTGAGCACCTCCAACGCATCCATTGCTTTCTAGGATGAGCAGGGGAGAAGCCAATTAAACTGGAACTTTATATATATATATATATATATATATATAGAGAGAGAGAGAGAGAGAGAGAGAGAAATTATATCTAAAGTCTACATAAACTATATAAAGTTATATATATAAAGACTATATAAACTACAGATATAAAGTTCATGTATAGTTTAGTCTCTGTCTATAAGTTACATATATAGAGACTACATAAACTACAGATATAAAGTTAGAGATATATAAAGACTACATAAACTATAGATAGAGATATATAAAGACTATATATAAAAACTGTTTTTTTCCCCAGCTTTGCCCTGCAANCTTTTCCAGTTCTAACCTGCAACTTCCCTCCTCTTTTCCAGTTCTAACCTGCAACTTCCCTCCTCTTTTCCAGTTCTAACCTGCAACTTCCCTCCTCTTTTCCAGTTCTAACCTACAACTTCCCTCCTCTTTTCCAGTTCTAACCTGCAACTTCCCTCCTCTTTTCCAGTTCTAACCTACAACTTCCCTCCTCTTTTCCAGTTCTAACCTGCAACTTCCCTCCTCTTTTCCAGTTTTAACCTGCAACTTCACTCATCTTTTCCAGTTCTAACCTACAACTTCACTCCTCTTTTCCAGTTCTAACCTACAACTTCACTCCTCTTTTCTAGTTTTACTCTAGAACTTCCCTTTCCACTCATGTTTTCCAGTTTTAACTCACAACTTCACTATTCCCTCCCCCCTGCTACAGCGTTCATTTAGAACTTGACTTTTTCCTCCTCCACCACCTTCCCTTTGGCCAGGGGAAGCTCCCCCCAGCATATTGAGCCAACACTGCACAGCTCAGCAGACACCAAGCCCCCTCCCCCTGCTTTCCTTTCCCCCAGGCCTCACATCGCGCCCTGCCCGAGGCTGATCCCCCTTAGCTCAGCTCTCCTGGGGCCAGCCGACGCAGCACAAATCCTCCTGCCTCCGGCTCCCCTCCCCACAACAGCCTGAATCTGTCCTTCCCACCCAGTGGCAGAGCTCCACTGGCCCTCAGCCTGTCAACTCGGAATTGTCTTTCTGATTCAATTAACTCAGCAGAGCTACACCAGCCCACTGCACCCTGCCTCATCCCACGGAGCTCCGCAGAGCATCATCAGCCTCCCTCCCTCTGCTGGCAGAGTCCATCTCAGGCTCCCAAACAGAGCCCAGCAAGGCTGTGGAAGGCTGAAGGGTTTCCAGTTCCTGGGTGGCTAACCAAGAAGGAGCATCTCTGCTGCTGCTATGGTATAGATTCTTATTTCTTATTGCTCATTAAAGCCTTAGGACACCTTGGGTCTAACCCTCTGGGAATGGTTCTCACCTGGCATGAAAAAGCTGAAGCTGTCCTAGGGCATGGAGGAGGGGGTGGTGGTGGTGGTGTCTGAAGGATAAATCATTCCAGAGGGTTGTACCTAGACCAGGAGGATATGCTGGTTAAGAAAACACTGCAGAGCTGTTGTGTGGAGGAAGAGGACCTGGTCCTTATCGCTGGGGTCAGTGTTTGCCCTGCAGTGCTGCCAAACAATGAAGCTCTATGTGGTGGCCAACAAAAATCAAGGCAAAAACAAGCAGGGAGTCACCCCAGCTGGATGTCACGGCTAGACCTGGGCACAACAGCTCTAATCCAACAGGCAAGGCTACAGAAATCAACCCTCCTGTGTTCCCAGAACAGAGAGGAGGGAGAAAACTGTGGCTGGGCTTAGAGCTGTTGCTCTCTACAGCTCCCTGAAAGGAGGCTGCAGCGAGGTGAGGGTTGAGCTCTTCTCCTCAGGAACAAGTGATGGGAGAGGAGATGGCCTCAAGCTGCTCCAGGGGAGGTTTAGGTTGGACATTAGAAGGAACTCCTTGAGAGAAAGGGTTCTCAAAGCCTGGCACAGGCTGCCCAGGGAGGTGGCTGAATGCCCATCCCTGGAGGTGTTTCCAAGAGGCAGAGCTGTGGTGCTGAGGGCCATGGCTTAGCCCCAGCCTGGGCAGAGCTGGAGAATGGTTGAGCTGGATGAGGTCAGAGGCCTTTCCCAATCAGCACAATTCTCTAAATCCCTAAAGCTTGCCACAGCACCAGGCAGAGACCTGTCAGGATAACTACAAGGTACCAACCTGCAGTGCAGTGCAGGAAGTTTCAGTGGGTTGACTGAAAGCTCAAACTCACATTACACAGCACCTGGGGGGTAGGTGAAGGGAAGTGCACTTCATCACTTTGCTAAGTGTGAAAGTCAGTGTCTTAAATCATTTCAGCTGAGCCAGGGGTTCAGAGGAGCTTGTCACCCCCAGGCTCAGCCCTGCCCACTCCACATGACAAGAAGCTGAGTTCCAAAGCTGATCCATTGGTTCTTTCCCAAACACCAGCCAACAGGGGCACATTGCTGCCCTGCAGATACCTCATTGCCCACCAGGATTCCAAGATCCTTCTCCACTGAGCTGCCCACTTGATACACAACCAGTGATGGTATTTACCTGGAGAGCTTGAAGCCATAGTGCCTGCTGGGCTGTGCCTGTGGAGAAGCAGCTGGGAGTGCTGGTGGGCACCAAGTTCTGCAGGGGCAGCAATGTGCCCTGGTGGCCAAGAAGGGATCGTGGGGTGCATTCAGAAGAGTGTGGCCAGTAGATCCAGGGAGCTTCTCCTCCCGCTCTGTTCTGCTCTTCTGAGGACCCACCTGGTCTATTGCATCCAGCTCTGGGCTCCCCAGTTCAAGATCTGCTGGAGAGAGCCCAAGGGAGGGCTGCAAGGATGCTGAAGGAACTGCAGCACTGCCTGATGAGGAGAGGCTGAGAGCCCTGGGGCTGCTTAGTCTGAAGAGGAGAAGGCTGAGAGGGGATCTGAGCAATGTCTGTCAATAGCTGAGGGCTGGGGGTCAGGAAGGGAGGGACAGGGACAGCCTCTGCTCACTTGTGCCCTGGCATAGGACAAGGGCAATAGATGGAAACTGCAGCACAGGAAGTTCCACCTCAACATGAGGAAGAACTTCTTGCCTGTAAGGGTCCCAGAGCCCTGGCACAGGCTGCCCAGAGAGGCTGTGGAGTCTCCTTCTCTGGAGCCTTTCCAGCCCTGTCTGGATGTGTTCCTGTGTGACCTGTGCTGGATTCTCTGCTCCTGCTCTGGCAGGGGGCTTGGACCTGAAGATCTCCAGAGGTCCCTTCTAACCCCTAACATCCTGGGATCCTGCAATCCACACTCATTAGCACTGGCAGGGGACAGAGCAGCTTCATCATGCAGAGCTGGATCTAGCAACAAAAGGCTGTGCAGAGTCCTCTGCCAAAGCCAGGGCTAGAAGTAGGTCAGGCTGCAGCACTGCTTTTGTGAAGCAGGAACCGACAGCCACAGCCTGTGCAAGCTAATGACAACTGGGGGGCATTGCAGAGAGCAGCACAATCCACCCTGTGGTAGCTGCCTGAGGTTTGCTGCTTCAGGCCTGGCCACAGTGCTGCCTCAGACCCAAAACAGAGACACTGGAACAGAATCACAGAATATCAGGGGCTGGAAGGGACCTCCAAAGCTCCTCCAGTCCAAGCCCCCTAACAGAGCAGGATTACCTAGAGCAGATCACACAGGAACACATCCAGGCAGCTTTTGACTCTCTCCAGAGAAGGAGACTCCACAACCCCCCTGGGCAGCCTGTTCCAGTGCTCTGTCACCCTGATAGGTTGCCCAGAGAGATGTCTGAGTCCCCATCCCTGGAGATATTCAAGGTAAGTCTCGACAGGGCTCTGAGCAACCTGATCTGGTGCTCAACCACCTGCATTGTAAAGACCTTGATCCTAACATCCCACCTAAATCTGTTCCTCTCCTGATTTCAAACCATGCTGTAGCTATGCACTGCAGGGAGATCTGTGGGAAAGCAGCCAGCAGCTGAATGTGAAATGTCTTCAACAGATTTTGGGGGGAGTTTGGGGTTACTTTGGTGTTGGTTTTTAGAGCATTCCCTGATGACTTCAGGGAGGGTAGAGTAGAAGACCTTTAGAGGTCCCTTCCAGCCTGGGTAACTCTGTGGCTTTCTGGCTCTGTGGTTGTCCAGGAGGGGGGATGCCTGCTTGCATTTAAAAGAAGCTGATGGTCTAATAGCTCTTCACTGACACTTCTACTAACCTTAGGTGTGGTTTTGAGAAAGCTTGGCCTCAGAGATCCTGTTCTGTAGGACAAATGTGGGAGTGCAAGCCACAACAGGGCAGCTTCCCCTGTGCATGTCAGTGCAACCAGGGCGAATCCTTGCTTCACCTGGGCAATGCTTCCTTCCTTTCTTCTGGCACCAGCATCTTCACTGCCATGCCTCACACACACAGACAGACCACAAGAGCTTTCTCACCTCTGTACCTGCTCAAGCTGCCTCTTCCAGCACTTCAGCACAAAAGGACTTTCTTTCCAAGCCTGAAAGTTCCAAGTTCAGCAATCCCATTGCCACAAGCCACCACCCATGGCAGCCAAAAGGGCTGCAGGCTTGCAGGAAGACTTCCTTGGTCACTTCTTCCCCTTTCTTTACCCTTCAGGGTGCAAATTCCTTGGCTCCTGCTCCAGCAAACCACCTAAAATCCTTCTCATGGCCAAGGTGCAGCAAGCAGTAACATCCGGCTGGGATGCTGGCAGAAGGTCCTGGCATGTTGCACAACCAGAGCTAAGCAAACCTGGAGTGGCACCAACAGAAATGCTGCTTTCAGCCCTGGAGGGAGACAGGAGGGACCACAGGCCACTGCACAAAGTTTGCTCCTCTTCTCCTCCCAGCTGCAGTGGGGGTAGGGGCAGACTTTGCAGCTCCCTGTAACAGCCATCCCCAAAGCCCCCTGCTGCTCCCCCTTCCTGAGCACATCAGGCAAGGAGGATGGAGAAAGGGCCTGGGGCAGTTGGGCTGCAAGGGGCAGCTGAGGATGTTCAGGCTGCAGAAGTGGAGGCTGGAGGGAGACCTCATTGCTCTCTACAACTGCCGGAAAGGAGGTTGGAGTGAGGCTGGTGTTGGCCTCTTCTCCCTAGTAACTGATGACAGGAGGAGAGCAAATGGCCTCAAGCTGCACCAGGAGAGGGTTAAGTTGGAGCTGAGGAAAAATGTCTTTGCTGCAAGAGTGGTCAGGGATTGGCACAGGCTGCCCAGGTTGGTGGTGGAGTCCCCATCCCTTAGAGGTGTTCAGGAAACCTGTGGGCATGGCACTTGGGGCCATGGTTTGATGGCCATGGTGGGGTTGAGTTGCTGGTTGGACCTGATGACCTTAGAGGTCTTTTGCAGCCTTAATATGATTCTGTGACTCTCTGATGAGAGGAGACACTCCTCACAAAGCAGTGTCTCAGAAGGATGGACAAAGGTTCTCAGGCCTCAACCTGTGTGTGTTGAGAACTCTGCCTTCCAGCAGCACCACTGGAGCTGGGGACCACAACCTCTGATCCTATAGAAGAGCTCAGACCAAAGTGTCCTCCAGGCAAGCTGCTCTGAGCCTTGAGTTTCTCTACAACTGCCTGCTGTGCCTGACTGCAGGCACTGCCTCAGCTCCAGCAGGCTTTTCTAGGTCATTAATCCCAACTCCTAACTTGGTTTCTTTTGCTGTTGCTTGCAGAAAGGAAGCCTCTAAACCCTGCCACTGCCCCATCAACTGTTGGTCTCTGGAAGATCTGCAAAGCATGAAGGCTGTGGCTCTCTTCCTTTGCCTTTTAGGACCAGCTTTTGCTATTCCAGTAAGTCCTTACTGTGCTGTTTTCACCAGGCACTTAATTCCCCCTTCTGTGGATGCTCTGAGGTTCCACTGACCTGCACAAGGCTTTTATTGAGGGGAGATATTGAATAGTTTTATCTGTTCTAGACCCATTCCTTCAACTACAAGCTGGGAACTCATGGACAGAAGACTCCAGAAAAGGTACTCTTCTTGTTCTCCAAAGACTCATTTGATCCATCTCAAATATCTAAACTATCAGCAATGGTGTGGGCAGCAGGAGCAGGGCAAGGATTGTGCCCCTGGACTCAGAACTGGGGAGGCCACAGCTTGAGTGCTGAGTTCAGTTTTGGGGTCCTCACTGCAATAAAGACTTTGAAGTGCTGGAGAATGTTCAGAGAAGGGCAACAAAGCTGGAGAAGGGTCTGGAAAGTGCCCAGCAGAGAAAGCCCTGGGAGTGAGTGCTGGTTGATTCTTTGCTGAAGATGAGCCAGGGTGTGCCCAGGTGGGCAAGAAGGGCACCAGCAGCCTGGCCTGGATCAGCAACGGTGTGGGCAGCAGGAGCAGGACAGGGATTGTGCCCATGGATTCAGCACTGGGGAGGCCACAGCTTGAGTGCTAGGTTCAGTTTTGAGGCCTTCACTGCCAGAAGGACTTTGAGGGGCTGGAGCAGGTCCCCTTGTAAGTCTTCTCTTCACCAGACCAAAAAGCCCCCAGGGCTGTCAGCCTCTCCTCATCAGGCAGTGCTGCAGCCCCTGCAGCATCCTTGCAGCCCTCCCTTAGACTCTCTCCAGCAGATCCCTGTCCCCCTTGAACTGGGGAGCCCAGAACTGGATGAAATAGTCCAGGTTCAGAGCAGAGTGGGAGGAGAAGCTCCCTGGATCTGCTGGCCACACTCTTCTGAATGCACCCCAGGATCCCTCGTTGGCCACCAGGGCAGAACTTGGTGCCCACCAGCACAGCACTCCCAGCTGCTTCTCCACAGGGCTGCTCTCCAGCAGATCATCTCCTAACCTCTACTGCTGCACTTTATTCTTCTTTCCTAGGTGCAGGACTCTGCATTTATTTTCATTGAACCTCATTAGGTTTCTCTTTGCCTCCTTGTTAATTAAATTAGCAAACTGATCTCCTTATTAATCTGTCTGCTTGTTTTTAAGAGGGAGGACCTTCACCCTGAAGCCTCAAGGGAAGGGAATGCAGGCTATGCAGACAAGGCTGCCTTGCTGCCCCATCACCAAGCCCTAGGGCCAGATTCTGAGCCTCAGACCACTAGAAAAGAAGGGAGGATGAGCAGCCAGCACCAAGTGAAA
Source organism: Eubucco bourcierii (assembly GCA_013396675.1). NCBI lineage: Eukaryota > Metazoa > Chordata > Aves > Piciformes > Ramphastidae > Eubucco > Eubucco bourcierii. The sequence goes on along the minus strand of VWZE01025401.1, from coordinate 86,798 downwards.
AACAACCTGAAAAGCAGCAACCTCCTTGCACCACACAACAAACCAGGCTGGGCTGCTGGCAGCCAGGAGAGTGACTCTGGGAGCAGCAGCAGCAGCAGGGAGCAGCCCAGCTCTGAGCATGGGCAGCTCAGCAGGCATGAGGAGCACAGCAACACGGCCAGCAGGCATGCCCTGGGCAAGGCAGAACTCCCCCTGGATGCCCTCAGCCTTCATCATGAGCTACAGGGGTGGAAACACAACCCAGATGCAATTGGCCTGGCTGAGGAAAGCAGTGAGAGTGATGAAGGAGGAGGAGGAGTGGAAGGAGAGGATGAGGAAACCAATTACAGAGACATGAAGCACGAAGGCCTCCAGCCCAGTCTGGGTGACCATTACAAGGGGCAGCAGAATGAAAACACTCTGCAAGCTGATGCTACCCTGAGAGGTGCCAGCAGAACAGTCCTGGCAGCCAACAAAGAGGGGGAGGAATTCAACCTAGAGGATGAGGAGAAGATGCAGAAAGAAGGCTCCAAAGAGGACATGCCCCTCTCTCAAAGAGCACTCAGCACAGAGCAGGGCCAGAGCCAGCAGAGCCAGGAGAGGAGAGGCAAGCTGCAGGACAACTATCAGAGTGATGACAGCACAGCTGGGAAGAGGCAAGGCAGAGGGGCCAGGGGTGGTGGTGACAATGGGCATGACAGTGGTGAGGAAGGTCTCAGCCACACCTGGAGAGCAGCAGCCCCTGGGGAAGAGGAGAGAATCCAGAGGAATGACCAGGAGAGCCCTGGTGCTGAGCAGCCAGAGGCAGGAGCCATTGAGGAGGGCACTGCAGCACAGAGAGAGACTGAGGCTTCCCAAGGGGTGCAGAGGAGAGGCTTTGCTGGCTCCCAACAGGATGGTGACAAGCCTGAGCCACTGCGTTCTGACAGCCAGAAACAAGTGGATGTGAGGAGCTCTGTTCACAGCCTGAATCCCACAGAGACTGAAGATCAGGTAAATGCTTCTTAATATAAAGTTGGGAAGGCCTGAAATGAGGGGGAGGGGGCAGCAAATTGAAATCCCTGGAGATCCAAGGGACATTTGGGAGGAAAAGGGCTGCAATAATCCCTTCTACATGCAGAAGTCTCATCTGTCCCTTTCACTCACCTGGGTTGTGTTTCACAGGTGAAAGGTGTTGGGTGTTGGGTTGGGCTCCATGGTCTTGAAGGTCTTTTCCAGCCTGATTAATTCTGATTCTGAAAGGAAGGAGCACAGCTCCTGAGAGAGCTTCAGCCCACCCTGTGGGCCACGTTGCAAAGCCCTGTGCCACAAGAGAAGTGAGTCAATGTGGGCACACAGACACAAAACCCAGAGCCCAGCCTCCAGCTGACAAGCAAAGCCTCTAAACTCCTCTCCCCCAAGTCTTTTAAACACCACAATATGAAAGGGAAGAGCTTGGAAGGGTGGGGATGGAGTCCACACAACAAGGACCACCCCAGTGGCCAGGGCAATGCCACACAAGATGAAGGATGTAGGCTTTGGAGGAGGTGGGACCCAGAGCTCCCAAACTGGAGGCCACACAACAAGGACCACCCCAGTGGCCAGGGCAGAGCCACATGAGATGAAGGATGTGGGATTTGGAGGAGGTGGGACTCAGGTGCTGCTGCTCCCAGGTTGACCTGCAGGAGTTGGGACTGTGAGAGCTGTGGCTGCACAGCCTGCAGGAGAGAAGGCTCCAAGGAGACCTCAGAGCAGTCTTACAGTACCTGAAGGGGATACAGGAGAGCTGGAGAGGGACTTTTGACAGGATGAGAGGCAATAGCTTTGAGCTGGAAGGGGAGAGATTGAGACTGGAAATGAGGAAGAAATTCCTGCCCGTGAGAGTGGGGAGACACTGGCATAGGTTGCCCAGGGAGGTTGTGGCTGTCCCCTCCCTGGAGGGGCCAGGCTGGGTGAGGCCATGAGCAAGCTGGGCTGGTGGGAGGTGTCCCTGCTCATGGTTGGAGGCTGCAACTGGATGATGTTGAAGGTCCCTTCCAGCCCAACCCATTCTAGGACTCTCTGATTGTACGATTGAGGGAGGTGCAAACTCCTACCCAAAGCCAACCTAAAGGCAGTGATGTTCTGCCAAGTTCAAGGCACCAACTACTTGCAGGGACTCAGTGGGTGCTCAGACCTTACTGAACTTACTGTTTCTCTCCACCTCCTGCTGCTCCTTCCCCCCTCCTCAAATAACAAGAGCTGCTTAACACCATCAGAGGCTTTCTGCACCTCCCACACGTTTTGCATAGCAACTCCCTGCTGCTGGCAGCAGAGCAAGCTGTACCTCAGCCAGCTCTGTAGCTGCACCTAAAATAAAGGCTTGGTGGAGTCGTTTTTTCTCTCCCTCAAAGATTTATTATCCCTTCTGCTGGTGTCTCTGTGACCACACAGGTGAAGAGTCCAGGCAGCTCCCATGGTGAGATGGAAAGTGCAAGCAACAGGAGCCAGCTGGCCCTGCTGGGTAAGCCACAAGCCAAACCATGATGTAAGAGCTGACTCTTTGGGGCTGGGGAATCTGCTGCTCTGCATTTCCTTTTGCAGCACAGAGCTTCCACATGACTGATCTGCAGTGCTGTGGCCCTTGCACATCCCTTTGGATTGAGTTGTTTGTGAAAGGCATTTGTAGGCAGGGCACAGATTTGTTTGGTGTCAGTTCCAGAGGGATCATAGAATGGGAAGGTTGGAAGGGACCTCAAGGATCTAGTTCCAACCCCCTGCCTTAGGCAGGGACACCTCCCACTAGTACAGGTCACTCAAGGCCTCCTCCAACCTGGCCTTGAACACCTCCAGGGAGGGAGCAGCCACAACCTCCCTGGGCAACCTGTGCCAATGTCTCACCACCCTCACTGTAAAGAGCTTCCTCCTAACATCCAGTCTAAATCTCCATGGGAATGTGCCTTGCATTGGCAGCACTCAGAGTTCAACCAGGAGTGGGGCAAGGGCCAGTGCTGGATTCAGCAAGGGCCAGGTGGGATCTGTTTCACCAGAGGGAGCTGAAGGTGAATGAGGGGAGTGGTGGAGTCTCCTTCTTTGGACAGCTACTGGGCCAAGCTCATTTTCACTGTCACCTGGAAAGGTTGGAACAGATGATCCTTGGGGTCCCTCCCAGCCTAGGTTCCTGTGATCCCATGAACATGAGTCCTCACAGAAGAGCTTTTCCTGTACAACTGATTTCCCCTGGCACTGCTGGAATCCTTTCAACACCCCTCAGGTAGTGCTGGATGGCTCCAAGTGCAGCTGCAGAGCAGTGCCAAGTGGTGTCCCACAGGGGTCCAAGCTGGGATCTCTGCTGCTCAATATTTTCATCACTGCTCTAGGCAGCAGGGTCGAGGCACCAGCAGCAGTGTGCAGATGGCAGCAGGCTGAGTGGTGCTGTCCATATGCCAGAGGGACAGGATGGCACCCAGAGGAACCTGGGCAAGCTGGAGAGCTGTGCCCAGGTGAACCTCATGAGGTGCAACAAGAGCAAGTGCAGGTCCATGAGGCTGGAACAATCCTCCCTGTCAGTGCAGGCTGAGGGAGGAGGAGAGAGAAAGCAGCCCTGGGGAAAAGGACTTGGGGCTGCTGGTGGGGGAGAAGCTGGACAGGAACAGGCAGTGTGAGTTTGCAGCACAGAAGGGCAATGGCAGCCTGGGCTGCACCCAGAGCAGTGTGGCCAGAGCTGGAGAGAGGAGATCCTGCCCCTCTGCTCTGGGGAGACCTCACCTGCACTGCTGGGGCCAGCTGTGGGGCCCCCAGATGAAGAGAGACATAGACCTGATGGGGAGGGTCCAGAGAATACCACAAATATGATCAGAGGGCTGGAGCAGCTCTGCTGTGGGGACAGGCTGAGGGAGCTGGGGGTGTTCAGCCTGGAGAAGAGAAGGCTCCAGGCACACCTCAGAGCAGCCTGTCAGGACCTGAAGGGGCTACAAGAAGGCTGCAGAGAGACTGTTCCCAAAGGCCTGCAGGGATAGGACCATGAGCAATAGCTTCAGGTTAGAGCAGAGCAGATTGAGATTGGATGTGAGGAACAAGTTCTGCAGCAGGAGGCTGCTGGAACACTACAGCAGGTTGCCCAGGGAGGTGGTTGAGGCTCCCTCCCTGGAGGTATTCAAGGTGAGGCTGGACAGGGCTGTGGGCAGCCTGCTCTAGAGGAGGATGTCCCTGCTGAGTGCAGGGGGCTGGACTGGGTGAGCTCTGGAGGTCCCTTCCAGCCCTGCCTGTTCTGTGACTCTATGTAACGTCTGCCTTGCTTTCCTCAGCACAAGATCCAGCTGCACTTTAACAAGCTGACCAAAAGCACTGGAATTCTTGGGAACACTTGAGCTTTCAGAAGGACCTGCAGGAGCACCTGGCTTTGTCCCAGTCCTTCTAAACAGTCCCTTTCTTCTTGCTCTGATCCCTAGATCCCTGTAGGAAAATCCACTGCAAAAAAGGGAAAGTCTGCCAGGTGGACAAGCAAGGGAGAGCCAACTGCACCTGCCAGGATCCTGCTGCTTGTCCTCCCACCAAAGACTATGAGCATGTAAGTGTCTCATTCCAGACAGGATGGGGGAAAGCCAGCTAAAAGGTTTCCAAGAGAACACATTCCCCTGCTGGCATTGAGAGTCCTTCTGCCCTCGAAAGCATGGGAGCGGGTTTGGATGATTCCAGAACCTGTTAAAGAAGTGCAAAGAGCCCAAACTCACTGAACAGAGCTTGGGAGCAGTAAAGGACCAAAAGCCAGCTGGAGATGAGCCAGGGTGTGCCCAGGTGGGCAAGAAGGGCACCAGCAGCCTTGTCTGGATCAGCAATGGTGTGGGCAGCAGGAGCAGGGCAGAGATTGTGCCCTTCACTGGGCATTAGGGAGGCCACAGCTTGAGTGCTGGGTTCAGGTTTGGGGTCCTCACTCCAAGGAGGACATTGAGGGGATGGGGCAGGTGTAGAGAAGGACAAGGAAGGTGAGGAAGGGTCTGGAGGAGAGGGCTGGAGAGGAGCAGCTGAGGGAGCTGGGGGTGGTTAGTGTGGAGCAGAAGAGGCTGAGGGCAGAGCTCATTGCTCTCTGCAGCTCCCTGAGAGGAGGCTGCAGCCAGGTGGGGTTGGGCTCTGCTCCCTAGGAACAAGTGAGAGAGGAGAGGAAATGGCCTCAGGTTGCCCCAGAGGAGGGTTAGACTGGGCATTAGAAGAAACTTCTTACCTGAAAGGGTTCTCAAAGACTCCTCAAGGAAGTGTTGAATCCCTGCCCCTGGAGGTGTTTCCCAGAGGCAGAGCTGTGGTGCTGAGGGCCATGGCTTAGCCCCAGCCTTGGCAGTGTTTGGTTAAAGAACTTTTCCAGCCTAAACCAATTCCCCAGCTCTATGAGCACTATGGAGCTCTGTGGCACCTTCCCTCCATCTCCCATGGCCTGCAGCTTTTCCCTGTCCCTGGGAGCTGCACACACTGCACACTGGGAGGTACCCAGAGCAATGACCCTGCACTGCCTCAGGATGATGCTACCACCTCTGGCAGCTGCAGCTGTAAGCACAGAGTGGTCCTCACGTAGGCACCTCAGAGCTCCAAGGTCCCACTCTTCACAGTATCACCTAGGTTGGAAGAGACCTCAAAGCTCATCAAGTCCAAGCCATTACCACAGCCCTCAAGACCAGACCATGGCACCAAGTGCCACGTCCAAACCTGCCTTGAACACCTCCAGGGACGCTGACTCCACCACCTCCCTGGGCAGCCCATTCCAGCAGGCAATGACTCTCTCAGGCAACAACTTTCTCCTCACCTCCAGCCTAAACTTCCCCTGGCACAGCTTGAGACTGTGTCCTCTTGTTCTGCTGCTGCTTGCCTGAGAGAAGAAAGCAACCTCCCCCTGGCTACAAGCACCCTTCAGGTAGCTGCAGACAGCAAGAAGGTCTCCCCTGAGCCTCCTCTTCTCCAGGCTAACCAATCCCNGGTGTCAGTCAGCACCCCCAGATCCCTTTCTGTTTGGCTGCTCTCCAGCCACTCCCAGCCCAGCCTGTAGCTCTGCATGGGGTTGTTGTGGCCAAAGTGCAGCACCTGGCACTTGGATTTGTTGAGCTCCATCCCCTTGGACTCTGCCCATCTGTGCAGGCGGTCGAGGTCCTGCTGCAGAGCCCTTCTGCCCTCCAACCCAGCAACATCAGCCCCCAGGTGGCCCCCAGTGTAGATGCAGAACCGATCCCCTTACCCATCAACATCAGCCCCCCTTCAGGTGGGCTCCCTCTGTGCACCCCCAAGGGTCAAAGCAAGGTTAAATGAGGCCCTGAGCAACCTGTTCTAGTGGGAGGTGTCCCTGCCTATGGGGGGGGGTGGGGGGTGTTGGAACTAGGTGACCTTTGAGATGCCTTCCAACCTAAACCATTCTATGATTCCACCCAATGCCTTTACCACTGCAGTGCCCCAGAGTTGCCAGGACTGTTCTCACCACTGGTGTTGGTTGTGTGTGGGTTGGGTTTGTCTCTCCACTCCTCCCCTAGGTCTGTGGTACCGATAACAAGACCTACCACGGGACCTGTCAGCTCTTTGGCACCAAATGCCACCTGGAAGGGACAAAACTGGGCCACCAGCTGCACCTAGACTATGTGGGCTCCTGCAAATGTAAGGCTTGCTTTAAGCTGTGGAGCATTCAGCCAGCTAGAAAGAGGCAGTAGCTAGAGCTGAGTTAGCTGCTTGCTTCCTGTGCTCTCCTTCCTTAGCTGCTAATTAAGACCTTCAAACCCTGAATGTGTCTAAAACGTCTAAAAAGTCTTCTTTTTTTTTTTCCCCTCTTAATGAGGCCGTTAAGCATCTGAACCCTACAGACACCCCCTCCTGTGCTTGTAGCAATTTGTTGTCAAGCCTGCCTTCCCCCTCCTCTGTCTCACATGCTCCTGTTGCTATGGCAGCTGAAGATGTCTTTTTTTTTTTTTTTTAATTTATTCCTCATAGCTTGGCCAGAAACTCAGGATTTGCAGCCAGGAAAGACATGAAAATGTCAAGTTATATAAAAAAAAAACCCAAACAACCCCAAACCACCAAACCAGCCATAACCAAACCAAGCCACCAAGCAATAAAAAGAGAAAAAGAAAGAACATTCTACTTAGATGCTAAATGTAGGAGTCAGGATTTAAAAGTCAGATCTGATTTCCAAGCTCTTCAACTGTCACATACTAAAGCAAGCCAGAGAAGGGCAAGAAAAGTGGGGAAGGGTCTGGAATGGAGGGTTGGGGAGGAGCAGCTGAAGGGCAAGAAAAGTGGGGAAGGGTCTGGAATGGAGGGTTGGGGAGGAGCAGCTGAGGGAGCTGGGGGTGGTTAGTGTGGAAAAGAGGAGGCTGAGGGCAGAGCTCATTGCAGCTCCTTGAGAGGAGGCTGCAGTGAGCTGGGGGTTGGGCTCCGCTCCCTAGGAACAAGTGATAGGACAAGAGGGAATGGTCTCAGGTTGCCTAAGGGGAGGTTTAGGTTGGAGATGAGGATAAACTTCTTCCCTGAAAGGGCTCTCAAACCTTAGCACAGGCTGCCCAAGGAAGTGGCTGAATGCCCATCCCTGGAGGTGTTCCCAAGAAGCAGAGCTGTGGTGCTGAGGGCCATGGCTTAGCCCCAGCCTTGGCAGGGTTACAGAATGATTGGACTCAGTCTTGAAGGGCTTTGCCAACCCAAACCATCCCATGATGCTGTGGCTCTGTAAGCTGGGAGTTGAACACACTCTCATCCAGAACATTCCTGGGAACAGGTTACCCAGGGAGGTTGTGGAGCACAGAATCACCCAATGTGATCTTTGATCACATTGGGTGATTCTGTGCTCCACAACCTCCCTGGAGGTGTTCAAGGCCAGGTTGGATGAGGCCTTGAGTGACCTGTGCTAGTGGGAGGTGTCCCTGCCTGTGGCACAGGGCGGGTTGGAACTGGATGAGCTTTGAGGTCCCTTCCAACCATTCCTAAACCATTCTGTGATTCCTGTGCTGCTGGCAGCTCTGATTCCACACAGCTTCACTACACAGCCCTGCTCTGGAGCTGCTCAGGGATCTAGAGGCTGTGGCTTGGCACAGCTGGTTCAGACCACACCAAAGCAGTGTAGATCCAGAACCGATCCCCTTAGCCGAGCTCCCATCTGCTTGCACCAACAGCTCCATCCACTCTAAGCTTCACTGGAAGTTTGCTAATGTCTCAGAAGTGGTGGAATGGGGACTGCAGAGGTTGGTTGCTAACAAAGCTTCCCTGCCCTGGCACAGACATCCCCCAGTGCACGGATTACGAAGTGGCTCAGTTCCCGCTGCGGATGCGAGATTGGCTCAAGAACATCCTGATGCAGTACTACGAGAGGGACCTGGGCACTGCTGCACTGCTGACTGAGAAGCAAAGGAGCAAGGTCAGCAACCCTGTGTAGTTAACTCTTACACTGCTGGAGCTGGGCTAACCATGCAGAAAAAAAAACTGATTCATGATCCAGTGCCTGAAGGGGCTCCGGGAGAGCTGGGGAGGGTCTTCGGACAATGGCTTTGAGCTGGGAGAGGGGAGATGGAGAGTGGAGATGAGGAAGAAATTCTAGAGAGTGAGGGTGAGGTTGCCTAGGAAGGCTGTGGCTGTCCCCTCCCTGGAGGTGTTGAAGATCAAGCTGGAAGAGGCCTTGATCAAGCTGTGCTGGCGGGAAGTGTCCCTGCTCATGGCAGGGGGGTGGCACTGGATGATCTCTGAGGTCCCTTCCAACCCATTCTAGGATTCTATGGTCCTATCTTCTGAGTTGTCCCATCTCATGTCACAGAATTGTCAGGGCTGGAAGAGACCTCAAGAAACATCCAGGGCCAACCCCCCTGCCATGAGCAGGGACACCTCACACTGGATCAGGTTGCTCAGAGCTACATCCATCCTGGCCTTAGAGACCTCCAGGGATGAGGCTTCCACAACCTCCTTGGGCAACCTGTTGCAGGCTCTCACCACCCTCATGCTAAAGAACTTCTTCCTAATGTCTAATCTAAATCTCCCCTCCTTTAGCCTGGATCCACTCCTCCCAGTCCTGACACCCCAAAAAGTCCCTCCTCAGCTTTCTTGTAGCCCACTTCAGATGCTGAGGGCTACAAGGATGCTGCAGGGACTGCAGCACTGCCTGATCAGGAGAGGCTGAGAGTCTTGGGGCTGCTTAGTCTGGAGAGGAGAAGGCTGAGAGGGGATCTGAGCAATGTCTGTCAATAGCTGAGGGCTGGGGGTCAGGAAGGGACAAAGACAGCTTCTACTCTTACCAGGTCTCATTTCTCCAAGCTCTCTCCTTGCTGGATGTCTCTTTTCAGCACACCTCTTACCAAGCTTCACTTCTCCAAGCTCTCTCCTTGCTGGATGTCTCTTTTCAGGAGGGATCTTCACCCCTACACAAAGCAAACCCAGCAGTCAACCCCCCCCCAACATCTCTGTTGTGTTCAGGTCAGAAAGATCTACCAGAACGAGAAGCGCCTCAGGGCTGGTGACCACGCAGTGGAGCTGCTCCTGCAGGACTTTGAGCAGAATTACCACATGTATGTGTACCCTGTGCACTGGCAGTTCCACCAGCTCGACCAGCACCCTGCTGACAGGTAGAAGAAGTAAAACCTGGGTGGGTTCAGTGCTGATGTGGATGTTTCTGGGTTGCTTTTCTGAACCGCTTGGAGGATTCCATTCACAGGCTCAGGCTCTGAGCTGCTGGGGCCACAAAGATGCTGAGGGAAGTGGAGCATCTCTCTCTTCCCTTTGACTCCACAGCTGGGGCCATTGCCCAGGGAGGTTGTGGCTGCTCCCTCCCTGGAGGTGTTCAAGGCCAGATTGGATGAGGCCTTGAGTGAGCTGTACTAGTGGGAGGTGTCCCTGCCTGTGGCAGGCAGTTGGAACTGGATGATCCTTGAGGTCCCTTCCAACCTAAACCATTCTATGGCTCTGTCTCCTCCCTGGAGGTGTTCAAGGCCAGGTTGGATGAGGCCTTGAGCAATCTGTTCTAGTGGGAGGTGTCCCTGCCTATGCCACAAGGGATTGGAACTGGATGAGCTTTGAAGTCCTTTCCAACCTTAAACCATCATAGGATGGTGGAGATGAAAACCTCTGGGAAGGGACAGTATCATCCTGGTTAACACTTCCATCTTCTTCCAGCAGCTGAAATCCTCTCTGGTGGTGCTGCTGCTTTCTCCTCCTGCTGTGTCTTTCAGGCTGCTGACACACTCTGAGCTGGCACCCCTGAGGGCCTCCCTTGTTCCCATGGAACACTGCATCACTCGCTTCTTCCAGGAGTGTGATGGTGACCAGGACAAGCTCATTGCTTTGAAGGAGTGGTGCCACTGCTTTGGCATTAAGGAAGGTAAACCTGAAAGGGTGGAGAGGACAAAGGCCAACCACATGGAGTTCAATAAGGACAAGTGCAGGCTCCTGCACCTGGGGAGGAATAACAGCAGGCAGCAGGACAGGTTGGGGCTGCCCTGCTGGAGAGCTGCTCCACGGAGAGAGACTTCAGAGTGCTGGTGGACAGCAAGTTCTGCATGGGCCAGCAGTATGCCCTTGTGGCCAGGAAGAGTGGAGGGAATCCTACCAGCCCAGCTTGCTCAGGGCCCCATCCAGCCTGGCTTCCAACACTCCCAGCCTTGGAGCCTCCACAAGTCCTCTGGCCCAGCCTGCTGCAGTCCTTTTCTTCCTGATGTCTCCTCTAAACCTAAACATGCAGCAGGTGACAGATCTCTTGTTCAGGTATCTGAAGCAGCAAACCTGCAACCTGCAGCACACAATAGATAAAGATTCCACAAGGAAGGAAGGAAACCACTGAGAAAGACCTTGGAGTGCTGGTGGGCAGCAAGTTCTGCATGGACCAGCAATGTGCCCCTGTGGCCAGCAGAGCCAAGGGCATCCTGGGGAGCAGCAAGAAAAGTGTGGCCAGCAGGAGGTTGGAACTGGATGATCTTTAAGGTCTCTTCCAACCAAAGCCACTCAATGATTCTCTACTTGTTTTTTGCTAGGGATGAAGTGATCCTGCAGGAACCTTCTGACACCTCAGTGCTCACTGTGGCAGTGACACAGCACTGCAATGTCCCTTTGGCATCAGATGTCACTAACATTTTTCTTTCTTCTTTGTCACAGAAGACATAAATGAAAGCCTCCTGTTCTGAGCCCTGGCCTGCAGCAATCCCACTGAGCTACAGGAGCTTCTGGAATCCACAGCTTCATAGTTTTCAAGGCAAAGATGGCTTGAGAGTCACTGCACAGCAGGCAACTCAAGTGTAGGGAAGTTGAAGTTCTACTTTTGTTAACAGCTCCAAAATTGACCTGCTGCAAGTGGGAGGCAGCTAAAGGACCTCTGCTTGCCCTCACCTCTGCCCAAGATGTCTCTGAACCACCACAGAAGGCTGGCCTGGTGGCTGAGCTGTTCACAAAACCCTTTCAGTAGAGCTGTAGGAGTGGATTTTACCACCTGCTGAAGTGAACTGCCTGGCCCTAGGGCTCGTTTCCTTGCCTTGCTGCATTGTCAGTGTGTAGCAGCCTGCTTAGGAGCCTCACATGAAATAAAAACCTACCCTAGACACATGGGGCTTGGCAGAGCTCTGTCCAGGGCAACAGCTCCATGGGAACTTGAGCTGGAGAGCAGGTCCCACACACCAGCCCTGGGCACATCAGCCCTCAAACACCCAGGGCTGCAACTCTGCTCTTCAGAGCCTTCTTCCCTCAGCTCTCCAAGCACAGCAGTGACAATGCCAATGCCACCCAGAACAACTCAGGAGAGGTGTCCCTGCCCACTGGGGATGGTTGGAACTGGGTGGTCTTTGTGATGCCAGGCTGTGGGTCTGGCTGTGTGAGCAGGGGCAGTGGGGATGCTTGCCAAGAGACTGACAAGCAGCAGGTCCAGCATCCCAAGGAGCAGAGGACAGCCCAGCTCCAACACCCCCTGGCTGCCCTCAGCAGGCTCATTCTCCCTTCCTGCCCCAGCAGCACTGACTGCTCTCAGCCTTCCTGAGCAGCAAATGCTAACATTGCTCTCACCAGCTCCCAATGTTTTCTTGCCTAAAGACAGGCACAGCTTGGGCATAGATGCCAGGGCAGGAGGGGAGATCAAAAGATCAAGGGAGGTGATTCTGCCACTTTACTCTGGGGAGACCTCACCTGGGGCCAGCACAGGAGCCCCCAGCACAGGAAGGAGATGGACCTGATGAGGAGGGTCCAGGGAAGGACACAAAAATGGTCAAGGGGTTGGAGCAGTTCTGTTATGGGTACAGGCTGAGGGAGCTGGGGGTGTTCAGCCTGGAGAAGAGAAGGCTCCAGGCAGACCTCAGAACAGCCTGTCAGGACCTGAATGGGCTACAAGAAGGCTGCAGAGGGACTGTTCCCAAAGGCCTGCAGGGACAATGGTTTGAAATGAAGGCAGAGGAGATTGAGATTGGATGTGAGGAACAAGTTCTGCACCAGGAGGCTGCTGGAACTCTGCAACAGGTTGCCCAGGGAGGTGGTTATGGCCCCATCCCTGGAGATACTCAAGGTGAGGCTGAACAGGGCTGTGGGCACTCTGATCTAGTGGAGGATGTCCCTGCTGAGTGCAGGGGTGTTGGACTGGATGAGCTCTGGAGGGCCCTTCCAGCCCTGCCCATTCTATGACCCTATGATTGTTCCCAGCCCCATGACCTTTGTGATTTTAAGCCAAGCACATCACTGAAGGCACCCCAAGCCTGCTCTGCTGTAAGCAAGGAGCCTCCCTGGGCAACCTGTGCCAGGGTCTCACCACCCTCATGGTGAAGAACTTCTTCCTCACATCTAATCTAAATCTGCCTTCCTCTAGTTTGGATCCATTCCCCCCAGTCCTGTCACTACCTGACATCCTAAAAAGTCCCTCCCCAGCTTTCTTGTAGCTCACTTTAGATACTGGAAGGCTGCTCTAAGGTCTTCTCCGGACTGAAGAGCCCCAACTCTCTCAGCCTGTCCTCACAGAAGAGGTTCTCCAGCCCTCTCCTATGCCTAGATGGAAGTCATGGGAAAGAGGCCAAGTGGAAAGCAGAGGCTTGGCTTTTGTGACTCTTTCTGCACACTTCATTCTGAAGCCAGGAACAGAAGATTCTTTCCCACCAAACCCAGCTCCACCAACATCATCTGCCCTGAGCCTGGCTTGTTGCCCACTGCCCATTCTGCTCCCATCACACAGCAGGATGTATAAACTCACCTGGGCTGCACATCCAGAGCCTGTTCTCTGGGCTAATCCTGTTTGGAGAAGATCCTTTCTCTGCAGCTTCAGATGGCTCAGGGAGGAAGTCAGGCTGACAGCATTTTTTTCTTTCTGCCTGACTGCAGCCCGTTGCTTGTTTGCTCTTTCTCCAGCCAAGAGGCAGCCACCAAAGCAAGCAATCAAGCTGAGCTGACAGCAAAGGCAGCTCACAAGGGATTGAGCTGCTCTGCCCTGAGGCCAATGCTCACCAGAGCTCAGCTCAAAACGGGGGCTGGGACTAGAGACGGTGAAGTGGAATTCATCATGGCAAAGAGGGAAGATTTTCCTTTAAACAAGTGCTGAGGGGCAAACAACCATCACCAATTACCCTTAACTACCAACAAGGTGGATTTGGGGGTGCTGGTGGGGGAGAAGCTGGACAGGAGGCAGCAATGGGCACTGGCAGCACAGAAGGCCAAGGGCAGCCTGAGCTGCATCCAGAGCAGCGTGGCCAGAGCTGGAGAGAGGAGATCCTGCCCCTCTGCTCTGGGGAGACCTCACCTGCACTGCTGGGACCAGCTGTGGGACACCAGCACAAGAGAGACATAGACCTGATGGAGAAGGTCCAGAGGAGGTCACAAAGCTGGTCAGGGGGTTGGAGCAGCTCTGCTATGGGGACAGGCTGAGGGAGCTGGGGGTGTTCAGCCTGGAGAAGAGAAGGCTGCAGGCAGACCTCAGAGCACCCTGCCAGTGCCTGAAGGGGCTGCAAGAAAGCTTCAGAGGGACTGTTCCCAAAGGCCTGTAGGGACAATGGTTTGAAAGGAGAGCAGAGGAGATTGAGATTGGATGTGAGGAACAAGTTCTGCACCAGGAGGCTGCTGGAGCTCTGCAACAGGTTGCCCAGGGAGGTGATTGTGGCCCCATCCCTGGAGATATTCAAGGTGAGGCTGGACAGGGCTGTGGCCACCCTGCTCTAGTGGAAGATGTCCCTGCTGACTGCAGGGGGATCGGATTGGATGAGCTTTGGAGGTCCCTTCCAACCCTTCCCAATTCTGATTCTATGAAGAGGTTTTGTGCTGAACCCTCAGATACCATCAGCAGAGTACAGCTGCCCACAACAGCTGGCAGCCATTTCCTTTTCTCCAGCTCTCATTTCTATAGGGAAAAAAAAAAGGAAGCTATACTGGCTTTGGGACCCTGGCTCTCTGTGAGCAGCTTCAGTGCTCAAGGCATTAGGATCCAAGTGTTCCTCCAGCACCACCAGAGTCCAGCCCCTCACAATCAGAACACCTGCACTGAAACCAAACCCAACCAGCTGCTCCTTGACAAGCACCCACTGCTGTGCCAGCACCAAACCTGTCAATCCTCCAGGGCTTAGAGGGCTCAGGCAACACAACTTTGGCCTCTTTATCAGCTGAGAAGTAAACCAAACATCCCCAAGCCCTAAGCAAGGTCTGCTTTGTGACCTCTTGTGGTTTTCTGATGTAAGCCCCAGCTCTCCAAGCTGTATATATAGGCAGCAGCCATGCCCACGGCACCGGTGCCACAGCCAGCCCAGCGCCACCTGCTCCGCTGCCCAGCTCTGAACCATGCAGCACAAAGGTAATGCAGGGGTCTGAACGGTGCCTGGCATCAGCAGGGTGGGAGTGATGATCTGCTGGAGGGCAGGAAGGCTCTGTGGAGGGACCTGGCCAGGCTGCAGCCATGGGCTGAGCTCAGCTGTAATGAGGCTTAACAAAGCTAAGTGCTGGGTCCTGCCCTTGGGTCACAACAACCCCAGGAATGCTGCAGGCTTGGGGCAGAGTAGCTGGGAAATGCCCAGCAGAGAAAGCCCTGGGGGTGCTGGGTGACAGCAGCTGGAGATGAGCCAGGGTGTGCCCAGGTGGGCAAGAAAGGCACCAGCAGCCTGGCCTGGATCAGCAGGAGCAGAGCAGGGATTGTACCTTTGGACTCAGCACTGGGGAGGCCACAGCTTGAGTGTTGGGTTCAGTTTTGGGGTACTCACTCCAAGAAGGACATTGAGGGGCTGGAGCAGGTGCAGAAAAGGGCAAGGAAGGAAGGGTTTGGAGGAGAGGGCTGGGGAGGAGCAGCTGAGGGAGCTGGGGGTGGTTAGAGTGGAGCAGAGGAGGCTGAAGGCAGAGCTCATTGCTCTCTGCAGCTCCCTGAGAGGAAGTTAGAGGCAGGTAGGGGTTATGCTCTTCTGCCTAGATAGGCAGAAAAGAGAGGAAATGGCCTGAAACTGTGCCAGGGGAGGGTTAGGTTGGAGATGAGGAAAGATTTCTTTGCTTCCAGAGTGGTCAGGGATTGCCACAGGCTGCCCAGGGAGGTGGCGGAGTCCCCATCCCTGGAGGTGTTCAAGAACCCTGTGACCATGGCACTTGGGGACTTGAAGGACTCCAGGGATGGGACCTCCACCACCTCTCTGGGCAGCCTGTCCCAGTCTCTCCCCACCCTCACAGTGCAGAACTTGCTCCTGATGTCCAACCTAACTCTGCCCTGCTCCAGTTTCAAACCATTGCTCTTGTCCTATCCCCACAGGCCCTTCTGAGTAGTCCCTTCCCAGCCTGCCTGTGGGTCCCCTGCTGATATTGAAATGCAGTTCTAAGGTCCCTGCAGGCCTTTGGGAACAGTCCCTCTGCAGCCTTCTTATAGCCCCTTCAGGTCCTGGCAGGTTGCTCTGAGGTCTGCCTGGAGCCTTCTCTTCCCCAGGTTGAACACCCCCAGCTCCCTCAGCCTGTCCCCACAGCAGAGCTGCTCCAGCCCCCTGACCAGATTTGTGGCTTCCTCTAGAACCTCTCCATCTAGTCCTTGTATCCCTTGTGTTGGTGTCCCACAATGGGCCCCAGCAGTGCAGGTGAGATCTCCCCAGAGCAGAGGGGCAGGATCTCCTCTCTCCAGCTCTGGCCATGCTGCTCTGGATGCAGCCCAGGCTGCCCTTGGCCTTCTGTGCTGCCAGTGCCCATTGCTGCCTCCTGCCCAGCTTCTCCCCCACCAGCACCCCCAAGTCCTTCTCTGCAGGGTTGCTCTCAATCTCATCACCCCCTCCTCAGATTGCCCTGACCTACCCTTTTCCCCCCAGCCCCTTTGGCCAAACCCAGCACATCTAACTCTTTGCTGTTGTTATTTTTGCCCATCTGCTCCTCAGGCCTCTCTCTCACCATGCAGCTCCTGTTGCTTACCTGTGTGCTGAGCCTGGCTCTTGCAGCTCCACACAGAGAACATCCTGGAAGAGAAAGTCATCGGGTACCCAAGGTAGGAAGAGTTGCCACTGTGAGCTGGCAGTCAGGTGCTTGGCACAAACCTCAGCTCATTTCTGCCACAACCATTCCAGATTCTCAGCTTACTCCTCACAAAACCACTGAATGCTCTATGTTAGAAGGGACCTTCAAAGCCCATCCAGTCCAACCCCTCCCTGCAGTCAGCAGAGACAGCCCCAACCACAGCAGGTTGCTCAGAGCCACAAACAACCTGACCTGGAATAGTGCCAGGGATGGGGCAGCTCTCATCTCTCCAGGCAACCTGGGACAGGCTCTCACCATCAGCCTCAAGTGTAAAAAAGAAATCTCTTCCTTCTCTCCAGTCTGAATCTCCTCCCTTGATTTCAAACCATCCCTCCCTTGTCCTGCCCCAACAGGCCCTGCTCATAAGTCACCAGAGGCCACCACAAGGTCTCCCTGCAGCCTTCTCTTCTCCAGGCTGAACAGCCTCAGTGCTCTCCCAGCCTATCCCCACAGGGGAGGTTCTCCAGCCCTCTGATCATCTTCATGGCCTACTCTGGACCCTCTCCAACAGTTCCATGCCCTTCTTGTGCTGGGGGTTCCAAAGCTGTCCCCAGCACTGCAGTTGTGGTCTCAGCAGAGGGGCACAATGCCCTCCCTGCCCCTGCTGCCCACACTGCTGGGGCTCAGCCCAGCACAGGTTGGTTTCTGGGCTGCACATTGCCAGCTTGTGTCCAGTTTGTCAGCCCCAAATACCCCCAAGTCCTTCTCCTCAAGGCTGCTCTCAACCCCTTCATCACTCAGCCTGGATTTGTGCTTGGGATTGCCTTGGTGCAGGTGCAGGACCTTGCAGCTTGGCCTTGTTGAACCTCATGAGGTTCACACAGGCTCACTTCTGCAGATCCCTGTGGGTGGTGTTCAAGGCCAGGCTGGATGAGGCCTTGAGCAACCTGGGCTAGTGGGAGATGTCCCTGCTCATGGCCAGGGGAGGTGAAAGTGGATGATGTTGAAGGCCCTTCCCAAGCCATTCTGTGATTGCAGAGACCATCCCTTCCTGTGCCACAGGGCAGCAGCAGCAGCAGCGAGGAGAGCTCTGGTTTTGACAGCCTGGAGGAGGTGAGTCCTCTCTTTGGGACTGAGCAATATCTTGCTGCTCTCCACACCTGTACTTCAGGGGGGATTTTGGTCCTGAGCTACCAGACACCCCCCCACACACACACACAGGAGACCCTTTCTTTCCACAGGAATTGAAGCTCCAGGAAGCTATCTTGGTCCCCACACCCCGACGAAGGCACCACCTGCCCCTGTGGTTCGAGCGCCTGCTCCTCTGAGGTACCCAGCCTGGCAACACCAGGGCACAGCAGCCAGCTCCAGCTGCCCAGGGAACACCCACAGCAGCTGCTGCACCACCAACTGCTGCAGGAGGGGAGCTAGGCAGGGGCTGGGGTCGATCTGTGAAGCTTGAGGAGAGGCACCCACTTAGGTGTCCGCTGGCAGCTGTGCATTCCCTGGGGGCTGCAATCCCAAACCCTCTCTTTGTGGTGACAAGCTGCCTCAAAACTCTGCTTTGGAGTACTTCTCTGGCTGTCCCCAGCCTAATTTCTTAGATGAGTTGAGGGGAAGAGACACAGCACTCAAAAGAGCTGCAAAGCCCCTTCCCAGTACACCTGAACTTCCACAAGCGCACAAACTGATGCCCCCCAGGCAGAGCTGCTGCCTCCCAGGTGGGGCAGGTGGTGACCCTTTCCCAGGTGATCTCCCAAATGCCAAGCAAAGCCACAGTATTTTCTCACTCACCAACTCTCAATGTTCATAGAATCACAGCAGGGGTTGGGTTGGAAGGGACCTTCAAGAGCGTCCAGCTCCAACCCCCCTGCCACAGACAGGGACACCTCCCAGCAGCACAGCTTGCTCCAGGCCTCATCCAGCCTGGCCTTCAGCAGCTCCAGGGAGGAGGCACCCACAGCCTTGCAGGGCAACCTGTGCCAGTGTGTCCCTACCCTCACTCTCAACAATTTCTTCCTCATCTCCACTCTCATTCTCCCCTCTCCCACCTCACAGCCATTGTCCCTCATCTTGGCACTCCCAGCCCTTGTCCAAAGTTCCTCCCCAGACTTCCTGGAGCCCCTTCAGGTACTGGAAGGTTGCTCTAAGGTCTCCCTGCAGCCTTCTTTTCTCCAGGCTGCACAGCCCCAACT
>VWZE01025401.1:57387-68170 GCA_013396675.1 Eubucco bourcierii | reverse complement strand
TGAGAGAGTTGGGGCTCTGCAGCCTGGAGAAGAGAAGGCTTCCAGGAGACCCTGGAGTGGCCTTCCAGGATCTGAAGGCTAGGGAGGGACTATTGACAAGGGCTTGCAATGCCAGGACAAGGGGCAATGGGTTTGAACTGGCAGAGGGGAGACTGAAACTGGATGTTAGGAGGAAGTTGTTTGCAGTGAGGGTGGGGAGACACTGGCACAGGTTGTCCAGGGAGGTTGTGGCTGCTCCCTGCCTGGAGGTGTTCAAGGCCAGGTTGGAGGAGGCCTTGAGTGAGCTGTGCTAGTGGGAGGTGTCCCTGCCTATGGCACTGGATGATCCTTGAGGTCCCTTCCAACCCTACCATTTTATGATTCTATGATCATCTTTGTGGCTTTGCCTGGACCCTCCCTAGCAGTTCCATGTCCTTATTGTGCTGGGGGGCACCAGAGCTGGAGGCAGTGCTGCAGGTGGGGTCTCAGCAGAGCAGAGGGGCAGAATCCCCTCCCTGTGCTGCTGCTTCTCTGGTTTTAACTGCTGAGAGTCCTAAGCTGCCATTCTCTTCTCACTCTGCAGACACCCAGAACACTACAGATGTGTCCTACAGAACACTTGCTCCTAGATAATTTGCAACTTCCTACAGCTCCTTCCTGCTTTGTGTCTCACCAGTGCACTGGAAACAGAAGATAAAGCAACAACCAAGTCCTGTCTCACACCCTAACCTTTAAAGCCTGTGTGGGTTCCAGCATGCACCTGTCAAACCTTCTCCAACTGCTTGTGAAGCTTCAATAATAAATGTTCAGCATCAAAGCTCTCAGTGGTCCTCATCTTTTCCTTAGAGAAGATATAGAATCATCTTATCACAGAATGGTTTGGGTTGAAAGGGACCTCCAAAGCACATCCAGTCTACCCCCCTGCACTCAGCAGGGACATCCTCCACTAGAGCAGGTTGCTCACAGCCCTCTCCAGCCTCCCCTTCAACAGCTCCAGCCATGGAGCCTCAACCACCTCCCTGGGCAACCTGTGCCAGTGTCTCACCATCCTCACTGCAAACAACTTCCTCCTAACATCCAGTCTAAATCTCCCCTCTGCCAGTTCAAACCCATTGCCCCTTGTCCTGGCACTGCAAGACCTTGTCAATAGTCCCTCCCCAGCCTTCCTGTAGCCCCCTTCAGATACTGGAAGGCCACTCCAAGGTCTCCTGGAAGCCTTCTCTTCTCCAGGCTGCAGAGCCCCAATTCTCTCAGCCTGTCCTCATAGCAGAGCTGCTGCAGCCCTCTGAGCATCCTTGTGGCCTCCCTCTGGACTGGCTCCAACCTGTCCAGCCTCACCTCGAAGATCTCCAGGTGTGGGGTTTCAATCACCCCCCTAGGCAAGCTGGGCTAGTGGGAGGTGTCCCTGCCCATGGCAAGGGGTTGGAACTGGATGATCTTTGAGGTCCCTTCCAACCCCTAAGACAGGGAGAAATGCCAACAACTGTGGTCAGCAGAACTGCCACAGAAAGCCCCCATCAGCCTGCTGGCTGCAAGTGACTCATTACCTCAGCTCCAAAACCACCCCTTCCAAGATTCTATTTCAAGGCTGCTTCCTTCCCTGTTTAAGGCACAGCCTCCCTCAACTGCTGCCATAAGCAGTGGGAAGAGAGGAACCTTAACAATGCAGCTCACCAAGCTCCATCCTCCAACAGCTCCCTTCTTTAGGCAGAGGCACTGTCAGGGATTGAGATGTGAACTGCAGCCACACTGGCAACTAGAGAGCAGCTCCCTGGCAAAATGATCTGTTGACAGAGAGAAGCTACTGAGGACATGAGCAGGGAAACACCTCAGAGCAGATACTTCACTTTATTATGCAGCACTTCAAGTCAGCTTCTCATCCAAGTGTCACATCCCTGAAGGTTTTACAGCTCCACCAAGAAACCAGTGCAAAAGCAGAGCTGAAGTGAGTAGCTTCTGCCCTCCAAGCAGGCAGGGACCCTGTGCTGCACAGGCAATGAAATAGCAAATAACAAAAGGAGAAGCAAGCAAAGCAAAGCAACAGCCTCATATCCACCTCATGTCACACAAGCCCAGAAATCAAAAGCAGCAACCTGGACTCTCTGCCTTCTTCACTTGGCCACTGCCAGCTGAATGCCCACCACAAAGTCATCTCTCTGAGGTGCCCACTGGTGCCTTGCTTGCATCACTGGTGGCACTCAGGAGCAGGATCCTGGCTCCAGTGTGCTCCCCGTTTCTCACTCACAAGCTTGATGAAGTAGCTGTGGCTTGCATACAGCTTGAGCTCCTCACTGATGTCAACCCACTTCACCATGCCAGCATCATCACCTGCTTCCAGGGGTAGATTATCCATGGTCTCACCTGGTGACAAAACAGGAGTTAGGACGTGGCCCTTGCATCTTACTTCCTGCCCTTTCTTTGCATCTGACCAGTTTTAGCCTTCCCTGTGGCTCCTCTACAGGCAGCAACCTTCAGCTGCTTCTCAAAGAACCCAGCTCAGCTGCTCACTGATGCTGTGCCAGAGACCTTGCTCATAACTGCACCATTTAAAGGCAAATCCCAGTGGCACAGGTGGTGCCACCTCCTTGGCACCACAGAGTCAGAGAATCTCTCGAGTTGGAAAAGACTTTTAACATCCAGTCCAACAACTCTCTGACTCTGCCAAGGCTGGGGCTAAACCACAGCCCTCAGTATCACATCTCTGCCTCTTTCAAACACCTTCAGGGATGGGCATTGGACCACCTCCCTGCACAAGCCGTGCCAGGCTTGAAGAACCCATGGTGCTGCTGATCTGGTCCCCTCAGCAGCTTGACAAGGTACCAGGAATCACTATGACAACACTTACTCACTACAGCAAGGGCAGCCAAGCTGGAGGAGGGGAGATTGAGTGGAGATGAGGAAGAAATTCTCAAGAGTGGAGGGTGGTGAGACACTGGCACAGGTTGCCCAGGGAGGTTGTGGTTGCTCCCTCCCTGTAGGCATTCAAGGCCCAGTTGGATGAGGCCATGAGCAAGCTGAGTTCAGCAGGAGGTTTTCCATGCCATGGCAGGGGGCTGGCAGTGGATGGTTTTGAAGGGTCCCTTCCAACCTAAACCCTTCTATGAACACATCTTAGTCAACAAGGGACCCTCACCCCCCTTGCTTTCGGCGCAGTATTTCACACCACGCCTGGCTGCTGCCCTGGTTTCATTGTCAGCCACAGCCCAGCACACAGCCCAGCACCCCAGCTGGCAGCCCAGCAGACAGAGCTGAAGCAGGCAGGGGCAGGTGTGGAGGCACTGACCAGTCTCATCGTGGTAGTTGACAGCCTCTGTCTCCATCCAGGCGTTGTCGGTGTTGCGGGGGTCATCCACATACCCTCGGTACACCTGCAGGGCACACACAAGCTGGGTGTCACCACAGCAAAGCTGCAACCAACCAAAGGAAGAAGCTTTCCTTTCCCTCTGAAAGCTTTCTCCTCAGCCCCTGCCATGCCCCACACCACAACCACCCAGGCACTGTAGCTTCTCCTCATTCCAGCTTATAGAATCACAGAACGGTAAGGTTGGAAGGGACCTCAAGGATCATCCAGTTCCAACCCCCTGCCACAGGCAGGGACACCTCCCACTAGCACAGCTCACTCAAGGCCTCATCCAACCTGGCCTTGAACACCTCCAGGGAGGGAGCAGCCACAACCTCCCTGGGCAACCTGTGCCAGTGTCTCACCACCCTCACTGCAAACAACTTCCTCCTAACATCCAGTTTCAATCTCCCCTCTGCCACTTCAAACCCATTCCCCTTGTCCTGGCATTGCAAGCCCTTGTCAATAGTCCCTCCCCAGCCTTCCTGTAGCCCCCTTCAGATACTGGAAGGCTACTCCAAGGTCTCCTGGAAGCCTTCTCTTCTCCAGGCTGCAGAGCCCAAACTCTCTCAGTCTGTCCTCACAGCAGAGCTGCTGCAGCCCTCTGAGCATCTTCATGGCCTCCTCTGGACCCACTCCAACACTTCCATGTCCTTCCTGTGCTGGGGGCTCCAGAACTGCACACAGGACTCCAGGTGGGGTCTGAGGAGAGCAGAGCAAAGGGGCAGAATCCCCTCCCTTGCCCTGCTGCCCACACTGCTCTTGCTGCAGCCCAGCACACAGTTGCTGTCTGGGCTGCACTCACACTGCAGCCTCATGTTGAGCTTTTCAGCACCCCAGACCCTCAGGGTCTTTTCCTCAGGGCTGCTCTCAGCCATTCCCCACCGAGCCTGGAGTTGTGCTTGGGATTGAGAAGCTTACTGCTTTTCACCTCCCAGCCAGCTGTGAGCTGCATGCACGGCTCAAGAGGCTGTCAGCAGAGGCAGAGCTCACCACGAAGTGTTCCTGGCTGAAGAGCTTGTGCAGCCTCTTCTCCAGCTCTGCTCTCTCCTCAGGCGATTTCTGCAGGCAGTTCAAGGCCTCCTCCTCAAACTCTCGCTTGAGGGTAGCACTGATCTTTTCCCCTGGGTCCACCATCCCCTGGGAGGTGGAGAAAGGAAACAAAGAAAGGTGATTAGCCCTCGGACTCCACTTGCTTTAACTCCCCCTGATTGGCTCTTAGTGCCCTGCTCCTGACATAGGAGGAATGCAAAGGGTGAACACACATCCTTCAGAGCCTGCAGCACTTGAACTGTGACTGTGTGAAGCAAGAGACATGACCAGAACTCATTATGGGCTGGAGGGGACCCCAAAGACCATCCAGTTCCAACCCACTGCCATAGGCAGGGACACCTCTCACCAGCCCAGCTTGATCAAGGTCTCATCCAACCTGGTTTTCAGCAGTTCCAGGTTTGGAGCCTCCACAACTTCTCTGGGCAGCCTGTGCCAGTGCCTCACCACCTTCACTGCAAGAATTGTTTCCTCAGGTCTCATTTCAGTCCAGTTTCTTCTAGCCTGAAGCCATCACTGCTCGTCCTGTCACTCCATGCATGAGCAACAAGTTCCTCCCCAGCTCTCCTGCAGCCTCCTTCAAACCCTGGCAGGCTGCTCTAAGGTTTCCCCAGAGCCTTCTCATCTCCAAGCTGAACAGCCCCAACTCCCTCAGCCTGTCCTCACAACAGAGGTTCTCCAGCCCTCTGATCATCTCTGTGGCCTCCCCTGGCCCTGCTCCAACAGGTCTCTGTCTCTCCTGTGCTGAGGACTCCAGAGCTGGCCTCGACACTGCAGGTGTGCTCAGCAGAGCAGAGGGGCAGAATCCCTTCCCTGCCCCTGCTGTCCACACTGCTGGGGCTCAGCCCAGCACAGGGCTGGTTTCTGTGCTGCAAACACACATTGCCAGCTCCTCAACCAACTGAACAGCCACCTTGCAGAGCAGCAGCAGGCACAGCAGCTGATGTTGGGGCAAAGCTAGGTAAGGAGCATTTCTCCTCAGCTCTGCATCAGGAGGTCACCCTCCCAAAGCACACCCCAGACACCACCTCGTGGCCCTACCAGTGGGGAGTCTCCTACTGTGGGCAGGGTTCTGTCCTTACCCCTGGGATGGCCCACTCCCCACAGTCCTTCCTCTTGATAGCTATGAACTGCAAGATGTTTCTGCCAGTCACTGGATGAGCAACTTTATTGCCACTTCCATCTCTTTTCCACCTGCAGCAAACAACAGACATGAAAATGCTTTGCTGGTGCATGACAGGAGAGCCTGGGAGAGTTACTGCGAGGCACTGGTGCTGTCCCCTGTGCTGGGGGAAGAGAAAGAACAGTCATGGACACATGGAAGCTGCCCAGCAAGACTGCAACCAAGGGCAAAACACTGAATGCTTCACACACCTCTCCCAGCTGTGTTTTCCCCAGTCAGAAGGGCAGGAACCACTCAAGAGCCAGATTTCAGCAGCCACACTGACAGGAGCAGAGCCCAACCCCACCTCACTGCAGCCTCCTCTCAGGGAGTCACAGAGAGCAATGAGCTCTGCCCTCAGCCTCCTCTTCTCCACACTAACCACCCCCAGCTCCCTCAGCTGCTCCTCCCCAGCTCTCTTCTCCAGACCCTTCTGCACCTTCCTTGCCCTTCTCTGCACCTGCTCCAGCCCCTCAAAATTCTTCTTGCAGTGAGAACTCCAAAGCTGAACCCAGCACTCAAGCTGCAGCCTCAGCAGAGCTGAGTCCAGGGACACAATCCCTGCCCTGCTCCTGCTGCCCACACCATTGTTGATCCAGGCCAGGCTGTTGGTGCCCTTCTTGCCCACCTGGGCACACCCTGGCTCATCTCCAGCTGCTGTCACCCAGCACTCCCAGAGCTTTCTCTTCTCTGCTGGGCACTTTCCAGCCACTGTGCCCCAAGCCTGCAGCATTCCTGGGGTGGTTGTGACACAAGTACAGGACCCAGCATATAGCTGACCTCATCCTATGGCTGCAGCCTGGCCAGATCCCTCCACAGAGCCTTCCTGCCCTCCAACAGATCAACACTCCCAACTTTGTGTCATCTGCAAACTCACTGAGTGTGCCTCAGTCTCCTCATCCAGCTGATTGATGAAGACATTAGAGGGAATATTGCACACCCAGAACACTGCAGCCATCACCCAGCACCACCTTTCAGTCTTCTCATTCCTTCCTGAAGACCATTTGTGTAATTTCTACTCAGTCACAGCTCCTTTCAGCCTGCAGTGGTTCCTTAACTGTTTTCCAGAGCCAAACCCCTCATGATGACTGAGTTTTGTGTTCCACATGCCTGTGTCTCTCCAGTCAGACCCCCCCTCCACAGACCTGAACTGGCTTACCTGCAGAGGAAAACAGGCAGAAGGCCCAAGAAAGTCAATCAGCTGTCCAGAAATGGTTAGCAAAACCCAAACATGCAGGAGCTGTCAGCTCTGTTGCAGGACCCCTTTAAGTCAGGTGTCCCTTACCTGGTCACCACAGGATCAGCAGCATGGTTGGGCCCCCAGCGCCCCAGCAATCCTCTGCCTGTCAGGCCAGTCCTTCCTGCTGGATTTCTGCAAGCAGCACAGCACATTGCACAGGTTTGCTTTCCCACAGTCCCACCATGCTCCCAGCATCTCAAACAACAACAAAAAAAAAGCAGCCTCAGAAGCTTGAACAACAGCAAAGGGAAGGACAGCAACACAGACTCCCTGGCACCCCTGTGCTTTAAATGAGCAGAGAGCCAGAGCATGGTTTCCTCTTCACCACAGAATCAGGCAGGTTGGAAGAGACCTCCAAGATCATCCAGTCCAACCTAGCACCCAGCCCTAGCCAACCAACTAGACTAGAGGCCACAGCTGAAGTGTTGGGGCCAGTTCTGGGCTCCCCAGTGCCAGAGGGATGGGGATCTGGTGGAGAGAACCCAGTGGAGGCTATGAGGATGCTGAGGAGACTGAAGCATCTCTGCTGAAGGAAGGCTGGGAGCCCTGGGGCCTCTCCTCCTGGAGAGCAGCAGCCCCAGAGAGGATCTTATGGATGTTTACAAACATCTGAAGGGTGGGAGGCTGGGGCCAGACACTGCTCAGCAGTGCCCAGTGACAGTGGACATAAACTGGAACCCAGGAGGTTCCACCTGAGTAGATGGAGAAATTTGTTTGGTGTGAGGGTGTTGGAGCAGGCTGCCCAGTGGGGCTGTGCAGTCACCTCCTGTGGAGAGCTTCCAAACCCACCTGGATGTGTTCCTGTGTGCCCTGCCTTGGCTGACCCTGCTTTGGTGGGGGGGGCTGGACTGGATCATCTCCAGAGGTCACTTCCAACCCCTCCCATTCTGTGATTCTCTGGCTCCAGTGGCACCACGGCCACGCTGTGGTAGCGCTCCCTAACCTTTGAGAGCCTCTCTGCCAGGCCATTCTTCCAGAAGCACCCTTCTGACTCTGAGGGGTCATTTTTCTTGCCTCTAGGACAGACTCATCTTGATTTTATTCCACATCTCAAAGCTGGCAGATCTGCAAGAGCTCCAGAAGGGCACCACTGAGGTAAAGCTGCGAAGCCAAGCCCACGCTCACCGCGGCCTTCCGTTCTCCACCACGTACAAGCCATGCAGGCTCTTCCTCTCCACTTCTCCATCCCTCTCATTGAATTTGGGAGAAAAGCCTTCATCACTGAGTGGAAAAGGAATAATTCATTAGAGATCACTTTGCACTCCCCAGGCAGTGTTTTCTCCACACTCTGTGTCCCGCAACACGCAGAGAGGAGGGCGGCACACGGCACAGGCTGGCAGCCCAGCTCCACCTCCTGCCACACACCAAGCCAGGGCTGCATTGCTCACACAGGCAGGCACTCTGCTTGGCTTTGCAGTTGTTATGGGGGGAAAAAAACCCCACCCAAATCTCTTCCTGCAGTGTAATGTGCTTCAAATAAGGTCTGGCAGACAAGCACAGAATGGTTTTGCTTGGAAAAGACCTTGGAACGTCGCTCAGCCCAACCATTCTCTGACTCTGCCAAGGCTGAGGCTAAGCCATGGTCCTCAGCACCACAGCTCAGCTACTCAGAAACACCACCAGGGCATTCAGCTACCTCCCTGAGCAACCTGTGCCAGG
Organism: Eubucco bourcierii; assembly: GCA_013396675.1. Taxonomy (NCBI): domain Eukaryota; kingdom Metazoa; phylum Chordata; class Aves; order Piciformes; family Ramphastidae; genus Eubucco; species Eubucco bourcierii. The sequence continues at coordinate 59,740 of VWZE01025401.1, read as the reverse complement.
CTTGGAGAACCCTTTCAGAGAAAGTTTCTTCTAATGTCCAACCTAATAGGCTTCCCTGGTCCAATTTCTTGTCATCTTGTCACTTGTTCCTAAGGAGAAGAGACCAACCTCCACCTCACTCCAACCTCCTTTCAGGGAGCTGTAGAGAGGCTGGGTCAGGGCAAGGCCAAGCACAGATCCAGGCTGGGTGGAGAATAGGTAGGGAGCAGAGTTGAGAAGAACCTGGGGGTGCTGGGTGAGGAGCAGCTCAAGATGAGCCAGTAAGGTGAGCTGGCAGCCCAGAAACCAACCTGTGCTGAGCTGAGCCCCAGCAGTGTGGACAGCAGGGGCAGGGAGGGGATTCTGCCTCTCTGCTCTGCTGAGACCACACATGCAGAATTGTGTCCAGCTCTAGAGTCCCCAACACAGGAAGGACCTGGAGCTGCTGGAGTGGGTCCAGAGGAGGTAAAAAAAAAATTATCAGAGGGCTGGAAAACCTGGCTGGGAGAATTGGGCCTGGAGAACAGAAGGCTCCAGGGAAACCCTGGAGCAGCTTTGCAAGATTTGAAGGGGGTTGCAGGAGAGCTGCAGAGGGAATTGTTCCAAAGGCATGAAGTGACAGGGTGGTAAGTCATCTTTTCAAACTGGAAAAAGCTGGATTGAGATGAGACATGAGGAAGAAATTCTTTCCTGTGAGGGTTGTGAACCACTGGCAGAGGTTGCCCAGAGAAGCTGTGGAGGCTCCAAGCCTGGAAGTGTTGGAAGCCAGGCTGGATGAGAGCTTGAGTAACCTGGTCTAGTGGAAGGTGTCCCTGGCCATGGCAGGGGGGATGGAACTAGATGACTTTAAGATCCCTTCCCACCCAAGCCATCCTGTGAGCATAGGTCTTGGCTCTTACACATCACTGCTGCCCTTATCAAATCAGAGGGCAGGAAACAACTACTGCTTGTTTCCACGTGCACAAGAATAAAAGAGTCACTTTCCACTCACTTGATCTGAGGATCTGCCCAGTTGGGCCCAGCCAAGACAGACCTAGCAGTGTACTCCACAGGTTTGTAATCCTTCCACTCAATCATCCACCCCACTTTGTCCTCAGGAACTCGGCTACGCTCCACCTGCGATCCGGGGTACGGGGAGGTCAGAGCTTTGCTGTGGTGGAACTTCACATTGTAGCTGTTGGGCATGTTCCCAGGGCCAAGGCAGGACCAGTGGGCTGCAGAGGAGTTACTGAAAGGAAACAGATTGAGAAAAAACAACCTCATTCATCAGGCTTTAACCCTACTGCTCAACTTCACCCCTGCACAGGGCATCACAGCACAAGGAACAGCTGCAAAGCAGCTCTCCTGTGGCTGCTTCTCTCAGCAAGCAGACCAATGGATGCCTGCACCAACACACTCCAAATTTCACCTGCAGCTTCATGAAGCAGAAGGCAACTCTGCTAGACACAGATGATTTCACAGCATGAGTGAGAAGCTGAAAGGCTTGCTGGAGCACTTCATCTCCACGTGGGTACTGCATCAACAGCATCAACTTTGCTAGGCACTGAAAAGTTCACAGCACATGTGAGAAGCTGAGAGCTGGATCTGCCACTGCAGACTGTGTGGTGCTCTGAGCAGCTCCTAACCAGACTCCAGGAACACATCACTACCAGCAGCACAGCAGGAAGGCTTGCTGGAGCATTTCATCTCCACATGGGTACTGCATCAACAGCATCAACTTTGCTAGAAACCAAAGAGTTCACAGCACAACCAAGCCTTACAGCAGTCCTGCTCTCACACTCACTGGTGGGAGACAAGGTGAGAAGAAGACTAAAACCCTGAGCAACACAGCTCTACAAGTTGCCATGACCACCAAAATACCAGCATGCAATACTGAGGAGGGAACACATTTCTTGGTGTTCAATTCCCAAGAAGACTGCAGCTGCTATCAAACAAAAAGAACCATTTTGGTTGGAAAAGACTTTGAAGAGCATTGAGGCCAACCATACTCTAACTCTGCCAAGGCTGGGGCTAAACCATGGCCCTCAGCACCACAGCTCTACCCCTTTCAAACACTTCCCTGGGCAGCCTGTGACAGGCTTTGAGAGCCCTTTCAGGGAAGAAATTTCTCCTCATGTTCAACCTAAACTTCCCCCGGAGCAACTTGAGGCTATTTCCTCTCCTCCTATCACTTGCTCATAAGCAGAAGAGACCAAGCCCCACCTGGCTCCAAACTTCTTTCAGCGAGTTGTAGAGAGCAATGAGGTCTCCTCTCAGTCTCCTCCACCCTCAACAACTGCAGTTCACTCAGCTGCTCCTCCCAGGTCACACTCTTCTTGTTTGCACCTCACCACATCACCTCACCTTATCTCCTGGTTCCTATCAAAGGGGAAAA
>VWZE01025401.1:0-57363 GCA_013396675.1 Eubucco bourcierii | reverse complement strand
AAAAAAAAAAAAAAAAAAAAAAGAAGAATACTTGAGACCTCTAGAGCTTTTGTTTTGCTGCAAGATCAATCATCATAAAATACTTAAGAGCAGGCTGGGTTACAGCAGTGCTCATTTGCCAGCTCTCAAACACCCTGCACAGACCTCCTCTAACACAAAGCAGCCTTTCTGTACTCCAAGTCACTCAGAACTACTGCAACAATAAAGAATATTCCTCTAAGAAGCCCACAGCTCAGCAAAGGACTATAACCTACTCTAAAAAGCTTTTAAGCTCTCAGTGAAAAGATTTTACCATTAATGAAAGCATTGCTTCCAGCATATAAGGAAAAGTCTCTCTGCAAAAATGCATCCAGGATTGAGGAACTTAACATCTGAGCAAAGTGCTCCCAAGACTTATGGAGTTTCAGCTGAAAAAGAGGTAATTCACCATTACTAACCCTGCTAACTGAACCCAGGTGTGACTAACAGGTTACAACAAGCACAACAGGCCAGTTCTATTGCTAAACTCCTTACTCCGTATAGGAAATCTCCACCTGCATCTAGGAGAACAGGTTTTGCTTAATGCTGAGGTCGCCAATTCAGGCACAGTTACAGCACACACTGCTGAGGCAAGGTTCCAGCAGCACAACTCCCTTGAGGCTCACCCAGTCTCTATCAGACCGGGAAAAAGCAGACCTGATAGCTCCTGCATACACAGGTCAATGTTGCAGCACTTCTGAGATTATCGAGAACCACATCGGTTTCGTTTTAAAGATCACGCAGGTTTTTGTTTCTGCCGTACCCCAAAGAGCCTCCCCCACAGCTACAGAGGCCACATCGAGCTCCCCCTAAGATGGCTGAGGAAGGCAAGGCCCCCTGAGATCTTGGGGCAGTGATAAGGTGGGAAGAGAAGAGGGCAACAACTCAGAGTAGAGCCAGGAGCCACAGCCCCAGCCTTGCCTGGGCGCCACAGAACATCACCATCAGCAGGCCACGATACCTGAGGGGCAGCCGGCGCTGAAGAACAAAGCGGGCAGGTTGGATGGACAGCGCCACCGTGAAAGAAAACACAGCGAGTGTCCGACGGAGCCCGGGGACCACCGCCGCCACTCGCAGGGCGCCGGCAAGGAGTAGCATCAACGCCCCGTCCGACTCCACCTCGGCAGGCGCAACCCCGCCTCAGCTGCACGGAGCCGGGCCCCGGATCACACCTGAGATAGGAACGCTGGACAGACCGGATCGGGCTCCCGCAAAGTGCCGGAGATGCCCACCGAGCCCGCACGGACACCCGAACAAGCTGGTCTCTCATTGGGCGCAACTCCACCAATTGGCAGCGTCTCCAGGCTTCTCCACGCCCAAAGACACGCCCTCCGCGCAATGCAGCTCTGCCATTGGCTGCTGTGTCCGGAGAGAGGGGCGTGGCGGTGCCGGTCCCGCCCCTCCGGTAGCCCCGCGCGTCTAACGGAGCCGGGGGCTCGGTCCCGGCGGTCCTGGGAGGGCGCTGGCAGGGGTGGTTTCTGCGGGCGACGAACGGGTCGGTGTGCGGCCGGAGGGCCTGCGGGAGAAGCATGAGGCTGCTGCTCGACCTGCTGCTCTTCCTGGCCACGCTCCTCTACTCCTACCTGGAGGCGCTGGTGAAGCTCTTCGTGCCCGTGCGCAGAAAGTCGGTCAGCGGCGAGCTGGTGCTGGTGACGGGCGCCGGGCACGGCGTGGGCAGAGCCACCGCCTTGGAGTTCGCCAAGCGGCACAGCAGGCTGGTGCTGTGGGACATCAACAAGGTAAGGGCTGCGCTGCTGGCCCGGCACGGCCGGCTCCGAGCCCTCCGCCTTCGTGGCGGCTGGCGAGGAGCTGCTGGCGCCGGCCCCGCATCGCCTGCCTGCCGGGGACACCGAGAGCCAGGGGAAGGTTCGGCCCCGCTCGCACCAGGGGCCGCGGGGCTCTGTCCCCTCCTTGGGGACCCTCAGGGCAGTAGTCCAGCAGGCAGAGTCCCCGCAGCAGGGAGCGCAGGGAGCGCAGGGGGCCGGGGCTGGGGCAGGACCCGCTGCCCGGGCTGGCAGCAAAGGCAGGCTCGGCCCGGAGCCTGTTGGTGCAGAGCAGCAGCTTCACCTTGTGCTCGCTGTGCCCTGCCTCAGCCGTCGGTGTGCACTGCTGGAGCAGGTGGCTGCCTGCTCGCGTTGAGGGCAGCGCTGCGCTGAGCTGCCCAAGCCCTGCTGCCCGCTGCTCCAATGGGTAGCTGCCCCTTGCTGAATGCCGGCATTGGCCCAAACGCTTCGCCCAGCACAACAGGGTTTGGCAAAAGCAGGGTGGACTTGTCAAAGCGGACAGAGCGTCATTCAGTAGGGATCAAGGCACAGTGTTGTGCATAGAGGGGACTGGCTGTGCAAGGGGTGAGAGGCTGAGCAGCCGTGCACAGAGAAGATTTCTGACACAGGGGGTCAGAAGCAGCACAGGAGTTCATCAGCCCCAGCCGCAACAGGTGGGCAGTAGACAGTGGCACCCGTGTGACTCTCTTGTGCCTCTTGCAGAACGGCCTTGAGGACACAGCAACAGAATGCGAGAAGCTGGGAGCCACCGTTCAGACCTTTGTGGTGGACTGCAGCAAAAGGGAGGAGATCTACAGTGCTGCAGAGAAGGTGAGGGAGCAGGGGCACTGCCAAAGGCCTTCCCACGCATGCTCCAGGGAAAGCAGAGAAGAGGCCTCGTGCCAGGCTTCGGACTCTCCCCACTCATAACTGCTTTCTAAAGGAGAGGGAAGCAACACTTCTGAGGTCATGGCCAGCCTCAGTCATGACCCTCAGTGGGTGGCACAGGAGAACCTCATGAAGTTGAAAGGCAAGTGTAGAGGTCTGCCCCTGGGGAGAACAACCCATTCCACCGGTACAGGTGAGGGGTGGCCTGCTGGTAAGAGGCTGTGTGGATGAGGAGCTGGGAGTGCTGGTGGACAAGTTCTCCATGAGCTGCCAAGGTGCCCTTGAGGCCACAAGAATGCCAGTGGTCTCCTGGGGTGCATAAAGGAGACTGGCCACTAGGTCAAAGGAGGTTCTTCTCCTCCTCTACTCTGCCCTAGTGACATAACATCTGGAGCACTGTATCCAGTTCTGGGCTCCCCAGCTCAAGAAAGACAGGGAACTGCTGGACAGAGTCCAGTGGAGACGACAGAGATGCTGAAGGGCCTGGAGCAGCTCTGTGAGGAGCAGTTGCAGAGGGGATCTTATCAGTGCTCAGCAAGAGCTGAACATTAATTGGCACTCCCTAATTGGGACTCGAGGAGGACTGAGGTGCAGCTTGCTGCGCTGTGTCCCACAGGTGAAAAAGGAGGTTGGGGACATCTCCATCCTGGTGAACAACGCTGGTGTGATCACGACTGCTGACCTGCTCTCCACTCAGGACCACCAGATCCAGAGAATGTTTGAAGTCAACATTCTTGCTCACATGTGGGTAAGGGCCACAAGCCTCTGCAGAGCCTTGGGCAGCTCAGCAGGGGTGGGAGAATCAGCTCCTGCTTGCGCTTGACTGCTTGAAACGTTGCTGTTTGCAAAGCAGGTGCCAGCTGTGCCAGCTGCACAGGGAGCAGGAGTCAGAGTGGCTGTGGGAAGCTGAGGAGCTGTGCAGCTCGCAGCAGGAGCCACAGCATCAGAGGCTTGAGGAAGGGTAGGGGCAGTGTGGAGTGTGCCTAAAGGAACATTGCTCTTCTCCTCCTTCCCTCACCCCATCTGTGCCTGTTGCAGACCACCAGAGCTTTTCTGCCAGCCATGATGGACAACAACCACGGCCACATTGTCACCGTGGCTTCAGCAGCAGGTCACTTTGTGACTCCCTTCATGGTGGTTTATTGGTAAGTGCTCTGTGAAGCAGCTCTCTTCAGTTTGCTTTTTCCTTGTGCCTCCTCCTGCAGCAAGCACAGAGCGGCCAAAGTGATCCTGCCAGTGGCCATGGTGCATCCACAGAGCCATGCTCAGGAGGAAGGCAGGAGCACAGCCAGCACCTGAGGGTGCCTGCAGCTCCCCACCCATCTGCTGCTTAGCTCTGAGGGAATCAGGAGCAATTGAAGGAACAGTCTTGAGGCACAGCAGCTACTGCCAGCTTCTCTTTTCTCTCTCCCTCACTGCCCCAGGCTGCTGCTTAGCAGAGCAGGGATCCTCTTTCCTTCTGTTCCTTACAGAGCGGCACTGCTTTCAGTCTTGGCCCTGTCAAGTAAGCCCCCAGCAAGCAGCTTTGGATCTTTGCTGCACAGTGGCAGTGGCTGTAGGGTACAGAACTGCTGCTGCCATTGTGAGACAGAATTGTTCTGCTTCAGACATGGTTAGAAGCAGAGAGAAACTGTGGCACTGCACATTGGCTGCTGGGTCAGGTGCAGGCCTGGTGTCAGCAGCTGCTGGCAGAGCAATCCACCCCTGGCACCTCTCCTTCTCTAAGCAGTGCACCTTAGATATCCTTCTCTGAGGGCTCCTGAGGCTGCCCTGCCTGTGCAGCACTGAGGTGACTTCTTGTGCCAGACTGCCCCTGTGCACTGCACAGTTCCTGCCCCAGCAGCAGGCAGCATCTGCCCCAGCTCTGCTCTTTTGCCTCGGTCTCTGCCCTGTCTGTCAGCTGCATCGCTCCTGGGCTTGCCTCCTAGTCAGTGCTGTCTGCTCTCTGAGGCCACCTGCAGTTGCAGCGAGCTGCAGATTGTCTTTCTGCCTTCTCATTTGTGCTTCTGCCCTTGCTGCAGCTCCAGCAAGTTTGCTGCAGTTGGGTTCCACAAAGCCCTGACAGACGAGCTGGCTGCCCTGGGGAAGGATGGCATCAAAACCACCTGCCTGTGCCCAGTCTTTATCAACACTGGCTTTGTCAAAAACCCCAGCACCAGGTAAGGCTGAAAGCTTCCTGTGCCTGCTGCTCTGCCTCGGGGCACTGCCAGCTGTGCCCAGCTTCAGGCCTGACTGTCCAGCTGGCTCTGCACACCCAGCTGGCAGCTGGCTGCAGAAAGCCTGCAGCTCCCTCTGTGCTGCCTGGGGCTGTGCAGACGTGAGGCTGCTGCCTCCCCTCTGCTGCCACCCTGGCTCTGACTTGTCTGCTCTGCTGCCCAGGCTTGGGAAGATCCTGGAGACTGAGGAAGTTGTTGAGGCCCTGATGGAAGGAATCCTGACCAACCAGAAGATGGTTTTTGTTCCACCACAACTAAGCTTTGCTGTACTCTCTGAAATGTAAGTAGCAGAAGAACTCAAGTGGGGATGTTGCTAGGGAACCATTCCAGGATGAACTGCCTGAGTGCCAAAGCATCAAATGGGTAATGCCTGATCTCTGACTCACCTTTATTTGATGCATTTTGCAGTTATGGTAGGGAAACTCATTCTTTGGGAGCACAGAGAAACCATAGGGTGCCACCTGGGCAGCAGAAGTTGCCCCTCAACCCACTGGCCTTTACTTTGCATTGTCTTCAGTGCCTGACATCATCATCCTCAGTTATTTGCCAGTCCAGATGTGACACCAAAATGCCACTTGGAACTAGATGCCTTCAGGAGGGAATGTCAGGTTTGGGACAATCACTCAGCTGCAATGTTTTAGTATAAGAACAGCTCAGGAGGTCACCCAACAGTGACAACAGAGGACTTTACTGAGTCCTCTCATAGGCCCCTGGCAGGGAGGCTTGGAGCTGGATGATTTTTAAGGTCTCTTCCAAACCAAATCATCCTGTGGTTTAATTTCCTGCCATTATCTTTTCCAGGTTGTTTCCAGAACGTGCCTTGAATCTTCTGAAGAAGCTGACTGATCCCAAGTTTGATGCAGTTGTTGGACAGAGAAGCACCCAGTGAAAACTGATTCTCATTTCCCAGTGGCACCAGTGAAAACAGAAGGTGTGCTGAGTGTCCTTTGGCTCACAGCAGGACCCAGAGAGCTTCTCCCAGGCCCCCATTTCCAAACACACCCAAGGGTTTATCCCACAGCTGCAGCAGGACCAGGCCTGCACCCCATAGGGTGTTGCCATAGCAAAGCTGCAGCTCTGGAAGTCCAAAGGGCTGCTCTGGCTGCACTCACATCAGCTGTGGTGCTGAGGCAGCCAGGAATTGCTGCAGAGCTCCTCTTTGGGACAGCACAGCTGCCTGCTTGAGTGCAGAGGGATGGCCTGAGAATGGTCTGGGCTCATCCCTCAGCAAAGATGCCTTGCAAGAAGCAGTTTTGGTGGCCTCTTTCCCCTCAGTTTGCCTTTTTAACTCTGACAAGGTCTGCTCTAGTGAACAGTCAGTTTTTGTGTGCTTTGGTAGTGAGCACCTGCAATGCTGCAGGCTTGTGTTGGATGTAACCCCTGGTGCCACAGATGATCTGTTATGCACTGCCACCACCAACATTCCTCTTTCCCAATAAATGCAATTTTCTAACCCAAAGCTGTCTCTCCACAGTGAAAGACATAACCAGCCCCCAGCAAGGACAGCAGAGCAGGTGGCACAGCAGGGAAAGCATCAGCCAGAGACTGCAGAGCACCAGGCCAGGCTGCAGGGATGAGGCAGGTCCCCAGTGCCACCAGGAAGCCACAGCAGGAGCTGTGAGCTACAGGACCAGCCAGGGCTCACCAACAGCCCTGCCACACAAGGGCTGTGGCCATGCCAGGCTGAACTGGGGGTGCTAGGGCAGGGGCTGCAGGGGGCTCCAGATGAGCCTTCCCATGGCTCCTCAGCACAGCCCAGCAGCCTGCTGTGGTGGGACACATCCTGAGCAGGAGGTGAAAGTCCCAGAGGGCTTTGGCCTGTGGCACAAGAGAGCAGCAGCTGATGGAACACAGGTCAGAGACCTCTTCAGAGCACAGCTGAGCTTTCCACCTTCTTGCACAACTCCTGCCTGCCCCAGGCGCTTGCTGGCTCACAGCCACCCAGGGAGGCCTCAACATGCAGCCAGCTTTGGCACAGCTGGCAATGGGGGGCTTCCAGTGGGACCCATCCCACTCACCTCAGCATTCCTTCTTCTTTTGCCAGCTGGGGTTCTTCAGCAGTGGGAGAGCCCTCCTCATGCAGCTGCTTCTGCTCTGGGGTGCTGACAGGTGTTGGCAGCACAAATGCTTGCTGGATCTGCTGGATAACAACAAAATAGTTTCTTTTTTGCTCATGTAACATTCCTGTAACAGGACCTCGCCTTCAACAGCCTTGGTGAATAAGGGAGGAGCAACTGAGATCATCTTCCTGGACTTGTCCAAGCATTCCAACACTGTCATGCATCATATCCTTGTCCCTGCTTTGGGAGCCATGGGTTGGAGAGATGAAGCACTGGGTGGATAAGGAATTGGCTGGATGGTCACACTCAAAGAGTTGCAGTCAACAGTCCTGTATCCAAGCAGAGACCAATGAGCTGTCCCCTGCAGGCAACAGCACCACAAAGACCCTGCTTAGGGCCCCACATTGGCCTTGGGACAAGAACAGAGAAGGAGAAGTTGTGGAGCGAGACAAAACTGGTTTAACAGCTAAATTTATAATAAAGGTCAGAAGTGGAGATGGATATAGGAAAAAGAGAGGGAAAACTAAACCCGAAGGACAGACAAATGATGCACAACACACTGGCACCCACTGACCGCTGCCCAGCCAGGCTCCCAGCAGCGATCTGTGTGTCCGGGGCAGCTCCCTCAGCTCCTGCACTGCTCTGCATGTGCTGCGCTACGGAACGTCCATGGCTGCTTCAGGGCAGCTCTCCTGGCCATGCTCACAGCCCTGTTCGGAGCCCCCTCAGCAGCTCCCTTCCACCCCTGCCCGGCTGCGTTCAGCTCGGGGCCGGCCCAAGCGGTCCGCTCCCGGCCCCCACCCGGTCCCGGCGGTGTCGGTCCCGCCTCTGCCAGGGGCCCTGCCCTGGCGGGGGGGAGCCGCGGGCAGGGGTGTTCCGGGCGGTCCTGGGAGGGCGCTGGCAGGGGTGGTTTCTGCGGGCGACGAACGGGTCGGTGTGCGGCCGGAGGGCCTGCGGGAGAAGCATGAGGCTGCTGCTCGACCTGCTGCTCTTCCTGGCCACGCTCCTCTACTCCTACCTGGAGGCGCTGGTGAAGCTCTTCGTGCCCGTGCGCAGAAAGTCGGTCAGCGGCGAGCTGGTGCTGGTGACGGGCGCCGGGCACGGCGTGGGCAGAGCCACCGCCTTGGAGTTCGCCAAGCGGCACAGCAGGCTGGTGCTGTGGGACATCAACAAGGTAAGGGCTGCGCTGCTGGCCCGGCACGGCCGGCTCCGAGCCCTCCGCCTTCGTGGCGGCTGGCGAGGGGCTGCTGGCGCCGGCCCCGCATCGCCTGCCTGCCGGGGACACCGAGAGCCAGGGGAAGGTTCGGCCCCGCTCGCACCAGGGGCCGCGGGGCTCTGTCCCCTCCTTGGGGACCCTCAGGGCAGTAGTCCAGCAGGCAGAGTCCCCGCAGCAGGGAGCGCAGGGAGCGCAGGGGGCCGGGGCTGGGGCAGGACCCGCTGCCCGGGCTGGCAGCAAAGGCAGGCTCGGCCCGGAGCCTGTTGGTGCAGAGCAGCAGCTTCACCTTGTGCTCGCTGTGCCCTGCCTCAGCCGTCGGTGTGCACTGCTGGAGCAGGTGGCTGCCTGCTCGCGTTGAGGGCAGCGCTGCGCTGAGCTGCCCAAGCCCGGTGTACAGTTGGCAGGGGCATAGCTCTGCCCTCCCGATGTGGAAAAGCTGCTGCCGGGTGCGGTGCTGTTTGCATCCCCTGACCTGGGGGGTAAAGGAATAAATGGTAGCGAACGAGCCCTGGCTTTGGTGGTGGCAAGTGCCTTGTGAGGGTGGGTGCAAGCGGGCACTGCACACCATGCCAGAGCAGCTGTGGGGCTCGAAGGCTTTAGGAGTGCACTGCCCCAATCCGTATGTCCTGCCCTGGCCTCTGCTGGCGGCCTGCAACCTTCAGCAGCAGCTGGGGTGAGTGGAGCTCCCCAGTCACCACCCCAAGCACATTCACAGTTTCTGCCCAGTGTTGAGCTGCCCCCAGCCATTTGAGAACCAGGGCACAAGTGCCCACTGCACAAGTGCCCACTGGCATGGCTTTCTGGCACCTGGGGACAAGGCTACAGCAACATCAGCTCTGCCCTCACTTAGTGTGTTGATGTGACTCGGGGGAGCTTCTCTGTGTGTCAGATGCAGTTCTCCTGAGAAGTGTCTCCATGGAGCACTGTGGAGCTGAGCTCCCTGCTCACACCCAGCCCGTGGATGCAGGAGTGCCCACAGCCACGCTTCATATCTCAGAGGCCAGCAGGGGATGTGTTTGCAGAGCTCTGCTTAGGGCCAAGGTTCAATGCCAGCTGACCTGGGGCAGCCTCCCAGCGTCCCCTCCTTGCAGCCCAGCTCTGTCTGCTTTGCAAAGGCAAACTGCCTCTGACTGCCACCTTCCCCTTCTGGCAGCTGCTCTGGGCATACAAAAGGTAAGGCTCGAACCTCTGCCCTGCACAGACCCAGTCACGGCTCTTTGCCTGGGCAGCCAGGGGCTGTTCCTGGACTTGGCTGTGGTGAATTCCATCAAGGACAAATCTTCAACCTCTGGCTGATGTACCAGGGTGCCCCAGCCGCAACAGGTGGGCAGGGGACAGTGGCACCTGTGTGACTCTCTTTGGTGCCTCTTACAGCATGGCCTTGAGGACACAGCAACAGAATGCGAGAAGCTGGGAGCCACCGTTCAGACCTTTGTGGTGGACTGCAGCAAAAGGGAGGAGATCTACAGTGCTGCAGAGAAGGTGAGGGAGCAGGGGCACTGCCAAAGGCTTTGCCACACATGCTCCAGGGAAAGCAGAGAGGAGGCCTTGTGCCCAACTCGTGCCAGGCCTGGGAACCTCCCATCCCTTCCTGTTTTCTGTATGGAGAAGGAAGCAGCACTTCTGAGGTCAAGGGCAGCCTCAGCCTCTTATGTGAGGCTCTGGCCTTGATGCCAGGTTCACACTTGAGACTTGCAGGGCATGAAGGAGTTTCTGCCTTTTAGTCTCCTGAGCAGCACACAGACAGCACTGGGAATGTGTGAAATATTTGCTTCTGGAGACCATGGTCCAGCCTGTCCATGGCCAGACCCTGCTCTGGCCCTGCTCTGACTTCCCAGGCCACACCGTCTCTGAGGGCAGTGTGTAGCAGCCCTGAAATCCTGGCAGGATCGAAGGGAAGAAGCAGCAGCTCCAAACCCCATTTTCTGCCCCTGCCTCACATGGGGCAAGCATCCTGTCCTCAAAGAAAACAGCATCCACAGTGACATTAATTGGCACTCCCTAATTGGGACTCGAGGAGGACTGAGGTGCAGCTTGCTGCGCTGTGTCCCACAGGTGAAAAAGGAGGTTGGGGACATCTCCATCCTGGTGAACAACGCTGGTGTGATCACGACTGCTGACCTGCTCTCCACTCAGGACCACCAGATCCAGAGAATGTTTGAAGTCAACATTCTTGCTCACATGTGGGTAAGGGCCACAAGCCTCTGCAGAGCCTTGGGCAGCTCAGCAGGGGTGGGAGAATCAGCTCCTGCTTGCGCTTGACTGCTTGAAACGTTGCTGTTTGCAAAGCAGGTGCCAGCTGTGCCAGCTGCACAGGGAGCAGGAGTCAGAGTGGCTGTGGGAAGCTGAGGAGCTGTGCAGCTCGCAGCAGGAGCCACAGCATCAGAGGCTTGAGGAAGGGTAGGGGCAGTGTGGAGTGTGCCTAAAGGAACATTGCTCTTCTCCTCCTTCCCTCACCCCATCTGTGCCTGTTGCAGACCACCAGAGCTTTTCTGCCAGCCATGATGGACAACAACCACGGCCACATTGTCACCGTGGCTTCAGCAGCAGGTCACTTTGTGACTCCCTTCATGGTGGTTTATTGGTAAGTGCTCTGTGAAGCAGCTCTCTTCAGTTTGCTTTTTCCTTGTGCCTCCTCCTGCAGCAAGCACAGAGCGGCCAAAGTGATCCTGCCAGTGGCCATGGTGCATCCACAGAGCCATGCTCAGGAGGAAGGCAGGAGCACAGCCAGCACCTGAGGGTGCCTGCAGCTCCCCACCCATCTGCTGCTTAGCTCTGAGGGAATCAGGAGCAATTGAAGGAACAGTCTTGAGGCACAGCAGCTACTGCCAGCTTCTCTTTTCTCTCTCCCTCACTGCCCCAGGCTGCTGCTTAGCAGAGCAGGGATCCTCTTTCCTTCTGTTCCTTACAGAGCGGCACTGCTTTCAGTCTTGGCCCTGTCAAGTAAGCCCCCAGCAAGCAGCTTTGGATCTTTGCTGCACAGTGGCAGTGGCTGTAGGGTACAGAACTGCTGCTGCCATTGTGAGACAGAATTGTTCTGCTTCAGACATGGTTAGAAGCAGAGAGAAACTGTGGCACTGCACATTGGCTGCTGGGTCAGGTGCAGGCCTGGTGTCAGCAGCTGCTGGCAGAGCAATCCACCCCTGGCACCTCTCCTTCTCTAAGCAGTGCACCTTAGATATCCTTCTCTGAGGGCTCCTGAGGCTGCCCTGCCTGTGCAGCACTGAGGTGACTTCTTGTGCCAGACTGCCCCTGTGCACTGCACAGTTCCTGCCCCAGCAGCAGGCAGCATCTGCCCCAGCTCTGCTCTTTTGCCTCGGTCTCTGCCCTGTCTGTCAGCTGCATCGCTCCTGGGCTTGCCTCCTAGTCAGTGCTGTCTGCTCTCTGAGGCCACCTGCAGTTGCAGCGAGCTGCAGATTGTCTTTCTGCCTTCTCATTTGTGCTTCTGCCCTTGCTGCAGCTCCAGCAAGTTTGCTGCAGTTGGGTTCCACAAAGCCCTGACAGACGAGCTGGCTGCCCTGGGGAAGGATGGCATCAAAACCACCTGCCTGTGCCCAGTCTTTATCAACACTGGCTTTGTCAAAAACCCCAGCACCAGGTAAGGCTGAAAGCTTCCTGTGCCTGCTGCTCTGCCTCGGGGCACTGCCAGCTGTGCCCAGCTTCAGGCCTGACTGTCCAGCTGGCTCTGCACACCCAGCTGGCAGCTGGCTGCAGAAAGCCTGCAGCTCCCTCTGTGCTGCCTGGGGCTGTGCAGACGTGAGGCTGCTGCCTCCCCTCTGCTGCCACCCTGGCTCTGACCTGTCTGCTCTGCTGCCCAGGCTTGGGAAGATCCTGGAGATTGAGGAAGTTGTTGAGGCCCTGATGGAAGGAATCCTGACCAACCAGAAGATGGTTTTCGTTCCATCTAGTCAGTGTGTTGCTTTGCTGTTTGAAAGGCAAGTACACACACAAAAAAACCCCTAACAAGCATCTCCACATTTGGTTGATGATAAAACTTCTGTGTATGCTTCCCTCAAATTTGTAACCTCTGATTCAGTGTTAAGTCTTGCTTTGGAACACCTCAGAAGGACACCCAACAGTGCCATGCTTCTTGGTAATGACAACAGCAGGCATCACCCACAGAAGAATTTTGAGCCCTCTCATAGGTCCCTGTGATCCACTTTTCTGTAGCAAACTGTTCCCAGCAGAGAACTCAGTTGCTCTAGAGGTTTATAGGGATGGAGAGGGAAAACAGGAGACCACTTTTTCTTCACAGATCACCTTTCCCATTTGTCTGCTAGCAGCATTTTCTCTGAACCTGCAGTCCCAGCCTCGTTCCAGGCATAGCTGTGGACCTGCTGCTTATGAGTCTTTGTGTCTCCAGGTCAACACCAAGCACTGAGGATACGAAGGCTAAGAAAGTGCTTGGAAAAGGTCTCCACTGCTTCTGTCTGCCACATACAGCAAGATCTGTCCTCTCCCATGTCTTTAATGTCAGTGTTGCTGCTCTGCTGAGGAGGTGTTTCCATCAGAGCTCAGAGCAGCTCTGGAATTCACACCAGAACAACTCTGTTTACTTTTCAGTTCACCTCTGCTGTATTTCATGAAACATTTGGCAATTTCTTGTTTGGAAAGCCAGCAAACTTGGGTCTAACCCTGAATGTGCTTTTAAAGTGTTTGGGTTGATCTCCCTTTTTTTTTTTTTTTTTTTTCTCTCCCAAGCATTCACCAGAGTAACCAGATAAGGGTTTGAAAACAAAGAAAAAGCAAAGGCCTGCTTCTGCTCTCACACCAGCTTCTCCCTCACCTGCTGTGTCCCTTTTCCCTGTAATTTAAGTTTCTCATCCCCATATTTAATTTCCTGCCATTATCTTTTCCAGGTTGTTTCCAGAACGTGCCTTGAATCTTCTGAAGAAGCTGACTGATCCCAAGTTTGATGCAGTTGTTGGACAGAGAAGCACCCAGTGAAAAATGATTCTCATTTCCCAGTGGCACCAGTGAAAACAGAAGGTGTGCTGAGTGTCCTTTGGTTCACAGCAGGACCCAGAGAGCTTCTCCCAGGCCCCCATTTCCAAACACACCCAAGGGTTTATCCCACAGCTGCAGCAGGACCAGGCCTGCACCCCATAGGGTGTTGCCATAGCAAAGCTGCAGCTCTGGAAGTCCAAAGGGCTGCTCTGGCTGCACTCACATCAGCTGTGGTGCTGAGGCAGCCAGGAATTGCTGCAGAGCTCCTCTTTGGGACAGCACAGCTGCCTGCTTGAGTGCAGAGGGATGGCCTGAGAATGGTCTGGGCTCATCCCTCAGCAAAGATGCCTTGCAAGAAGCAGTTTTGGTGGCCTCTTTCCCCTCAGTTTGCCTCTTTAACTCTAGAAATGCTTTAATGCACACTGAATTTCCTTTGTATGAGTACTTGCAATGCTACAGCCTCAGATCTAGAGTAATCCCTCATGCCATGGATGATCAGTTTTGCATTGGCACCATCAACATGCCTTACTCAGAATAAATGCAATTTTTTTTTTCACCCAAAGCTGTCTGATAGCAGTGAAAGTGGTAACCAGGACCTAGAGGTGTATTTGAGGTCGGTGACCCAAGTCACACACTCTCTCCCTGTTCATTTCTCACTGCCCATCTGCAGCTGCCAGACACCTTTAGTGATCTTTTGGGGACTACAGTGCAGTGTTTCTTTACAAATTCCTGGGTGGGCTCCTGCATTTTCCTACATGCTGGAGAATGGATTTTATTCTATGAGAATGCAGACCAAGCTGGACTGACTTTCTCCTTACCTTACAAAGTAAATAATCCAAGCTAATGGAAATTCTGCTGTCTCCCTGCTTCAGTATTCACGTTGTTAGACTCCTGTCAGAAGAGCAGAGCTGTGCCAAGACAGGAGAACCTTTTAAGTTTAGATTTCCACAGGGCTGCTGCACCTATGTACAATCTAAGAGAAGAGGCCTGAACTGGCAGCTCCTGAATATGTCTTCATTCTGACTAATGAACACATTTATCACACCCAGGTGGGCCCCAGACAACCCCTTTCTCCACACTGCCTCTGCTCTGCCTGCTCAGACATTAGTGCAGCAGGCTGAGGGGTACTGTGATGCACTCTGAGGGGCTGTGTGTGTTGCACCCTGGCTGTTTAGAGAAGCTGCTACAGCCACAACATTCCTCTGGGATCCTGGTCTTATCCTTGGGGAGCAGTAGAGCAGGAGAGGAGGGATTCCTGCAGGCACTGCACGGGTCGGGGGACTGCACCCAGCGCTCCCAGCAAGGACAGCAGAGCAGGTGGCACAGCAGGGAAAGCATCAGCCAGAGACTGCAGAGCACCAGGCCAGGCTGCAGGGATGAGGCAGGTCCCCAGTGCCACCAGGAAGCCACAGCAGGAGCTGTGAGCTACGGGACCAGCCAGGGCTCACCAACAGCCCTGCCACACAAGGGCTGTGGCCATGCCAGGCTGAACTGGGGGTGCTAGGGCAGGGGCTGCAGGGGGCTCCAGATGAGCCTTCCCATGGCTCCTCAGCACAGCCCAGCAGCCTGCTGTGGTGGGACACATCCTGAGCAGGAGGTGAAAGTCCCAGAGGGCTTTGGCCTGTGGCACAAGAGAGCAGCAGCTGATGGAACACAGGTCAGAGACCTCTTCAGAGCACAGCTGAGCTTTCCACCTCCTTGCACAACTCCTGCCTGCCCCAGGCGCTTGCTGGCTCACAGCCACCCAGGGAGGCCTCAACATGCAGCCAGCTTTGGCACAGCTGGCAATGGGGGGCTTCCAGTGGGACCCATCCCACTCACCTCAGCATTCCTTCTTTTGCCAGCTGGGGTTCTTCAGCAGTGGGAGAGCCCTCCTCATGCAGCTGCTCCTGCTCTGGGGTGCTGACAGGTGTTGGCAGCACAAATGCTTGCTGGATCTGCTGGATGACACCAGAATGATCTCCTTTTTCTCATGCTACACATTAAGGGGGTGTCAAAGTCTGAGCCTGGGAACTTCTGCTTTCACAGTGCAAGATTCCTGTAGCTGAGAAAGAAAAAGAAAGAAGGGGGTTGCAAACTTCAGGGGAGATTTAAAGGTAAAATCCAAGTAAAGATGAGACACAGGTCAGGGTTGACAGTGAAAGCCTCTGAACTCCCCAAACATTTGAGAGATTCATGCTTTGAGTCTTGCAGGGTAATGGAGGCCAATTTGCAGGCACATTCAAGGACTTCTTTCATCAGTCTCTTTTACCTGTTTCAGGGGTATGCTCCAAATCTCAGAATAGTGATTTCATATCATGTCTCCTCTGAAAGTTCTGTGCTTTGTGCTGCTTCTGGGTGTCTGGGTTGTTTTTTTTTTAGCTACATACTCAGCTGAGCTCTTGCTAAGAGGACAGACCTGTCACAACTGAGAGCCACCAAGCCTGAAACTGGAAATCTGCTCAGTATAAACAAGCAGACATTGAGTGAAGGCTTTAAACCCTTCTCTCCTGAACACCAGTGACAGAACTGCATCATCCAGCCCCCCAGGCTCCCCAGTTCTCTTTCTGGCTAAAACAATCAAACCAAGCCTAACCCAAGGTCTGGCCGTTATGGGTGCCTGCAGGCAAGCTTCATAAAGCCACCCACAGCAAGTCCCCCTTGAGGAGCAGACCCTCACACCCTGGCTTCCACTCATCAGTCAGGTTAGTGACTGTGCTCTGCCCTGCTCTGAGATGTCTTGGACGCTTCTCTGCCCTCCCTGTCCCTTCCATCTTGGCCACAGCCCTGAGGAGCCTCATGCCAGGACGACAACAGCCTCCTGAGCCGTGCAATTAGGGTCTGGCTCAAACGTCGATGTGCTAATTAACAACAGAGGGAAGTGCTTGGCTCTCTCAGCTGGAGTCAGCCCAGGCTCCCGCAGACAAGAAGAGTAAGGCTGTGGCTAAAGCAGCAGGACGTTGAGCTTTCCCAGCTCTGGCAGCTGCTTTCCTTTCAGAAAGCACAGGAGCAGGAGGATCCCAGAGGGGTTTTATGTACCAGGGGCACTATGGCCTGAGCTGCTGCACGCAGCATGCAGAGAGAATGGGTCAGGGTGGAAGGGACCTTAAAGATCAGCTCCCCTATGGGGACACTGGAACAGGTTGCCCAGGGAGGTTGTGGCTACTCCCTCCCTGGAGGTGTTCAAGGCCAGGTTGGATGAGGCCTTGAGTGAGCTGTGCTAGTGGGAGGTGTCCCTGCCTATGGCAGGGGGTTGGAACTGGATGAGCTTTGAGGTCCCTTCCAACCTTACCATTCTATGATTCTATGACAGGCTGAGGGAGCTGGGGCTGTTCAGCCTGGAGAAGGCTGCAGGGAGACCTTAGAGCAGCCTTCCAGTACCTGAAGGGGCTCCAGGGATGCTGTGGAGGGACCGGGAGTGCCAGGACAAAAGCTAGTGGCTTTCAGATAGAAGAGGAGAGATTGAGACTGGAGATGAGAAAGAAGTTCTTTGGTATGAGAGTGGTGAGACATTGGAGCAGGTTGCCTGGAGAGGTTGTGGATGTCCTCTCCCTGGAGGTGTTCAAGGCCAATTTGAATGAGGCCTTGAGCACCCAAATCTAGTTGAGAGGTGTCCCTGTCCTGGGTGGGGAGGTTGGAGTAGATAATTGCTGAGGTCCCTTCCAATTTGAGCCATTCTGTGATTCTATGATTAACAGCAAGCAAAATGATATGGGACACCCCTCCCAAAAAATTTAAATACAAATTGGCTAATTCCTTAGAAGTACCTTTGAGGTTACTGAGAACCACATGTCAGTTCCTCTGAATTTAATGAATACTTTCAGGGAAAAAAAAAAAAAAAGAAAAAAAGAAAAAAAAAAGTGAAACATTTTGGGAAGATAAATTGAGGAAGATAAATTCAGGTAAGTTTTATTTTACAGGGGGAAAGGGGAAAAAAAAACGTTTGCAGAAGAGAAAGCTCTGAGGAGACCTCACTGTGGCCTTCCAACATCTGAAGGGGGCTACAAGAAAGCTGGGGAGGGACTTTTTAGGGTGTCAAGTAGTGATAGGACTGGGGGGAATGGAACAAAACTAGAAGTGGTTAGATCCAGATTGGATGTGAGGAAGAAGTTCTTCACTGTGAGGGTGGTGAGAGACTGAATAGGTTGCCAAGGGAGGTGGTGGAAGCCTCATCCCTGGAATCTTTTTAAAGCCAGGTTGGATGTGGTTCTGGGCAACCCGATCTAGTGTGAGGTGTCCCTGCCTGTGGCAAGGGGTTGGACATATATTGTCCATGACATTGGTGTCCCAGGCAGAACTTTTTGCCCACCAGCACTCCCAAGTGCTTCTCCACAGCACTGCACTCCAGCAGATCACCTCTCAAGCTGTACTGGTGCAGCTTATTGTTCCTTCCCAGGCGCAGAACTCTGCACTGATCCCTGTTGAACCTCCAAAAGCATTTCTGCTCAGCTGGACATTTTTGCCTTAAATTCTGCCCAGCAACTGTCCTCCCAGGAGTGGTGCCTGTGCATTCCCAACCTCCAGCCGCCACCTTCAGATAAGCACAGATTGGGAACGCACCCTCCTGCTTCCCACCAGAACTGTGCTGGTGTTCAGGGAAAAAAAGGAAATCCTAGAATTATTCTACAGAGCTCCAGAGATGGCTTTGGCATGCAGCAGCACAGGCCAGCCTGCAGGTCTGCAGCTGGGAACTAGGCAGAACTGGGCTGGCTTGGAGGCTGGAGGCTGAGGGGACTCTGAGCTGGCTCTTTCTGCTTGGTTTGCTGCGAGGCACTCGGTGAAGGCTCCCTGCTTCCCAGGGCATGTAATTCTTTAACGAGCTCTTTCTTCAGTTCTAACAGCCTGTGAAACACCCCCAGCTAACTCTTTTCAACTTCTCAAGCCAAGCCTAAAGTGCAGAGAGATGAAGACTCAACCATCCTTGCTCAGCAGGCAGAGGCACTACAAAGATGATGACTCAAATGAACTGTCACAGGGAAACATCTTCCTGCAGCCAAATGCTCTGCTTGAGCCAGAGCTGCTGGGCAGCTGAGGAGGAAGGAGCTGCAACAGCTTTCTCCTTTCTTCTAGATCCTTCTCCCTCTGAGCTCACAGAGAACAGTTCCTGCACAATCCAATGTGGGGGTCACTCTGACCTCTGTCTCCTGAGAGACTGCACTAGTTAGGATTTTCATTGAATCACAGAATGGGTTGGGTTGGAAGGGATCTTAAAGACCATCCAGTGCCAAGCCCCTGCCATGGGCAGGGACACTTCTCCCCAGCCCAGCTTGATCAGGGCCTCTTCCAACTTGATCCTCAACACCTCCAGGGAGGGGTCAGCCATAACCTCCCTGAGCAACCTGTGCCATGTCTCAATTCCTTCCTCATCTCCACTCTCCATCTCTCCTCTCCCAGCTCAAAGCCATTGTCCCTCATCCTGTTCACTCCCAGACCTTGTCAAGAGTCCCTCCACAGCTCTCCTGGAGCCCCTTCAGGCACTGGAAGGCTGCTCTAAGGTCTCCCTGGAGTTTTCTCTTCTCCAGGCTGAGCAGCCCCAACGCTCTCAGCCTGTCCCCACAGGGACATGCTCCAGTCCTATGATCATTGCTGTGGCCTTCTCTGGACCCTCTCCAGCAGCTCCAGGTCCTTCTTGTAGTAGGGGGGACCAGAACTGGAACTGTGTGATGGCATTTCTCAGGAGTTGTTCTGCCTGCCCCTGCTCCCCTCCGAAGGCAATTTTTATACGTGTCAAGAGAAAAAGAGGTAACTTTTGGTGCATGGTATTGAAACAGCAAAAGTGCCTCAACACAACCTCCTCTCAAGGGCAGCCCCAAACGACTTCCCCTCAAAGGCTCCTTAAGGGCGGCCCCCAACAACCTCCCNGAGTGGGGCGGGCACCGGGTCTTCTTTCCCCCGGCGGCAAGGCCGCCGTCCCCACCTATACCCCCTGCAACGGGAGGGCTGCGCACCCCCACCCCTGGGCCTTTTCGCCTGCGGCCGCGCTGCTGCCACCACCCCCTGTCGCGATACGGCGCTGGTGCGGGGTCGGGGTCCGCCGCCACTATGGTGCGTTGCCGCGGCCCTCATTTACCTGCCCTCAGGTGCGGGGAGAGCGGGCTCGGCTGTTCCGGCGTGCCCGGTCGGGCCGGGTTTGCCTCCTCTCCGCAGCGCACCGCGTCTGTGCCTGCTCCCGGAAGGTCCCCATCTAGCCCGCAGCCCACCGGAGGTAGCACAGCCTCGGCCTCGGCCGTGGGAACGAGCCCCGGCAGCCTTTGGTTGCGATCGATTATCGTCGCGGCCGGCTTCAGAGAGCCGAACCGAGCCTGGGCTTGGTGTCAGTGCGGATCAGCCCCGTAAGAGCAGGTAGCAGTAGCATGCAGCCGGGGCTGGCCTCTCACGGCCTTCAGGGCAGGTCCCGCACAGCCCGGGATCGCACGGGGCTCTCGGCTGCCCAGCGGCTGGAGCACGGAGCCAAATCCACGCAAACAAACCGAGCTGGGAGCCCCACACCTTTGGAGATCGCAGAACCACTGAAACAGAGCTCTGAGATGGCTAAGGCCAGGCTCTGACCTAACACCACCGCGTGGGTTACACCATGTCACAGTGCCACATCCAATCTTACCTTAGACATCTCCAGGATCGGCGGCTCCACCACCTCCCTGGGCAGTCCGTTCCAGTGTCTAACGATCCTTTCCGTGAGGAGGTGCTTCCTAACATCCAACCTAAGCCTCTCCTGGCACAGCTTCAGGCCATACTCTCTCCTCCTATGGCAAGTTGCCTGGGAGAAGAGCCTGACCCCCACCGTACTGCAGCTTCCCTTGTAAGTTACAGCTGTGAAGACCACAGCCCGAGAAAAAGCAGCTTGAGGTTGGCAAAAAGCAGACACTTCCTTTACCCCAGGCTTAATATTTCTTGTGTTCAAAACCAGCTGCATCAGGAGTTCCCAGCCTCTCCCTCCTCCTCAAACAGATGAGCATTTCAGGGGACTTCCAGCAGAGCTGCGGAGGGACTGTTGACAAAGGCATGGAAGTGAAAGGACGAGGGGGTGATGGCTTCAAAGTAGAAGAAGATGAATTCAGATGAGACAAGAGGAAGCTCTTCCCTGTGAGGGTGGTGAGCACTGGAACAGGCTGCCCAGAAAACCCATGGAGGCTCTAAGCCTGGATGTGCTGAAAGCTGAGATGGATGGCACTGTGAGCAAGGTGGTCTGATTGGAGGCAGAGGGTTGGAACTAAAAGATTCTGGAATCATTTCCAATCCAAACTGGTTTTTGATTCTATGCTGCAGCTCCACCAGCTCTTTATATTGCCTGCTTGAGTTTCCTTCCTGCTTTGATAGGTTCCACCTTCCTGTCTCTGCTTAAGCTGATTATTTACTGGCCCTGGAGCTATTATTCAGAAGGGGTGTAGAGGTGCTTGACAGACCAGATAGGGCCTCCAGCTTCACAGGTTGTGTTTCCTCCTTTGCCTAGTTGTTCCTGTCTGGTTTGCAGTAGTGGAAGTTACAAAACTCAACAGGGATGTGACTTTCTGTTACATTCTGGAAATAGCATGCAGAAAGAATTCCTGTGTGGTGTTAGAACTGTATCAGATCTGCCACATACAGCTTCCATTGCTTGTAATGGAGCTGGAGCCACCTTCTGTAAGCAGCTGAGTCCCAGGTTTTTGAGTTAGTTTGAGCTGATTTCCTTACAAACTTGCAGGGCAGTGCAGTATGGTGTCAGGCAGTGTCTTGGTCCTCCCTCAGCAGGCTTTACCAGATTTTGTAATGATATTAGGAAAAATTTCTTCCCCAAAAGGGTTGTCAAGCCCCAGAACACACTTCTCAGGGCAGTGGTGGAGTCCCCATCCCTGGAGGGATTGAAAAGCTGTGTGGATGTGGTGTTGAGGGACATGGTTTAGTAGTGACCTGGGTGGCTGGGTGATGATCTTAAAGGTCTTTTCCAACCAAAAGATTCTGTGGTTCTATGATAATGGCTCCCTGCCTCAGTAATTGGAATCATAGAATCATTAAGGTTAGAAAATACCTTTGAGACCATCAAGTCCAACTGTAACCCAACTGCCAGGACCACTAAAGTATATCCTGCAGCTTCATGAGCACCTTCCAGGGATGGGGACTCCACCACCTCCCTGGGCAGCCTGTGCCAATCTCTGATCACTTTGGCAGCAATCAAATTTTTCCTCATCTCCAATCTAACCCTCCCCTAGCACAATTCCAGGCCATTTCCTCTCCTTCTATCACCTCAGACTGGGGAGAAGAGCCCAACCCCCACCTGACTGCAGCCTCCTCTCAGGGAGCTGCAGAGAGCAATGAGCTCTGCCCTCAGCCTCCTCTTCTCCACCCTAAACACCCCCAGCCCTCTTCTCCAGACCCTTCCCCAGATTTGTTACCTTTCTCTGCACCTGCTCCAGCTCCTCAATGCCCTTCTTGGGGTGAAGGGCCCAAAACTGAACCCAGCACTCAAACTGTGGCCTCCCCAGTGGCAATCTAAGTGCTGAGTAGCAGCAGTACCTTGTGTCTGCTCTGCTTTTTGTCTGTGTTGGTTTTTCAAAGAGGAGGCTGAAGGGAACTTTCCTGCATGTAGGACTTGACTCCTGGGTTGTGTCTTTGCAGGATCTTTTGAAGATTGATGTATTGACAGAAGCAACAGCTGATGGCTTCGGAATCCATGGTCCCAGAGCAGACAAAACAACATCTGGCAAAGGGGAAAAGGCAGCAGCAGCAGCAGCAGCAGCAGCAAACGAAGGCTTCCAACAGTGAAGCTGAAGATGACATCTTTGTCTTTGAAGCAAATGAGGCCTGGAAGGATTTTCACAGCTCTCTTCTTCACTTCTTTGAAGCTGGGGAGCTCTGTGATGTCACGCTGAAGGTGAGGTTGTCACACCTCCATTCATCCCACACTGACTGTTGAGCTGTGAATACATCAGAGAGTGCCAGAATAGGTTGAGTTGGAAGGTACCTCCAGAGCTCATCCAGTCCAACCCCCATGCACTCAGCAGGGACATAGAATCATAGAATGGTAAGGTTGGAATGGACCACAAGGACCATCCAGTTCCAACCCCCTACCATAGGTAGGGACACCTCCCACTAGTACAGGCTACTCAAGGCCTTTTCCAACCTGGCCTTTGAACACCTTCAGGGAGGGAGCAGCCACAACCTCCCTGGGCAACCTGTGTCAGTGCCTCACCACTCTCACTGTAAAGAACTTCCTCCTAACATCTAGTTTAAATCTCCCCTACATCCTCCACTAGATCAGGTTGCCCACAGCTTTTGCCAGCCTCACCTTGAAGATCTCCAGGGATGGAGTCACAACCACCTCCCTGGGCAATTAAACAAAAAGCTCTAATTAGAAAGTGCGATGTGAGCAGACTAAGGACCTCTGAAGGTGAGAATGGCACAGGGGCTGTACCTGGTAGAGCAGGCAAGCTGGTGGCAGCTTTTTGCTTCAGTGTTCTCCTTATTTGGAGTGACAACCCGTGGGAGCAGGCAGGGAGACTTGCTGTGCTCCAAGGAGTTAAGTATGGAATTCCACCTACTCTGCTGCTGCTGCCATGTGAGCAGCTCCCTGATAGAAGGCGTAGAGTGGCAGATGCCCACCATCTGCTTTTTCTCCTGGTGGGTGACGTTTTTCTCCTACATTTGGTGGGCCTAAGAATTGTTCCTTCTGGAGTGATGTAATTGACTCCCACTGAACCATCCATCTGCTCCTCTCTTTTAATCTGCAGCCTCCTTCAGGTGTGTTTGCTTTCTGTACTCAGCTGACTGCTCCCCAGGCAGGTCACACTCGTGTGGGTACAGAGACTCATGGAGTCATTTAGGCTGGGAAAGACTTGTAAGGTCATCCAGTCCCAAGTCCACTGCTAAACCGTGGCCCTCAGCACCATGTCCCTACCTCTTGGAAACAGCTCCGGGGGTGGGCATTTAGTCACCTCCCTGGACAGCCTGTGCCAGGCTTTGAGAGCCCTTTCAGGGAAGAAGTTTCTTCTGATGTCCAATCTAAACCTCCCTTGGGGCAACTTGAGAGCGTTCTCTCTAGTTTTGTCACTTGATACTAGGGAGCAGAGCCCAACCTCCAGCTGGCTCCAGCCTCCTCTCAGGGAGCTGTAGAGAGCAATGAGCTCTGCCCTCAGCCTCCTCTTCTCCACACTAACCACCCCCAGCTCCCTCAGCTGCTCCTCCTCAGCCCTCTTCTCCAGACCCTTCCCCAGATTTCTTGCCCTTCTCTGCACCTGCTCCAACCCCTCAATGTCCTTCTTTCATTGAGGGCTCCAAAACTGAACCTATCACTCAAGCTGTGGCCTCTCCAGTGCTGAGTCCAGGGGCACAATCCCTGCCCTGCTCCTGCTGCCCACACCATTGCTGATCCTATGTGGCCTTCAAGGTCCCCTCCAACCTAAGCCTTTCTAGGATTCTGTGATTCTAAGCTCACTGCATCAGTGCTGTTGCTTCCTTGTTTAATGGCCTTGCCCAGCTCTTGTGGCTAAATTACAGGTGAGATTGCTTGGGGGTCTGTTGATCTGATGCCAGAAGAGCAGGGCAAATGGAGTCAGCTTGCCCAAAACACAGCAGCTCCCTGCTCTTTGAGCTCAGAATCGTTCTTTCAGCTGTCCCTCCTCTCGTGGCTGTACCTGGCAGGCCAGTAAAAGGCTGGGACTGTTCTGTTCTCTTCCTGCAGGTGGGCTCAAAGCTTATCTCCTGCCACAAACTGGTGCTGGCCTGTGTCATCCCTTACTTCAGAGCCATGTTCCTGTCAGAAATGGCCGAGGCCAAGCAGAGCCTGATCGAGATCAGGGACTTTGACGGCGACGCCATCGAGGACCTGGTGAAGTTCGTCTACTCCTCCCGCCTCACCCTGACGGTGGACAACGTCCAGCCTCTGCTCTATGCTGCCTGCATTCTCCAGGTGGAGCTGGTGGCCAAGGCCTGCTGTGAATACATGAAGCTTCACTTCCACCCCTCCAACTGCCTGGCAGTCAGGGCCTTCGCCGAGAGCCACAACCGCATCGACCTGATGGACATGGCCGACCAGTACGCCTGCGAGCACTTCGCCGAGGTGGTGGAGTGCGAGGACTTTGTCAGTGTCTCCCCACAGCACCTCCACAAGCTGCTCTCCTCCAGCGACCTGAACATTGAGAATGAGAAGCAGGTTTACAACGCTGCCATCAAGTGGCTGCTGGCCAACCCCCAGCATCACGCCGCGTGGCTGGATGAGATCCTGGCCCAGGTAGGGCGGACTGACTGCCTGGCCGGGCACTGGCTCGGCTGGCTCATCAACTGCTTGTGCTTGGGTAGATCTCGAGGGGAAAATTGCTCTTAGCAGCTGGTGCCTCATCTGGGGAGTGCTGACACTTGTGAGTTGCCAGTGGAAGCAGGTTAGACCCCTTGACCGTCAGGAAGAAGCGTTCTCCTTTGTGTAGAGTGAAGAGTTCTCATGGTGCTGGCCGAGGGGTGGGGAGCCCACACAAAGCTGCAGCTGTGTTGACAGCACAAACTTGTGGAGAGCTTAAAGCCATCACTTCACTTGGCCTGCTGCTGCTGCTGCTGCCTTAAGCACTCACTTCCCTTGCTGGTGAGTATTTGTACTCAAGAAAGCAGAGCAGGGCTGTTGAGGAGGGTTTGTCCACGGCTAGGCAATTAAAACTGTGACCAAGATGTGTCCCAGCACCTTGTGCTGCTTCTAGAACCTTCTGTGGATTTATTCACCAAATAGGAGCCCTGGGAGCAGGCCAGGGAATGTGCTAGAGCTGCCAGTGCTCACTGGACTGGCGCTGCTCGCTGCTTGTGACATCCAGAAGGAGTTTGCAATTAAACCTTTAGGCTTGATGTGAGTCCACTGCTTCCTGAGGTCCCTTCCAACCCTTCTGAAAGACACACAGGCAGGTGTCAGGATGTCCCTGAGCCGAACTTAACCTGAACACCAACAGCCTGACTCCTCCTGTTTAAAGTGTTGAGTGCCTCAGTGTCTCAAGCTTCCCAGGTGGTGGTTGAGAGTTTAAAATACAACGTTTGAGGCAAGTGTGGAGGAGCTGTGCTGGAGAGGAGGGAGGTTGCTGCCCTGCACTGCAAAATGCCTGGGCCCCTCCAGCTGTGACTCCAACTGTCTT
Organism: Eubucco bourcierii; assembly: GCA_013396675.1. Lineage (NCBI taxonomy): Eukaryota > Metazoa > Chordata > Aves > Piciformes > Ramphastidae > Eubucco > Eubucco bourcierii. The sequence goes on along the minus strand of VWZE01025401.1, from coordinate 32,193 downwards.
CATTTCTGTCAGGTACGGCTGCCTCTCTTGCCCGTTTGCTTCCTTATGGGTGTTGTGGCAAAGGAAGAGATTGTCAAGCAGAATCTAAAATGTAGGGATTTGCTGGATGAAGCAAGAAACTACCACCTTCACCTGAGCAGCAGGGCAGTGCCAGACTTTGAGTACTCCATTCGCACAACACCAAGGAAGCAGACTGCTGGTAAATTTAAATGTGTGTCTGGTGAGCGGCAGGGAAGTGGTGTGCAGGGCTTAGAGAGCTTGCTGGAAAAGGGTTGGATCATGACTGAATGCAGAAGCTTGAGGTGGGGAACTTGAGACTGGAGGTGAGGAAGAACTTCTTGCCAGTGAGGGTGGTGAGACACTGGCACAGGTAGCTCCCGGGATGTTGTGGATGTCCCATCCCTGGAGCTGTTTAAGGCCAGGTTGGATGAGGACTTGAGCAAGCTGGGCTAGTGGGAGGTGTCCCTGCCTATGGCAGGGGGCTGGAACTGGATGATCTTTAAGGTCCCTTCCAACCCAACCCATTCTGTGAACATGTGATGAGCACTGGGGAAGCCTTTGAGTACCTCTGGCAGTTAGGGGCTGCCTTTTCCTAGCAGCCCTTTAGCAGCTGCTGCCTTTCTCCAAAGCATTTATTGTTTTATCCTTATGGGGTATCTATCAAAGCTGGGCTGTTGAAATATGCTATGCCCAGCTCAAAGCTATACCCAAACCAGCAAGTGCTCACCTTTTGGTGTGAGAAGGTTGAGCTGAGTTTTAAAACTCTTTGGCTTAAGCTAGACCAAAAGCGAGCGATGCAAATCAGGCTGCAGATCCTAATGTTTCACATTGTTGTACTTAACAACGCCCCCATTTATCTGCCTGAGCTGAGCCAAATCCCCCAAAGCACATCTGAAACGTGCTTTGTTTTTGCCAAGAGCACAGAGAGTTCATTGCCATGGCAGCAGGCCGAGGCCAAAATCCAGCAGCACCCACTTAGGCAGGTCAGCGAGTGTGCAATAGGGCTTCTCTCAAACTGCTGGATACCAGTTCAGGTCACTCTGCTGTAAAGCTTTAGCCCTCCCCTCCCTTTGGCTTCGGTGGCAATGTTGTTGTGTCTCCTGCAGGTGTGCTGTTCTGTGTTGGAGGCAGAGGAGGGTCGGGAGACCCCTTCCGCAGCATCGAGTGTTACTGCATCAGGAGGAACAGTTGGTTCTTTGGCCCCGAGATGAACAGCAGGAGGAGGCACGTGGGGGTCATCTCCGTGGGAGGTCAGTAACCCCATCCAAGCAGCCTCTTCAAAAGGCTCTTGTTTCACAGAGTCACAGAACGTCAGCACCTCCAAGGATCATCCAGTCCAACCCCCCTGCCAGAGCAGCATCACCTATACCAGATCACCCAGGAACAGGCAGGCCTTGGGTATCTCCAGAGAAGGGGACTCCACACCCACCCTGGGCAGCCTGTTCCAGTGTTCTGTCACCTTCACCGTGAAAATTCCTCCTCGTGTTCCCTTGGTGCTTCCTATGCCTCAGCTTCCACCCATTGCCCCTTGTCCTGTCACTGGGCATCACCCAGCAGAGCCTGGATCCAGCCTGGCACTCACCCTGCACATCTTTATCACCAGGAATGAGGGCAGCCCTCAGGCTCCTCCTTTCCAAAGGCCCCACCTCCCTCAGGCTGTCCTTGTAAGGAAGATGTTCCACTCCCTTCCATCTTTTTTTGTGACTCCCCTGTGGGGCTGCAGCAGGTCAGAGATCTTTTTTTTTTTCCCTATAGAGACTGAGAGAAACCTCCCAAATTGACCTGACCTGCAGTACTGCAGTTAGGGGAACACTTTTGACTCAAGCTTTGTATGAAAGTCCACATCAGAACACATTTTTGGTTGAGTGCAGCCTATAAAAATATACTTCTGGTGCTGAAAACACTGCAAAGCTTTAGCCTTCAGCTGAGCTTTCTGTCTCCATGCAGGGATGTAAATGAGACCTGAAATGTGGCCAAACCATCTCTGTACACAAGGTGTGGGGGGTCTGTGTGTTTCAGGTAAAGTCTATGCAGTGGGTGGCCACGATGGAAATGAACACTTGGGAAGCATGGAAGTATTTGATCCTCTCACAAACAAGTGGATGATGAAGGCATCGATGAACACAAAGAGGTATGTGTGCCCTCAGCTGAGATTTACATCCCACTCTATGATACTGGGCTCAGTTTTGGGGCACTCACTCCAAGAAGGACATTGAGAGGCTGGAGCAGGTCCAGAGAAGGGTGGCAAAGCTGGGGAATGGTCTTGAGAACAGGGCCAGGGAGGAGCAGCTGAGGGAGCTGGAGGTGTTTGGTGTGGAGAAGAGGAGGCTGAGGGCAGAGCTTATTGCTGTCCGCAGCTCCCTGAGGGGATGCTGCAGTGTGGTCAGGGTTGGGCTTTTCAACCAAGTAAAAAGTAATAAAACAAGAGGAAATGGCCTCAAGTTGCCCCAGGGGAGGTTTAGAAATTCTTCCCTGAAAGGCCTATCCAAAAGCTCAGTGTCCCTGCCTGGATCCCCATCCTTGGAGGTGTTTTTTAGAGGCAGAGATGTGATGCTGAGGGACATGGAATGACAAGATGAGAGGTGATGGCTTCCAACTCGAAGAAGCTGGGTTGAGATGAGACCTGAGGAAGCAATTCTTGCCCATGAGGGTGGTGAGGCACTGGCACAGGTTGCCCAGAGAAGCTGTTGAGGCCCCAAGCCTGGAAGTGTTCAGGGCTGGGTTATATGAGATCTAGAGCAAGTTGGTCTAGGAGGAAATGCCCCTGCCTATAGCAGGGGTGCTGGCACTAGGTGATCTTTCAGGTGCCTTGCAGCCCAAGCCACTCACTGATTATTTATTACAGAGCTGAGCTCTTAGAATCATAGAGTCACAGAATGGTAAGGTTGGAAGGGACCTCAAGGATCATCCAGTTCCAACCCCCTGCCACAGGCAGGGACACCTCCCACTAGCACAGCTCACTCAAGGCCTCATCCAACCTGGCCTTGAACACCTTCAGGGAGGGAGCAGCCACAACCTCCCTGGGCATCCTGTTCCAGTGCCTCACCACCCTCACTGCAAACAACTTCCTGCTAACATCCAGTTTCAATCTCCCCTGTGCCAGTTCAAACCCATTGCCCCTTGTCCTGGCATTGCAAGGCCTTGTCAACAGTCCCTCCCCAGCCTGCTCCCTCTTCCACGCTCCGTGCCTCGTGGCCATAGCTTGAAGCAGGTGCCAGTCAGGCAGCGTTGGCAGTTGGTGTCTCTTCCCCCTTGGCTTCCCTTTGGGGCTTGCACTGAGGTGTTGCTGCTGTGCTTTCCCTAGGAGAGGCATCGCCCTGGCCTCCCTTGGTGGCCCCATTTATGCCATAGGAGGGCTGGATGACAACACCTGCTTCAGTGACGTGGAGAGGTACGACATCGACTGCGACCGCTGGAGCGCCGTGGCCCCCATGAACACCCCCCGTGGAGGGGTGGGCTCCGTGGCCCTCATGGTGAGTAGCCCTGGCCTGCCCACCTGGGGCCAGCTCAGGGACACAGCTGCACACCAGAGTGGGGCTGAGCTCCTCCACTCATCGAAATCCTATGCAAACCTCCCTGGAGGTGTTCAGGGCAGGGTTGGATGAGGCCTTGAGCAAGCTGGGCTAGTGGGAGGTGTCCCTGCCCATGGCAGGGAGGTTGGAACTGGATGAGCTTTAAGGTCCCTTCCAACCTGTTCTGTGACTGAGGTGAGGATAATTAAGCAAATGCTCCTCCTGCCCCACATTGCAAGCCTGTTTTGAGGCACTGGGGGCAGGTAGCAGCCCTCTTCTAACAACATGGGGCTGAGGCTTAGTCTCTCATCCCAAAACCTGTGCTTTGTTGTGGTTGCTGTGCTTAAAGGCATTGAAGGCATCTGCACCTTAACCCCTTTGTCACTGTGGATGCTCTGCCAAATATGTGCAGCTTTGCCCAGCTTCTTCACCTCTTTGGTTGGAAGAGAGCACTGACAAGTTGTTACATCATCAATCTGCCCTGTGAGGAGAGGCTTAGGGAGCTGGGTTTGGTCAGCCTGGACAGGAGAAGGCTTAGGCAAGACCTTCTCACCATGAACCAGCACATTAAAGGTGGTTGCCAGAAGGGTGGAGACTCCCTTTGCACAAGGAACCCCATGGCACAGACAAGGGGTGATGGGGACAGGTTCCTGCTGGGGAGATTCCTTTTGGGCTCCAGAGGAAAATGCTTGCCCATGAGCACAGCCAGACCCTGGAATCATCTCCCAAGAGAAGCAGAGGGACAGTTTGGCACTCAGCTTGCCAGGCTGCTGGCCCAGCTCATTGCACCTGCACTGTGACCCAGACAGGTTGGAGCAGAGGAGTCATTCAAACATGAGGAGGAATTTTTACCCTGTGAGGGTGACAGAACACTGGAACAGGCTGCCCAGGGGGGTTGTGGAGTCTCCCTCTCTGGAGATACTCAAAACCTGCCTGGATGCATTCCTGTGTGATCTGGTATAGGTGATCCTGCTGTACAGTGGGGGTGGATTGGATGAGCTTTTGAGGTCCCTTCCAGCCTCTGTCATTCTGTGATCATTGAGGTCCATTCCAAGCTGGGGTTCAGTGAACTCTGGGTTCTAACTAGAGGAACCTCCTGAGGGCTGTGTGGGCAGCCCACGCTCTGCTGTCCCTGTGACTCCAGACCCTCACAACTCAACCTTCCTTTCTGCACCTCCTCTCCAGAACCATGTTTATGCTGTGGGTGGCAATGATGGTGTGGCCTCTCTCTCCAGTGTGGAGAAGTATGACCCCCACTTGGACAAGTGGCTGGAAGTGAAGGAGATGGGGCAGAGGAGAGCTGGCAACGGCGTCAGTGAGCTCCACGGCTGCTTGTACGTCGTTGGTGAGTAGGGAGCTGGCAGCTGTGCAGCTGCCTCTGCCAAGGGCTGGCCTTTGCAAGGGGCTTTTGGTGCTAAAGGGTCTGGGGCACAGCTAGACCTGACCCATGCTTGGGTCTGAACTATCTAAACTGGGTTGCATAAAGACAATTGTGGCCAGCAGGTTGAGGAAGGGGATTCTGCCCCTCTGCACTGCTCTGATGAGAGCCCACCTGGAGCACTGTGTCCAGTTCTGCAGCCCCTGTGTCAGGAAAGATCTGGAGGTGCTGGAACATGACCAGAGAAGGGTCATGAGGGCTTTTCAGTCTGGAGAAGAGAAGGCTCCCAAGAGACCTCCTTGTGGCCTTCCAGTATCTGAAGTGGGCTACAAGAAAGCTGTGAGGGACTTTTTAGGGTGACAGGACTGGATCCAAGCTAGAATGGAGGGCAGATTCAGATTAGATGTTAGGAAGATGTTATTTCCCATGAGGGTGGTGAGACCCTGGCACAGGTTGCCCAGGGAGGTGGTGGAAGCCTCATCCCTGGGTGATTTTTAAGGTACTCAGCCTGGATCTGTGCCTGGGCTTGGCCCCACCCAGCTGTAGGACCTTGCACTGTGACTTGTTGAACCTCATGCAGCTGGCACTGGTCCTCAAGCCTGTCATGATCTCTCTGGATGCCTTCCCTGCCCTCAAGTGAGTCCATGGCACTGCACAGCTCAGTGCTCTGTTCTACCTCATTGCTCTCTACACCTCCCTGAAGGAGGAGGCAGTCTCTGCTCCTTGGTGGCAAGGGACAGGAGCAGAGGAAATGGTTCCAGGCTGCACCAGGGGAGGCTCAGGCTGGATGTGAGGAGATATTTCTGCATTGAGAGGGTTCTCAAACGTTGGAACAGGCTGCCCAGGGCAGTGCTGGAGTCACCATCCCTGGAGGTGTTCCAGCAGCCTGTGGCCATCGTGCTTAGGGACGTGGTTGAGTGCTGACCCTGCAGTGCTGAGCCAAGGGTTGGACTGGAGGAGCTTGGAGGGCTCTTCCAAGCAGATGTGTTCTGCGATGGTGTGACAGGAGGGGCAGCTGGTAGAGTGTCCCCTGGTGCCTGCTGATGCCAGCTGTAGGCCTGGCAGTGGCTGCAGGCTGAGGCTGTGCTGGTGCTTTGCAGGTGGCTTTGATGACAACTCTCCGCTGAGCTCGGTGGAGCGCTTCGACCCGCGCAGGAACAAGTGGGACTACGTGGCAGAGCTGACCACCCCCAGGGGTGGTGTTGGCATTGCCACCCTGATGGGCAAGATCTTTGCTGTTGGAGGCCACAATGGCAATGCCTACCTGAACACGGTGGAGGCCTTTGATCCCCTGGCCAACAGGTAACTCCTCCTGGTCTGCTGTCCTGAGCCACTGAATTCTGCCTCTCTCAAAGCACGGCAGTGAAGCACCACCACCACCTCCTCCTCCTCTCCATCCCTTGTCCTCTTATCATAGAATGGTTTAGGTGGGAAGGGACCTCAAAGCTCATCCAGTTCCACCCCCCTGCCATAGGCAGGGACACCTCCCACCAGAACAGGTTCCTCAAGGCCTCATCCAACTTGGTCTCGAACACCTCTGGGAAGGGAGCAGATAAAACTTCCTTGGGCAGCCTGTGCCAGTGTCTCACCCCCCTCACTGTAAAGAACTTCTTCCTACCTTGAACACCTCTAGGGAGGGAGCAATCATCCTTGTGGCTTTCCCTTGGACTCTCTCCAGCAGGTCCCTGTCTCTCCTGAACTGGGGAGCCCAGAACTGGACACAGGATTGCAGGTGTGGGCTCAGCAGGGCAGAGCAGAGGGGGAGAAGAACCTCCCTAGCCCTGCTGGCCACACACTTCTGAATGCCCCCAGGATGCCCTTGGCTTTCTTGGCCACAAGGGCACATTGCTGGGCCCTGCAGAACTTGCTGCCCACCAACACTCTGAGGTCTTTCTCTGTGGAGCTGCTCTCCTGCTGTTACTCCTGCAGAAGAGTGATGCAAGCAGGGTACTGTGTGCAGGGTGCACAAACCAGCGAGGTTTCAGACACTCAAAAACACTTTCAAGCTGCTCAGAAAGGACAGGGATTGACTTTTTGCTTTCTTCCCTCTGCCCTCTCCTGCAGGTGGGAGCTGGTGGGCTCAGTGTCACACTGTAGGGCTGGGGCAGGTGTGGCTGTGTGCTCCTGTCTCAGCAGCCAGATCCGGGACGTGGGCCAAGGCTCCAGCAACGTGGTGGACTGCATGTGATCTGCTGCCTCCTTGGAGTCCAGAGGGGAAGCACTGCAGAGCTGCTCAGCACCTTGGGGTTCATGGTGAAGAAACAAAACCTGCATTGTCTTGGTGAAAAATTTAACCTGCTGCAGCTGCCAAGCTCTTGGTGGATTTTTGTCTCTGGGGATGCCAAAAAGCCTGCAAAAACGTGGAATAAAAGTGTGGCTCACAGGAGAGAACCTGCCAGGAGCTGCACTTCTTGAGAAGCTGTCATTGCAGAATCATCTGAGGGGGAGATGCTGCAGGGACTCACTGGTGAGCTGTGGAAAGCAGGCAGGAGTGAGGAGGGAGCACAGCAGGCAGTGGTGCTGAGCCTCAGCCCACAGGCCTGGAGCACAGCAGGCAGTGGTGCTGAGCCTCAGCCCACAGGCCTGGAGCACAGCAGGCAGTGGTGCTGAGCCTTAGCCCACAGGCCTGGAGCACAGCAGGCAGTGGTGCTGAGCCTCACCTTCCTTTCCTGGAGGTCTCAGGTGCCACTTCAGGACACTGCTTTCCAGCAGTGTAGCCTTCAGCATTTCCTACTTGTCTGAGAGCTCTGTAAGGCAGAGCACCTGGAGCTGTGGGAGGTGATGATGTCCTTGGTGCAGATGCAGAGAAGTGGAGCAGAGAAGCTCCCTGCCCACCCCAGAAGAAAAGCTGCAGTGTTCTGTAAGGACCCTGAAGTTCAGCTCTAGTTGCTTACAGCTCTGAGGTCGGTGTCCAGCAGCAGCTCCTCTCTGGGAGCTCTGGAGGTACGTTTAAGACTCTAGGCCAGGAAGACCGAGTAGGTGAGTTCAAGTCTCTCTAAACCAAAGAGTCAGCAGCAAGAAGAACTGGAAATAAACTGAAACAGGATTTTGACAGCTCTGTGGCTTGGTGGGCAGCCAGAAAGCTGGAATGCCCAGGAAAGTCCAGCTGGAAGGACTGAGACTTGCTCTTCCTGCAGCAGCACCTGCCAATCCTTTGTGACCAAAGTCTGAGGCTACCAGGTTGTTCCAAGAGAAAGCAGCAGGCAAGTGGCAGGGCAGCAGGAGCAGGCAGGGACATGTTCTGCTGTTGGGTTGCCATCACTCATCTCTTTTGTGGCCACTTGAGGAGCAGGCAGGGGCAAAGTGAATGGTTCTGTAAATACTGAAACTGCAATAAACCATTTCTACTTCACAGGACCTCTCTTGTGCTGTGCCTGCAGGGTGCTGCAGAGCTGAGCCCAGGCCAACCTCAGCAGATCCAACAAGGCCAACTGCAAGGTCCTGCAGCTGGGTTAGGGCAATCACAAATCCAGGCTGGGTGGAGAATGGGCAGAGAGCAGAGCTGAGGATAAGGAGCTGAGAGTGCTGGCTGAGGAGCAGCTCAACATGAGCCAGCAAGGTGAGCTGGCAGCCCAGAAACAAACCCTGTGCTGGATAACCTGGAAGAGGTAAAACCCAAACCTGAAGGGGGTAAAAACATGAAAAAAAAATAAAAACAAACAAACCTGAGAGGGTAAAAAATAACCTGGGAGAGGTAAAAAGCAAACCTGATGAGGTAAAACCCAAACCTGATGTGGTAAAAACTAACCTGGGAGAGGTAAAAAGCAAACCTGCTGTGGTAAAAACTAACCTGGGAGAAGTAAAAAGCAAACCTCATGAGGCAAAAACTAACCTGGGAGAGGTAAAAAGCAAAACTGATGAGGCAAAAACTAACCTGGGAGAGGTAAAAAACAAAACTGATGCGANGATGAGGCAAAAACTAACCTTGGAGAAGTAAAAAGCAAACCTGATGAGGCAAAAACTAACCTGGGAGAGGTAAAAAGCAAACCTGATGAGGCAAAAACTAACCTTGGAGAAGTAAAAAGCAAACCTGATGAGGCAAAAACTAACCTTGGAGAAGTAAAAAGCAAACCTGATGAGGCAAAAACTAACCTGGGAGAAGTAAAAAGCAAACCTGATGAGGCAAAAACTAACCTGGGAGAAGTAAAAAGCAAACCTGATGAGGCAAAAACTAATCTGGGAGAGGTAAAGCCCTGAACCCCCCCTAAATCTTACTTTCTGTGCTGCCTTCCTGAGAGGACTTTTGGCACAGGGCAGCAGCTGCTGGCAGGCTCTGGCACTGTGCTGGCAGCCATCCCCTCCTGCACATCACAGCAGCTTTGGCTTTAGGTGACAGAGCTCTGGGGCACAGCAGGCTGGTGTCAGGCACTTCTGTCATCAGTAAGCCTCAGCAGTGCCTGAGTGCCAGCAGCCCAAAGCCCCTGATCCCTGGTACCCTGAGGCTGAGATCCTGCCCGAAGGAGCAAATGTCAGGGATAAAGCAGCTCCTGAGCCACTTGCAGTGGGAAGCAGAGATCACAGCCAGAGCAATTGGAGCAGATTAAGGAACAACAGCAAAAAAAGCTTAATGAGCTGTGGACCCCTAAAAGAATGCTTGCAAAATCCATCCCTAATGAGGGTGGGGGGAGAGGAAAGCTTGTGAGAAAGGAGGCAGGGGGATTATGAGCCCCTGGAGAGGCTAATTCCTGTCACAGGGTCAAGCTTTTACAAAGCAATTACCAGGGATCTCCATGGTGTCACATACAGACATGCCCAAAGCCTTGGCATATCAGGTAGGCAAGAAGGGCACAAGCAGCCTGGCCTGGATCAGCAGTGGTGTGGGCAGCAGGAGCAGGGCAGGGATTGTGCCCCCTGGATTCAGCACTGGGGAGGTCACACCTTGAGTGCTGGGCTCGGGTTTGGAGCCCTCACTGCCAGAAGGACACTGTGCAGAAGGGCAAAGAAGGTGGGGAAGGGTCTGGAGAAGAGGGGTGGGGAGGAGTAGCTGAGGGAGCTGGAGAGGGTTAGTGTGGAGAAGAGGAGGCTGAGGGCAGAGCTCATTGCTCTCCTCAGCTCCCTGAGAGGAGGCTGCAGTGAGGTGGGGTTGGGCTCTGCTCCCTAGTATCAGGTGATGGAAGGAGAAGAAATGGCCTCAAGCTGCCCCAGAGAAGGGTCAGGTTGGGTGTTAGAAGAAACTTCTTGGCTGAAAGGGTTCTCAAACCTAGCACAGGCTGCCCATGGAGGTAGCTGAATCCCTGGAGGTGTTTGAAAGAGGCAGATGTGATGCTGAGGGCCTTAGCTTAGCCCCAGCCTTGGCAGAGTTAGAGAAGGGTTGGACTGGGTGAGCTTAAAGGTCTTTGCCAACCAAAACCATCCTATGATGTGTACCAGGTGGAAGAGATGAGCTCCTGTTGCTGTGTGGCGGGAGAAAAGGCTGCCAGGATAGGGTCACTGCAACCAGTGGGCTCTGGCAAGCTCTTGGCACAAGTCTTTTTAGCTGCAGGCTTCAAGTTGGTCACCATAACAAAGAGCAAGAGCTGAGGGCAGCAGCAATAGCAGGAGAGTGGAGATAGCCTGCACCTGGGCAGAGCAAAGGGAGGCTGTGGCACCAGGGCCACACGAGCTGGCACTCAGGCTGCTCGCAGTCACCTTTATTTTAGACACAGTGCTGCTCCCACCCCAGCCTCCTGGGCAGAAGCAGCCTGGTGGCATCAATCAATCCAGAGCAGCAATGATTGGCAGGTCTCAAAGGCAGCAGAGAGGAGGATTCTGCCCACGAGCACGAGTGCTGCTGTCCTGCTCAGCAGCACTTTGGACTGGCTGCCTGGAGGTAGGTGCTCGTTAGGGGCTGGAGCCATCATCATCTTCTCAGGGTAAGCAGTGCCACTGCTGAACAGATCCTGAGCTAGAGCATGCAGACAGGCTGAAGAGCTGCTTGAAGGACTGAAGACTTGGCTCCTCTGCTTCTCTGAGGGAGAAGACTCCTCAGCAGAGTCCTGCCGAGGATGGAGCCCATGTGGTTGGCTTGTGCCAATATCTGAGGGCACAGAAGGCTCTCCCCTGGGAGCTGCAGGGCAGCTGCACAGTCAGTTTGTCCAGGAATTGCATTTTGCATTCTGGCTTTAAGAGAACTTCTTCATCAAGTGCAGTTTCAGGTAGGCAATGGTGAGGAATATCAGGGTCATGCAGGCCAGAGCCAGGTGGTTCTGCCACATGCTCCAGCTGCTCGCCTCGATGCCTTGGCTCTTCAGGTACTCCTCCCCAGTGCACCACCTGCAGGTGGGGACACAGGTACCAACCCCAGGCAGGCAGCACAGCAGATCACAAGGAGCATCCAGTTCCAACTCCCCTGCCATGGGCAGGGACACCTCACACTAGATCAGGCTGCCCAGAGCCTCATCCAGCCTGGCCTTAATCACCTCCAGGGATGGGGCCGCAACCCCTGCCAGGCTCTCACCACTCTCATGCTGAAGAGCTTCCACCTCACCTCCAGCTTTGCTCCATTCCCCCCCAGTCCTCTCACTACCTGAGAGCCTAAAAAGTCCCTCCCCAGCTTTTTTGTAGCCCACTTCAGCTGCTGGAAGGCCACAAGAAGGTCACCTGGGAGCCTTCTCCTCTCCAGACTGGGCAGCCCCAACTCTCTCAGTCTGTCCTCACAGCAGAGCAGCTCCAGCCCTCTGCTCATCCTCATGGCCCTTCTCTGGACACACTCCAGCATCTCCACATCCCTCTTGTCTCAGAGGCTCCAGAACAGGCTGCAGTACTCCAGGTGGGGTCTCAGCAGAGGGGCAGAATCCCCTCTCTCACCCCACTGCCCACACTTTTCTTGCTGCAACCCAGGCTCTGGTTGCTTTCTGGGCTGCAAGTGCACACTGTTGGCTCATGCTGAGCTTCTCATCCACCAGCACCCCCAAGTCCCTCTCCTCAGGGCACTGCCCAGCCTGGATTGGTGCTTGGCATTGCCTCCACCCAGCTGCAGGACCTTGCACTTGGTCTTGCTGAACCTCATGAGGTTGGCTTGTGCCCAGCTCTGCAGCCTGTGCAGGTCCCTCTGGATGGATCCCTGCCCTCCAGCTGTCAGCTTGGTGTGGGCAGCAAACTTGCTGAGGCTGCACTCAGTGCCTCAGTCTATGGCACTGACACAGATGCTGAACAAGCCTGGTCCCAGGACTGATCCCTGGGGGACTCTGGTTGTCACTGCCTCCACTGGGACATGGAGCCATTGACAGCCACTCTTTGGGTGTGGCCATCAAGCCACTTCTTTACCCATAGACTGGCACAGGCTGGGAGGGACCTCAGAGCTCATCTGCTCACAACTAGACTCAGCTGCTCAAGGCCTTCTCCAGCCTGGCCTTGAACACCTCCAGAAGGAGACATCCATAAGCTCAAAGTGAGGCTGGACAGGGCTGTGGGCAACCTGCTCTGGTGGAAGATGTCCCTGCTGAGTGCAGGGGGGTTGGACTGGATGAGCTTTGGAGGTCCCTTCCAGCCCAGCCCCTTCTGTGGTTCTATCTCACAAAAACAACTCACACTGTAGGATTTTCCTCAATTTCTGCTGCTAGGATTCATTTGAAGGTACCAAAATAAATACTCACAGTTGGCTTATCTGTGGGCAGGTGAAGTTGCTGATCAAACCAGTGGTGTTGATGCTGCCACAGAAGTTCAGCCCAGTCAGTTCATTGATTTGCAGAGCCTGGTAAGAGGAAAGAAACAGTGACAGGAGAGATCAGTAGGTGGAGGAAGGAGACACAGGACCACAGCACTCTCAGGGTGGGAAGAGACCCCAAGGATCACCCAGTCCCAACCTCTGAATCAGGGTTATGGCCACAGTAAGCAGTGATACCATCAGGTTCTAGAGCAAATTTGGATCAAATTCTACCTTGTCTTGTTCATGTTGGGACTGTTCAGTCTGGAGAAGGCTCCCAGGTGACCTTCTTGTGGCCTTTCACTATCTGAAGGGGGCTACAAGAAAGCTGGGGAGGGACTTTTTAGGCTGTTAGGTAGTGACAGGACTGGGGGGAATGGATCCAAGCTAAAGGAGGGGAGATTTAGATTAGATGCTAGGAAGAAGTTCTTCCCATGAAGGTGATGAGAGACTGGCACAGGTTGCCCAGGGAGGTGGTGGAAGCCTCATCCCTGGAGGTGTTTAAGGCCAGGCTGGATGAGGCTCTGGGCAGCCTGATCTGGTGTGAGGTGTCCCTGCCCATGGCAGTGGGGTTGGAGCTGGATGATCCTTGAGGTCCCTTCCAGCCCTGACTGATTCTATGACATGAGACTCTGGCAAGTGTCCCCAAGCATGCAGAAAGGAGATTGCAGCACTTACCTGCATCCCATAGCGAGGGATGCTGAAGTACTTGAGCCAGGAGAGCCAGGACAGGACACTTGTGAGGTTGACCAGCAACCCAGAGAACAGCTGGAGGCAGGGGTGACAAAAAACACACCAAAACAAGTCACAAACTTCAGGCTTCTACCACCTCTTCTCCTCTACCTCTTGCTCCTGCTTAAAAAGCTCTGGGAAGGCATTCCTGGAGAAAGCAACTCTCCCAGTGGAAGAACAGTGGGAGGGAAGGAATCATTTCTGGTCCCCAGCTTTGGGCCATAAACCTCCTGTGGTCCCTTCTTGCAACAAGAGCACTGAGAAATGCTTTCATCCACGGATTAGGCCTGGCTGCTACACATCTGTGGGTCTCAGATGGGTTCCCCTGGACTTGTCTGCTGTGACTCCAGGGTGTGGAGCTGCTAGAGGCGAGTTTGTGACTCCTAGGGGGGTTGCTGGGTGGGTTTTTTGCACCTCATTATGGTGCCTGGCTTCTAGCTGTAGCTGTTTGTGTGGTGCTTGGTCAGGGCATGCCCCATGGTTGGCTCTTCAGCCAAGGAGGCCAGCTGCAGCAGTGGTCCTCATGGGCACATCTGGCAGTGGATCACATCCTCAGCCAGCCACATTTGTCTTTGGAAAGCTAAAGGAGAGGAAGAGGATCACAGAATGGACCTTAAAGGTCATCTAGCTTCAATTCTCCTGTCACCAAACCACCCTGCTCAAAGCCTTGTGCAGCCTGAAACACTGCCAGGGCTGAAGTTATGTAGCTCTAGGCTGCTTCTCTGCTTTCCAGGCAATATGAGTGGCTGCCAGGGGCACAGAGAAGGTGGCAGAGATGGTCCTCTCCACCTCCCTCAGGTGCAGCCCTGTGGCCCCTCAGTTCTTCTAGGTTAAAAGGACAAATCAGAGCTTTTGACTCCAGAGCGTCACCATGTTGGAAGCAGACAGAGCAGGAGGTTGGCCCTGCTGGATCCCCAACAGTCTTTCTGCAGCACTCAGCTAGCTCTGTGCTGGATTTCAGGGCTTGGACTCAAGAGCTGAGCAATGCTACTCACAGTCATGAAAACAAAGGCCACAGTCACCAGCAGGTTGGCTACAGCCACCACACTGTGCCCTGCTGCGATGGCCAGGGCCATGGAAGTGGCTGTGTAGGACACCATCATCAGGGTGAACATCATGGTAAAGAAGGCTCCTGCTGTTGGCTTCAGACCTTCAAAGAGCAGAACAGGAAAGGTTTCAGCATCACAGAATGGCTTGGGTTTGGAAGGGACCTTCAAGGCCAGCTGGGAAGTGGAATGAGAGAGCCCTTGCTCTGCCAAATCCAAAGCCACCAGGTCCATGAGGAGAGGTCTGCCTGAAACCAGTGGAATGCTGCACGACAGACCAGACCTGTCTCCTTTCATAGACAACTTGGAGCCACAACAAAGCTTTCACCTTGGGCTGCTAGCTTTAGAGCAGTCTGCCACTGCCTGAAGGGGCTCCAGGAGAGCTGGGGAGGGACTTTGGATGAGGGCTGGGAGTGCCAGGATGAGGGTTGGGAGTGCCAGGATGAGGGACAATGGCTTGGAGCTGGGAGAGGGGAGACAGAGTGGAGATGAGGAAGAAATTGTTGAGAGTGAGGGTGGGGAAACACTGGCACAGGTTGCCCAGGGAGATTATGGAGGTCCCCTGTCTGGGGGGTGCTCAAGGCCAGGATGGATGAGGCCTTGAGCAAGCTGTGCTGGTGGGAATTGTCCCCTGCCCCCATGGCAGAAGGGTGGCACTAGATGAGCCATGAAGGTCCCTCCCAACCCACCCCCTTCTCTGGTTGTGTGTCACACTCTGACACGAACACTTCCATCTATCCAGGTCTGCCTTTCCTGCCACCAGCAGAGCCCAAAAGGCAGTGCAGCTCCACTGCTGTGCCAGCCTGCAGCTGTGCCCAGGCAAGACACCTGCAGCTGAGCTCCAGCAGCAGAGCCCAAAAGGCAGTGCAAGCTCCACTGCTGTGCCAGCCTGCAGCTGTGCCCAGGCAAGACACCTGCAGCTGAGCTCCAGCAGCAGAGCCCAAAAGGCAGTGCAAGCTCCACTGCTGTGCCAGCCTGCAGCTGTGCCCAGGCAAGACACCTGCAGCTGAGCTCCTGGGGGGGTCTGCCAGCTGCCTGCAGGGCACCATACTTACCTAACATGAAGTAAGTGATGCAGGCGAAGATGATGCTTGGCACAGTCCTTATGGGTATCAAATCAGCCATCAGCTTGGAGATGAAGTAGACAGAAACCCTGTAGTAGCCACTGATGTACTCATGGCTGCAACACAGACAGACAGGGCAAATGTCAGCAACAAAAAACAAGACTGGAGACAAACAAATTCTAGCTCACACTGGGGGAAGAAAGAAAAAAAAAAGGGAAGAAAATAGATTCAAGGGAGGTTTTTTTTTCCCATGGTAAGGATGTAATGCAAGTGCCCAGTGAGCCCCACACTGGGCAGGCATTTGGGATAGGGATACTTGTGCACTAAACTTGGGTCACCAAAGCAGAGAGAGGGAAGATGAAAGAGCTTTAAAGGACTCAGTTGTGATTGGAGGTGGTCAAGGCCAGGCAGGATGAGGCCTTGAGCGACCTGTTCTAGTGGGAGGTGTCCCTGCCTATGGCAGGGGGTTGGAACTGAATCATCCTTGAGGTCCCTTCCAACCTTACCATTCTATGCTTTCCTGCCCTCACTAACAGGTCACAAACTTCTCCATCAATGCCTAAACTCAGTTTGTTTGGTGGTTTTTTGTTTTTTTTTTTAACCCTACAGACATTAATAACTTCCAGCCCTGAGCCATTCGCTCAAGGCACTTGCAGGTGACTTATTAAGGCTAGAAGAGGTTATTTGCCAATTAGCACCACCAGATAATTGGCTCACTCTGCAGTAGGCAGGCTGAGCTCTGGCAGTGGTCCCTCAGCAAGCTTTCCCCTATGTTTTTACTCACATGAAGACCTTCTTCTCTGCCACGAAGAGCTCGATGGCTGAGACGCTGCTGAAGCACTGGTTGGTGGTCAGGAAGAACATGGCCCCCACCCTGCAAAAAGAAGGCAGCAAGCTGGCATCAAAACTCAGAGCCAGCAAATAGCTTGGGTTGGAAGGCACCTCCAAAAGTCATCGAGGCCTGCAGGGGGCAGGGAGATCCTCCACTAGAGCAGGTTGCCCAGAGCCTTCTCATTCAGCCTGACTCTGAGTATCTCCTCTTTGAAACAGAAGAGGCTGAGGGCAGAGCTCATTGCTGTCTGTAGCCACCTGAAGGGATGCTGTGGAGAGGCTGGAGCTGGTTTCCCCTCACAGCTCAGTGGAGACAGAACAAGGGGGAATGGCCTCAAGCTGAGGCTGGGTAGGGTTAGATTGAACATCAGGAAAAAGAGAGTGGTCAGGGACTGGGATGAGCTGCCCAGGGAGGTGGTGGAGTCACCCACCCTGGCTGTGTTTAAGGGTGGTTTGGAGGTGGTGGAGTCACCCACCCTGGCTGTGTTTAAGGGTGGTTTGGAGGTGGTGGAGTCACCCACCTTGGCTGTGTTTAAGGGTGGTTTGGAGGTGGTGCTTGGGGATGTGATTTAAGGTGAATCTTGCAGAGTAGGGTTCTAGGTTGGACTTGGTGCTCCTGAGGGGCTTTGGCAACCTGCATGTTGCTGTGATTCCAGGCATGGAGCCTTGATCACCTCCCTGGGCAACCTGTGGCAGTGTCCCAGCACCCTCCTGGTGCAGAACTTGTTCCTCACATCCAATCTCAGTCTGCTCTGCTCTCATTTCAAACCATTGTCCCTCCACCAGAGCAGGCAGATCCCACTCTGGTGCCTGTATCTCAGCAGAACATGACCCAAGGGCCCACACTGCATGGCAAAAACCTTGGCTGCAGGTCTGAGTAGCCTCATGGCTACAAACCTCAAGTAGAATTACAGCATCATAAAGGTTGGAAAAGCCCTCTGAGATCAAGCCCAACAGCTCCATGACCACTGAACCATGCCCCCAAAGTTCCATGTTTCCTCCTCAGCCTCCAAGCTGTTATCACAGCGAGGAGGGAGCTTTATCAAACCTCACTCCTCAACTCACTGACCTGTTCTGGAGTCCAGTAGAGTCCTCTTTAAGCCCAAAGAAAATGGCACCTACCACAAGCCCCAGGAGAGCTGTGACACACACCTAAGTGTAGCAAAGGAAAGAAAAGATGAGCATTATTCTGATGTTCTCAGTGCTGCCAGACCTGCAGCAGCTGCTTGAACTCTGTAGGCAATCAGAAAGAGCAGGATTTGTCCAGCCTGGGGAGCAGAAGGCTCAGAGGAGACCTTCTCACCATGGACCAGCACAGAAAGGGTGGCTGACAGAGCTGGGTTTGTGCTGCCTGGAGAAGAGAAGGCTCAGAGGAGACCTTCTCTCACCATGGACCAGCACAGAAAGGGTGGCTGCCAGCAGCATGCAGACTCCCTTTGCACAAGGAGTCCCCTGGCACAGACAAGGGGTGATGGGAACAAGTTCCTGCTGGGGAGATTCCCTTTGGGATCCAGAAAATGTTTGCCCATGAGCACAGCCAGACACTGGAATCATCTTCCAAGGGAGGCAGAGGAGTCCCCTCCATGGGACAGTTTGGCACTCAGTTTGCCAGGCTGCTGGGCCAGCTCATTGTAACTCTACTGTGATCTAGACAGGCTGGAGCAGAGGATCCTTGAGGTCCCTCCCAAGATGGGGTCTGTATGGTCCAGCCTACACCACAACCAAGCAGCAAAGGCACCAACTGCCTCAGGGAGAGAGTTTGGGAGTCTGCTGTGTGTCCATCACATCTTTTTAATGCTAAATGCAAGTGACAACAGCCTCAGCCAAGCTGAGAGCAGCAGCACCTCTGTCAGCTGCAAGTGTGAGCAGTGCCTGAGTGCCAGCAGCCCAAAGCCCCTGATCCCTGGTACCCTGAGGCTGAGATCCTGCCCGAAGGAGCAAATGTCAGGGATAAAGCAGCTCCTGAGCCACTTGCAGTGGGAAGCAGAGATCACAGCCAGAGCAATTGGAGCAGATTAAGGAACAACAAAAAAAAGCTTAATGAGCCGTGGACCCCTAAAAGAATGCTTGCAAAATCCATCCCTAATGAGGGTGGGGGGAGAGGAAAGCCTGTGAGAAAGGAGGCAGGGGGATTATGAGCCCCTGGAGAGGCTAATTCCTGTCACAGGGTCAAGCTTTTACAAAGCAATTACCAGGGATCTCCATGGTGTCACATACAGACATGCCCAAAGCCTTGGCACCTCAGCACTCTGGACTCATTTCCCCTCCAAACTGCCTGGCTCAGCACTCAGGATATGAAACCCACAATGATTTACACCCTTGGCTCCAGAGCAGTTCTCCTCCTGGCTGCTCTAAGACGGCAGAGAATTTCAGTGGGAACCATGCTGGTGCTGAGGCTGCAGAGTTTGGCTCCTGACTTAAGGGATTCCTGAGGCTCAGTGCCTGTGCAGAGGTCATCCAGGCATGGATGCAGCCCTGCAAGCAAGATGCAGCCTTGAAGGACCACAGAATGTCAGGAGCTGGAAGGGACCTCCAAAGCTAACCCAATTCAAGCCCCCTGCCAGAGCAGGATCACACAGGAACACATCCAGGCTGATCTTGAATCTCTCCAGAGAGGGAGACTCCACAACCCCCCTGGGCAGCCTGTTCCAGGGATCTGTCACCCTCACAGTGGAAAAATTTCCTCCTGATGTTTACATGAAACTTTCTATGCCTCAGCTTCCAGGAAGAGCACTGCTGGTGCTGACTCCCCTGACAAAGCAGCACTAACAGAGCCAGGCAGGTGGCACAGGGCACTGAGCTATGCAATGCCATGGACTCACTGGAGGGCAGGGATGGGATCCAGAGGGATCAGGACAAGCTTGAGAAGGGAACCAGTGCCAGCTGCATGAAGTTTGACAAGTCACAGTGCAAGGTCCTACAGCTGGGTGGGGCCAAGCCCAGGCACAGATCCAGGCTGGATGCCTTGAAAAACTCCAGGGATGAGGCTTCCACCATCTCTCTGGCCAGCCTGTGCCAGGGTCTCACCAGCTTCATGGTGAAGATCTTAGATTAGATGTTAGGGAAAAATCTTCCCTCCTCTAACTTGGATCCATTCCCCCCAGCCCT
Source organism: Eubucco bourcierii (assembly GCA_013396675.1). NCBI lineage: Eukaryota > Metazoa > Chordata > Aves > Piciformes > Ramphastidae > Eubucco > Eubucco bourcierii. The sequence continues at coordinate 12,898 of VWZE01025401.1, read as the reverse complement.
GTCACTACCTGACACCCTAAAAAGTCCCTCCCTGGCTTTCCTGTAGCCCCCTTCAGATACTGGAAGGCTTCTCTAAGGTCTCCTCAGAGCCTTCTCTTCTCCAGGTTGAACAGTCCCAACTCTCTCAGCCTGTCCTCATAGCAGAGGAGCTGCAGCCCTCTGCTCATCCTCGTGGCCCTTCTCTGGACACCTTCCAGCACCTCCAAATCTTTTCTGTACCAGGGGCTCCAGAAGTGCTGGAATGGGCTGCCCAGGGAGGTGGTGGAGTCACTGTCCCTGGAGGTGTTGAAGCAAAGACTGGATGGGGCACTTAGTGCCATGGTCTGGTTGATTGGATAGGGCTGGGTGATAGGTTGGGCTGGGTGATAGGTTGGGCTGGATGAGCTTGGAGGACTCTTCCAACCTGGTGGATCCTTGCAGCCCAGAAAGCCAACCAGAGCCTGGGGCTGCATCAGGAGAAGTGTGGCCAGCAGGGCAAGGGAGGTGATTCTCCCCTTCTGCTCTGCTGAGACCCCACCTGGAGTACTGCAGCCAGTTCTGGAGCCCCTGGGACAAGAGGGATGTGGAGATGCTGGAGTGTGTCCAGAGCAGGGCCAGGAGGATGCTCAGAGGGCTGGAGCTGCTCTGCTGTGAGGACAAACTGAAAGAGTTGGAGCTGTGCAGTCTGGAGAGGAGAAGGCTCCCAGGTGACCTTCTTGTGGCCTTCCAGGATCTGAAGGGGACTACAAAAAAGCTGGGGAGGGACTTTTTAGGCTCTCAGGTAGTGAGAGGACTGGGGGGGAATGGAGCAAAGCTGGAGGTGAGGTGGAAGTTCTTCAGCATGAGAGTGGTGAGAGCCTGGCAGGGGTTGCCCAGGGAGGTGGTTGAGGCCCCATCCTTGGAGGTGTTTAAGGCCAGGCTGGATGAGGCTGTGGCCAGCCTGATCTAGTGAGAGATATCTCTGCCCATGGCAGGGGGGTTGGAACTGGCTGATCCTTGTGGTCCCTTCCAACCATGACTGATTCTGTGATTCTAAGTGGAGCACTCAGGTCATGCCCAAGGCAATCAGACTTCCAGACCTTGGACACATTCTTTTTTCAGATGCTTGCTGAAGCCAAAACATCAAACAGCAAACCCAGCCCCATGATTTACCCAATCCAGGAGTGGAAGGTGCCCCCACCCCCCAAAAAGGATGGCATTTGGGTTACCTGAGCTATGGAAGCTTGAGGGCTGCCCACCAGGTTTTTGAAGGTGCGTTGGGACACCCATCTGAGCTGGTGAAGGAAGGAGTTGGCATAGGTGATCTGTCTGAAAACTGCCTTAGATTTCTTCTGGTGGCCCAAAGGAATTCTCTCCAGGGTTGCTTTTGTCTCTTGGTAGTAGGCAGAGCTGCAGTATTTTTCTGCTAGCTTCTCAGCCAAGCTGCTGTCGTGGTCAGTGTAGCCTTTGGTGCTCTCTGCTGGGAAGAGGAAAAAAGAAATTGGCTGCTGCTTGGAGGGAATCATGGGATGGTAGGGGTTGGGAGGGACCTCCAGAGAGCATCCAGTCCAAACCCCCTGCCAGAGCAGAGTCACCCAGGGCAGTGACACAGGAACACATCCAGGTGGGGCTGGGAAGTCTCTGGAGACAGAGACTCCACAACCTCTCTGGGCAGCCTGCTCCAGGCCTCCAGCATCCTCACACCAAAGAATTTTCTCCTCACAGTGAGGTGGAACCTCCTGGCTCCCAGTTTGTGTCCATTGCTCCTTGTCCTGTCACAGGACACCACTGAGCACAGCCTGGTCCCTGCTTCTTGCCCCCCACTCTTCAGATATTGATAGGCATTGATCAGATCCCCTCTCAGCCTTCTCCTCTTCAGGCTAACCAGCCCCAGGGCTCTCAGCCTTTCCTCCTCACACAGATGTTCCAGATCCTTCATCATCCTCAGAGCTGGGGACTCTCCCCAGTATTTCCATCCCTCTTGAACTGAGGAGCCCAGAACTGAACACAAGACTCCAGGTGCAGTCTCACCAGGGCGTAGCAAAGGGAGCAGTCACACAAAAAACACCTAGACAGTGTTGTTGTTGGCTGTTGGGACACCTTGAAGGGCTGTTTCTGTGTGAAGCTTGCACACCTCTTGTCCAAGGAACAGGATGATGCTGTCCCTAAGCTCTGGGTCCCATACCTGGCTCAGTCTCTTTGATCTTGCTCACAGCTACTGCAGTGGAGTCTCCGTTGATGATGTCCAGGAAGAAGTCTGCAGGGTTGTTGTATGGCTCACACTGGTACCCTGCAGTGACAGCAGCACAAGGCCTCAGTGGTGGCTGTGGGAGTGGCAGCAGGTTGTGCATGGCAGTGCCACTGTGCCTGCTGAGCAGCCTGCACCGTGAGCAGCGCAGGCTTTGAGAGGCCCCTGCCTGCCCACAAGGTGCACGGCACTGGTGGGTAGAGCCACCAGCAAAAACAAGGTGACAGGAGAGCTGGCAACCTGTCCTCCTCAACCCCAGCTTGGGCTTGGTCTAATGGAGGTGCATCCAGCAGCAGCTGGTGAGAGGTCAGCCCCACCAGGTCAAAAGCAAAGAGAAATGATCAGGCTGCCAGAGTCCTGTCCTTGCCAAGAGACATCTTGTACAACCCTGATCAAGTGCTACTGGCAACTGATTCATAGAGACAGAGGAACATTTGGGTTGGAAACCACCCTTGAGCTCACCCAGCCCAACCATTCTCCAGCTCTGCCCAGGCTGGGGCTAAGCCATGGCTCTCAGCAACACAGCTCTGCCTCTTGAAAGCACCTCCAGGCATGGGCATTCAACCACCTCCCTGGAGAGCCTCTGACAGGCTTTGAGCATCTTTTCAAGGGAAGAAATTTCATCTACTGGCCCAACTAACCCTCCTTGGGGCAACCTGAGGCCATCTCCTCTCATCCTGTCACTTGTGACTAGGCAGAAGAGACCAACCCCAACCTGGCTCCAGCCTCCTCTCAGGAGCTGCAGAGAGCAATCAGCTCTGCCCTCAGCCTCCTCTTCTCCACACTAACCACCCCCAGCTCCCTCAGCTGCTCCTCCTGAGCTCTCTTCTCCAGACCCTTCCCCACCTTCCTTGCCCTTCTCTGCAGCTGCTCCAGCCCCTCAATGTCCTTCTTGTAGGCAGGGACCCAAACTGAACCCAGCACTCAAGCGGTGATCTCCCCAGTGCTGTGTCCAGGGACACAATCCCTGCCCTGCTCCTGCTGCCCACACCATTGCTGATGCACACCAGGCTACTGGTGCCCTTCTTGCCCACCTGGGCACACCCTGGCTCACATTCAGCTGGCCAACACCTCCAAGGTTTTCTCTGCTGGGCAATTTCCAGGTGCCCTGTGCCAAGCCTTGCCCCAGGCTCTTGGAACGCCCAGAGAAATCCTTTTGCCTGCCCAACCCCCAGGCGCACTAACACACAAGGGCCAGCTCCGGGCCAGGTTGTTGGCATCTGGCTCAAGTCAGTGCAAACTTCAGAGTCTGGGGTCAGTTTTCCCTGCTGGGATTGGTGCTCACCAATAGCCTGGAAGTACTGGAGGGCCTCCTGAGCTGGGCCATGGAACAGGACTCTCCCTGCAGCCAGCAGTGTCAAGTTGTCGAAGAGGCGGAATATGGAGTAGCGAGGCTGGTGGATGGAGAAGATGATGGTCCTGCCTTGCTGGGCCATCCTGGGGTGAGAGCACAGCAGCAGAGCTGTTGGCTTTGCAACTCAGCTCAGCCTTCAGCTGCTAAGAGAGTGTGCAAGCTCAGGTAAGCCTTGGCTAAGTTTGATTTGAGTTGGTGTGTGGAGAGGGGAAAGGGAAAAGCAAAGAAGAATCACAGAGTGGTAGAGGTTGGAAGGGACCTCTGGAAATCATCCAGTTCAACCCCCACCCTGCCAGAGCAGGGACACCCAGGGCAGGGCACACAGCAACAAGTCTGAAACACAGGAAAACAACTGAAATGCAGCAGAGCTGAGTGGTGAAAGCAGGAAGTTCCTCGCACTGCCATCACCTTGTGAGCAGCAGCAGGACGGCATTGGCAGTGCTGGCATCCAGCCCAGTAGTTGGCTCATCCAAAAACAGGATGGCAGGATCTGTGATGAGCTCCATCCCAATGTTGGTCCTTTTCCTCTCTCCTCCAGACACCCCACGAGAGAACTGGGTGCCAACCTGCCACAAAACAGAAGGTTATGGGACCATAGACTGCTTTGGGTTGGAAGGGACCTCCAAAGCTCATCCAGCCCAACCCCCCCAGCAGTCAGCAGGGACATCCTCCACTAGAGCAGGCCTCCCAGAGCCTTGCTGAGCCTCAGCTTCAACATCTCCAGGGATGCAGCCTCAATCACCTCTCTGGGCAACCTGTTCCAGTGTTCAGGCACTCTCACTGCAAAGAACCTCAGCTCCTTGGACCTGCTGGTAGATATTTGAGCAGGCAACATCCCATGGCCCTGGCAGCATTTGGGAAGAGCTGTGACAGACTGTGGCCCTGTTCTCAGATGCAGATGTAAATGTGACATGTGGATGGGCTGGCTCTTAGGGCTACTGTCATTGGAGATGTTCTCTTTGTCTCCAACCACAGTCTACACCTCCTCTTGCCCTCAGTGCAATAGCTCATGGCACAGAGTGGCACAGGCTGGAAGGGACCTCAGAGGTTATTTACTCCAACCTCCTGCCATGGGCAGGGATGACTCTCAACTATCCCAGCTTGCTCAAGGCCTCACCCAACCTGGCTTTGGACGTCTCCAGGCAGGGGGAATCCACAACCCCCTGGGCAACCTGTGCCAGTGTCTCCCCTCCCTCACTCAGCAATTTCTTCCTCATCTCCATTCTGTCTCTCCTCTCCCAGCTCAAAGCCATTGTCACTCATCCTGGCACTCCCAGCCCTTGTCAAAAGTCCCTCCCCAGCTCTCCTGGATCCCCTTCAGGCACTGGAAGGTTGCTCTAAGGTCTCCCTGCAGCCTTCTCTTCTCCAGGCTGCACAGCCCCAACTCTCCCAGCCTGTTCCTACAGGGAGGTTCTCCAGCCCTCTGATCACCTTTGTGGCCTTCTCTGGACCCTCTCCTGTAGCTCCTGCAGTTCTGGAGGCCCTGGAAGTGGAGGCAGTGCTGCAGGTGGGGTGTGAGCAGAGCAGAGGGGGAGATGCCTTACCTTGGAATCTGCCACCTTGCTCAAGCCCAGCTCCTTGATGATCTGGTTCACTCGCTCATCCTTCTCCCGCTCCGTCACTGACTTGGGCAAGCGGAGAGCTGCTGAGAACTTCAGATTCTCCCTCACAGTCAGGGTGCCCATCACCACATCATCCTTCAGGCAAAGGAAAACAGATCCTTGGCTGTTGCTCAGCAGCTTCTGGTTTCTCTCCAGAGAGCTGCACCTACCTGTGGCTTTTGTTGTCCCTGCATGCACAGGGGCAGTAGCAGCTGCTAGAATACGCAGCAAGATGCATCCCCAAGGCCTCTGCCACAGCAGAGAGTTGGTTTCATCCATGGAACTGTATTTGCCTTTATTCATAAAGCCACACAACATAGGAACATCCTCCACTCCTCTGCTGGGAGTTGTCCCTGCCCATGGTAGAAGGGTTGGAACTAGATGATCTTGAAGGTCCCTTCCAGCCCAAACCATCCCAGGATTCCTTGACCCCATGATTCCATCAGGCATGGCACCGAGATGCTTAACCAGCAACGCACTCAACCCCCCCACTCCTTGTGCTGGGGGGCCCAGAACTGGAGGCAGTGCTGCAGAGCAGGAGCAGAGCAGGAGCAGAGCAGGAGCAGGAGCAGAGCAGGAGCAGGAGCAGGAGCAGGAGCAGGAGCAGAGCCCCCTCCTTTTGCTGCTGCTCTTTGGATGCAGTCCAGGACAAGGTTGGGTTTTGTGCTGCTGCTCTTTGGATGCAGCCCAGGACAAGGTTGGGTTTTGTGCTGCTGCTCTTTGGATGCAGCCCAGGACGAGGTTGGGTTTTTGGACTGCCAGTGACCAGTGCTGGCCCCTGGGGAGTTTGTCACCAACTGACACCCCCAAGGCCTTCTCCTCCAGGCTGCTCTCCAGCTGCTCCTCATCCAGCATGGCTGTGTGCTTGGCATTGCCCTGACCCAGGTTCAGAACCTTGTTGAACAATTTGATGTCTGCCTCCCCAGCCCATCCTGGCAGGATAAAGGCTCTCTCAGAAGAGGCCTTAGTACCATTGTCCCTCCACTGGGAAGGGAAGCTACAAGCTGTGTATTTCCTTGGGAGTGCTGGTAGCCTGCAGCTGTTCCCCTGAAGGGAGCACAGGGAGGGATCCAAAGCATCCTGTGCTGCTGAGAGCATTAAGACACTCAAGTATGAAGCAGTGAGAGCAGATGGGTGAGGAGCTGCTCCTGCACCAGCCTGCAGTGTCAGGTCAAGGCAAGGTAATTGCAAGACTGCAGCAGCTCAGAAGGGGACAGCAAACCTCAGAGGGACAAACATGTCCTACCTGTACCACGTATCCAGAGGTGCATTTGAAGTTGGCAGGCTGAGGAGCTCCATTGATCAAAATGTCCCCAGAAAGCCCATGGGGATCCTTCCTGGCAGCTAAAATGTCCAGGAGACTAGGAGAAAGGTTGGGGATTCATCAGATGAGGTAAGGTCTCCAAACCCTAAACCTAGCTCAGGGGATGGAGATACACAAAGGCATTGGGTGGGAAACATTTGCTGCTCAGGGAAACCCCAGCAGCTACTGAGGGCTGAGTTGCTTTTGTCCTGCTTTCCTAAGGGAAAGAGGTGGATCTCAGAGTGCTGTTGTGTCTATTTACCCAATAACAGGAGGTTAATCTGGAACCATCTGTAAGGATCTGGCCTTACAAGAAGGACATGGAACTGCTGGAGCAGGTCACAAAGATGATCTGAGGGTCTGGGGACAGGCTGAGAGAGTTGGGGCTGTTCAGTCTGGAGAAGAGAAGGCTGCAGGCAGATCTTAGAGAAGTCTTCCAGTGCCTGAAGGGGCTCCAGGAGAGCTGGGGAGGGACTTTTGACAAGGGCTGGGAGTGCTAGAACGAGGGACAATGGCTTTGAGCTGGGAGAGCGGAGACAGAGTGGAGATGAGGAAGAAATTGTTGAGAGTGAGGGTGGGGAGACACTGGCACAGGTTGCCCAGGGCAGTTGTGGCTGTCCCCTGCCTGGGTGTGTTGAAGCAAGCTGTGCTGGTGGGAGGTGTCCCTGCCCATGGCAGGGACCTGGAACTGGATGGGCTTTGAAGGTCCCTTCCAACTCAACCCATTCTATGAGACTGCACCAAGAAGCATGGGACCATAACTGAGCTCCACCTTTGTCATCTCAGCTGATGCTCAGGGTTTAATTCAGGTTATTTGTCAGGATGCAGTGAGGTTTGCACAGCCCTAACTGAAACCAACCAACCAACCAACTTTGCATGAAGTTCTTGTCCACTACTGCTAGACATGGGCAGGTTGAGTGTTCTCCTGGGTGTAACTGGGGTGTAGAGGGGGGGAGGCACTTACGAAGATTTGCCGCTGCCAGTGGGTCCCAAAATGGCATTCAGCCCTGGTCTCATGATGCCACTGCAAGACAAAGCAGGGTGAATAAAGCAGCCAGGATGTCTCCACCTCTCGGACTGCTCCACCAGCTAGGCCAGCCCAAATCCCCTGTGCAGCTACCTCCTGCATCCCATTGATCTGGCAGCTAATGAAGCTGCCTGCACACGGCAATTGTGATCAAACTCCACCTTTGCTTCCCTTCCTGAGTCAAGAGGAGCTCAGGCAATGAAGACAACACAGAACCTTGAAGGAAATGAAGGAAACCTTGCACGGCTGCTTCTGGACCCCATGGATCTCTAGTGGAGTGGAGCACATACCTACTTCAAGCACCTGGATTCCATTCTCCTAGCAGGGGGAACCTTATAACACCTGCAGCTGACAATGAAATTTAGGCTAGGTGAGGATGCTGTTATGACAACTTCTAGCTAATTAATTATCCTCTCTTTATCCTTGCAGAATTAACCTTGATGAGACCCTCCCTCAGCCTCCTGACTACTGAACAAAGGCCACAGTGATGTGTAAAGCAAAAATAAAAATGGAGAAAGCTTCACATCTCCTCCAAGTTAACCTAACCCTTGTTTCCATCACTGTCTGAAAGGGCTTCAGCTAAAGTCCCCAAGGCAAACCTGTGGCTCAAGCAGCCATTGCAGGCTGTTGGGATCTCAGTTAAGCACCACGGCAGAGTGGGAGACTTGCCAGGCAGTGTAAAGCACCCACAGCTGTCTGCTGTGCCCCACACCCACAGGGGAGATGGCACCCAGCAGCCTGAGCTCTCTCTTCAGCCATAATGATTGAATATTACAGCCAGGGTGTGCCCAGGTAGGCAAGGAGGGCACCAGCAGCCTGGCCTGGATCAGCAACGGTGTGGGCAGCAGGAGCAGGGCAGGGATTGTCCCCATGGATTCAGCACTGGGGAGGCCACAGCTTGAGTGCTGGGTTCAGTTTTGGGTCCCTCACTGCAAGAAGGATATTGAGGGGTTGGAGCAAGCCCAGAGAAGGGCAGGAAAGGTGGGGAAGGGTCTGGAGAAGAAGGCTGGGGAGGAGCAGCTGAGGGAGCTGGGGGTGGTTAGTGTGGAGAAGAGGAGGCTGAGGGCAGAGCTCATTGCTCTCTGCAGCTCCCTGAGAGGAGGCTGCAGTGAGGTGAGGCTTGGGCTCTGCTCCTAGAACAAGCAACAGAAAGAAATGGCCTCAGGCTGCACCAGGGGAGGTTTAGATTGGATATTGGAGGACACTTTTTAACTGGCACAGGCTGCCCAGGGAGGTGGTTGAATGCCCACCCCTGGAGGTGTTTCCAAGAGGCAGAGCTGTGGCGCTGAGGGCCATGGCTTAGCCCCAGCCTTGGCAGAGCTGGAGAACAGTTGGGCTGGGTGATCTCAGAGAGCTTCTCCAGCCAAAATGATTCCCCAGCCAAAATGGTTCCTTTCTACAGCTGAAGCCTGTTAAGTCCTAGCAGAAAGCTTAAGCACAGCTGGCAGCAAGCACAAAGCACTCAGCTGAACGTTGATCCCATTCCCTGCACGGTGCCCAGCGCTGTGCAAACAGCAGCAAACCCCAGACACCCCCTGCAGAGGCACTGAGATACCTACTTGACATCCCTCAGAACCTGTTTGGTGGCTGTTTTCCTGCAGCACAGCAGCCCAGTCTTCACCTTCACCCGGTAGCAGATGTTGTGGAAGGACAGCACAGTGCCCCCATGCCCACCCAGGCCTGCAGGGCACTGCATGGCACCGGGGATGCCGTTGGAGCTGGGCTCTGCCATCTGAATGCAGAGCTGGTGCTGCTCCTCTGCCATCTTTCCTCTGCAAGTGAATAAAACAGGAAGAGGGAAGAGCTGATCAGGTGTGGAGAGATGTGGTGGTTGGGTCCAGCACTGGACCTAGCACAGCAGCCTGGAACAGCTCAGCTTGGAAGGGGCTGCCCAGGGCTGTGGTTGAGGGTGACACAGAAGTCAGAGCACAGGGAACCTTGGGAGGAAGAGACTGGTTAGAGGTGGTGGCTTCCAAAAAGCTGCCAAGCCCAGAGTGCAAGCTACTGTGTGCAGTTCTGGAGCCCCCAGCACAGGAAGGACATGGAAGTGTTGGAGTGGGTCCAGAGGAGGCCATGAAGATGCTCAGAGGGCTGCAGCAGCTCTGCTGTGAGGACAGGCTGAGAGAGTTGGGGCTCTGCAGCCTGGAGAAGAGAAGGCTTCCAGGAGACCTTAGAGTAGCCTTCCAGGATCTGAAGGGGGCTACAGGAAGGCTGGGGANCTGTGCTAGTGGGAGGTGTCCCTGCCTATGGCAGGGGGTTGGAACTGGCTGATCATTGAGGTCCCTTCCAACCTTACCATTCTGTGATTCTAAGAGGAGGTTCAGCACATTCCACTCACTGTGCCCTGCCTTTGGCCAGCAGCAGAGTGGGGAGGCACTGGCACAGGCTGCCCAGGGAGGTGGCTGAGGTCCCATGCACGGAGACATTCAAGATCAGACTGGATGTGGTCCTGGGCAGCTTGATTTAGTTGCAGGTGCCCCTGCTGCCTGCAGGGGGGCTTGGCCAAGATGCCCTTTGAGGATCCCTTCCAAGCCAACACACTCTGTGGATCCCCTTCTCAGCCAGCTTCCTGCCCATGAGCCACCTCTCTGCTCTGCACCGTGTGGGCATCCCCAGCTGCCCCTTGTGCCCGCAGACCTTTGTCTCTCTTTCATTCCCTAGGTGTCATGAGGCCATTTGAGCAGGATCTGGCTTCTCTTTACACATCGTTGTTGACTCATCAAGGTCTAATTGCTTTAATTGTCTCTGGGGAAAATGTTAGCAAGGCAACAGCTCATGGGAACCCAGCCGGAAGGTGAGCAGCTCTAGGATGCTCAGGTCCTCCACCTCACACAGTCCTGCTGCTTCCAGCCAAACGAGACCGGTTCGGGCTTGCTGGATGAACTTGAGAGTAGTTAATAAAGCAGGTCTCACAAAACAGCTCTTTAATCTCCTGCAGTCACGCTGGCACACAAAGATCCCAAGCCCTCATCTTGTCGGGTTGCCGAGGGGGCTTGGCAGCCAGCTGAAGCCTCCTATGTGGCTCTCAGCAGCTAACCTGCACGGCAGAGCAGAGCTGGTTCAGCTGCCTGCCAGTGATGCTCGCCCAAGCCTGGCCCAGCATTGCCCCTCCTGGCAAAGCTGCAGGCTGGAGAAGTGCAGCGTGAGAAGGGATCCCCTCAACATCTGTAATCTGAGGGGTGGGTGTCAGGATGAAGGTGCCAGGCTCTGTTCAGTGGTGCCCACTGAGAGGATGAGGGGGAACAGGTACAAGTTGGCACTCAGCAGTTTCCACCTCAGCATGAGGAGAAAGTTCTTTGGTGTGAGGATGCTGGAGCAGAGAGGCTGTGGAGTGTCCTTCTCTGGAGGCTTTCCAGACTCTGTTCCTGTGTGACCCTGCTCTGGCAAGGGGGGGTTGGACTCAATGATCTCTTATTTTTAATGGGTACAAAGTTTAGGCTCGCAACCTGCCTGCTGGAGCAGTACAGGATGAACCTGAGATTCATCCCCATCACACCTTGGTTTCACTCCCATCCTATACTGTTTTTCCCCTCATCCCACCTTAGTTTGCCCTTCCATCCTGCACTGTTTTCCCCTCATCCCACCTTAGCTTTCCCTTTCATCCTGCACTGTTTTCCCCTCAGTCCCACTTTGGTTTTCCCTTCCATCCTGCACTGTTTTTTCCCAGTCCCACTTTGGTTTTCCCTTCCATCCTGCACTGTTTTTTCCCAGTCCCACTTTGGTTTTCCCTTCCATCCTGCACTGTTTTTCCCCTCATCCCACCTTGGTTTTCCCTTTCACCCTGCACTGTTTTTCCCCTCATCCCACCTTGCTTTTCCCTTTCACCCTGCACTGTTTTTCCCCTCATCCCACCTTGGTTTTCCCTTTCAACCTTCACTGTTTTTCCCTCCATCCCACCTTGGTTTTCCCTTTCACCCTGCACTGTTTTTCCCTCCATCCCACCTTGGTTTTCCCTTTCATCCTGCATTGTTTCCCTCCCTCATCACACCTTGATTTTTCTCTCCATCACACCTTGGGTTTTCCCCCCATCCCACCTTAGGTTTTCCCTCCATCCTGCATTAATTTCCCCCCACATCCCACCTTAGGTTTTCCCTCCACCCTGCATTAATTTCCCCCCACATCCCACCTTAGGTTCTCTCTCCATCCTGCATTAATTTCCCCCCACATCCCACCTTAGGTTTTCCCTCCATCCTGCATTAATTTCCCCCCACATACCACCTTAGGTTTTCTCTCCATCCTGCATTAATTTCCCCCCACATCCCACCTTAGGTTTTCCCTCCACCCTGCATTAATTTTTCCCCCTCATCACACCTTGGGTTTCTCCCCCACCCAACCCTCTTTCACAGCACCACGTGTGAAGAAATTAAACCCACTTGAGTAAATCAGGATAATGAGATTCAGGCAATCTGGAAGTTAATTGCCAGCTGATTTGGAGGGGATTTGTAACCTACCTTCAGTGAAAGGAGCCCTCTGTGCTGGGTTAACTGGGGGCTGACTAAGTGGCACTCTGTGTGTCTGAGTTGGGGAGTCCTGAAAAATAGCTTCCCCCCCACCCCCTACTTTACTGGGTTTAGTTTGACTTTTCATTGGTTGCATTTTAAGCCCTGAAGCTTTTCTCACCCATTTACCTATCACAGTTTGGTAGCTCCTGCAAAAAAAAAAATAGTCTCATTTTCCCACATTTAATTAGATATAAAACCCCACAACTTTGGACCACTTTAATTATTTAAGCCTTGAGGCTTTTGTCACCTATTTACCTACCACAGTTTGGCAGCTCCTGCAAAATATCCTCACTTTTCACTGCTTTACTGGGGTTAATTTAACTTTTCACCATTTTACTGGGTTTATTTTAAGCCTTGCAGCCTTTCTTACCCATTTACCTACCACATTTTGGCAGCTCCTGCAAAATATCCTCACTTTTCACTGCTTTACTGGGTTTAATTTAACTTTTCACCATTTTACTGGGTTTAGTTTAAGCCTTGCAGCCTTTCTTATCCATTTACCTACCACATTTTGGTAGCTCCTGCAAAATATCCTCACTTTTCACAATTTTACTGGGTTTAGTTTAACCTTTCACCATTTTACTGGCTTTAGTTTAACCTTTCACCATTTTACTGGGTTTATTTTAAGCCTTGCAGCCTTTCTCACCCATTTACCTACCACATTTTGGTAGCTCCTGCAAAATATCCTCACTTTTCACAATTTTACTGGGTTTAGTTTAACCTTTCACCATTTTACTGGCTTTAGTTTAACCTTTCACCATTTTACTGGGTTTATTTTAAGCCTTGCAGCCTTTCTCACCCATTTACCTACCACAGTTTGGTAGTTCCTGCAAAATATCCTCACTTTTCACTGCTTTACTGCTTTTAGTTTAACTTTTCACCATTTTACTGGGTTTATTTTAAGC
>VWZE01025400.1:273933-287043 GCA_013396675.1 Eubucco bourcierii | reverse complement strand
GTAAGGTTGGAAGTGACCTCAAGGATCATCTAGTTCACTTCCCTGAGGTCCCTTCCAACCTTACCATTCTATGATTCTATGATTCTCTCTACAACTACCTGAAAGGAGTTTGTAGCCAGGTGGGGGTCAGTCTCTTCTCCCAGACAAACAGTGACAGAACAAGAGGACAGTCTCAAGCTGCACTGAGGGAGGTTTAGGCTGCTTGTTAGGAAGAAGTTCTTTGCAGAAAGAATGATTTGCCATTGGAATGGGCTGCCCAGGGAAGTGGTGGAGTCACCAGCCTTGGAAAGTGTTTGAAAAAAGACTGGGTGTGGTGCTTGGTGCCAGGTTTAAGTTGATTAGATGGTGTTGGATAATAGGTTGAAGATCTTAAAGGTCTTTTCCAACCTAGTTACTTCTGTGATTCTGTGATAATCATCAGGAAGAAAAAAAAAGAGAGAGAGAGAGAGAAGGAGATGGAGGAGGAGGAGGAGAATATCCTGTCCTTGCAGAGCTCTGCAATACTCAGTTATAGTCAGTCCTAGTAGTGAATGGAAATCTTCACAATGTAATTATTTTTTTTTCCTTATTCCTGCATCTCTGTGTTTTTAAGTAAAACCACCAAATATATAACAGCAATTGGAATCCAAAATAAGGAACACCAGCTCAAATTAGCAAGTTTGGCTTGGATTCACACTGCTACTCTCTTTTCCAACAGTTTCTCCTGGAAACCACAAATTAGCATGACACAACCAGAAAACGCACTCCACAGATGGGATCCTGGTGGTAGCTGTGTTTGTGCAGCCCAGGGGTGAGTTTGCGCAGCAGAAGCTGGAGCAGAGCAGCCCAGATTTTGAGTACCTTCGGTCCCAGAGATCAGGCAGTTCTCTTTCCAGCTTTTCTCCTCCCCTGCACCAGCTCTGCCCAGGGGAGAGAACTAAACCAGAGGGAGAAATATCCTCTCAGTCTGTTGGCTTGGCCTGGCACTGAATTTTGTTCCACTGCTGTATAGACAAGTCAAAAAAGTAAAACGATACTTTTGTTATTTTTATTCCATCTAAGGACTTTGGAAATCTCTTCATCCCATGCCCTTGGGATGTCCTTGCCTTGCCACTGAGCTCCTAGGAAAGGAAGGTGAAACCTTTGGGCTGAATGGCAAGTCCTTCACTGAAGGCACTGGCATAACTATTTTAAATGGGAATTATGTGTGGCATATGGGTAGAAAATGTGGGGTTTAATGGGAAAAAAATTAGGAGTGGTGGAAAAACAGGGTTAAAGAGGCCCTGCATTGCTCTATGACTGAGTGTTTCAGAAGCTCCCAGAACTGGCCTGAGCCTACTGCAACTGGTGACAGCCAGGCACAAAGTCAAGCCAAGGATGAATGCTTCATTTCTTATTTTTCTGGGTTGGGTTTCCTACTCAGTCTGGGCTGCTTATTGTTTTCCTGTGGTCCATGGAGGATTCCTCATTCATGTGCAACATCCCTCATTCTACGTCTGAGCAGTGGAAATAATAAAAAAATCCCAACCATTTAACTCAACAGTGAAGCACTTCTTAAAAATTTTGATCTGCTGAAATCAGAACATTCCCTTGGGAATTGGGATGATGAAACTTTGGGCAGGTCCCTACCCAAATAGGCTGGTGGCAGCTGTCCAGCAGACAGGAAGGGGATATGCCATCTTCCCTTCTGTGTACCCTGCATGCCATGAGCTATGTATCTCCCTACCTGAGGAGATTTGGGGACTGCAATAAATGTGGGCACTGCAAAACTATTTAAACTCTCTTTTTTTTCTTTTTCTTTTTTTTTTTTTTCCCCTCTACTGTGCTTTAGAAGTTGGTTCTGGTTGGTTCTGGGATGTTCAACTGTGGATTCTCTTTGAGGCTCAATCCACATTTGCTTTGATTCATTTCTGCATAGGTGAGAAGTCACAGCAAAGCAAATCTGAACACTGACACTTGAACATCTGCCCCAACAGGTTTAGGTCAGTCCTGTGCTGACATCTCCAGAGCTGGACCCAGCACTGCAGATGGGGACTCACCAGAGCAAAATAGAGAGGCAGAATTCTCTCCCGAGACCTGCTGGCCATGCTGCATTTGATGCAGCCCAGGATACAGTTGCCTTTCTGTGCTGTGAGTGCACATTGCCAGCTCATATCCAGCTTTTCCTCTGCCAGCACCTCCAGGTCCTCCTCTGCAGGGCTGCTCAATCCACTCATCATCCGGCCTGTATTTGTGTTTGAAACTGACCCAACCTAGAGACAGGACCTTGCACTTGGCCTTGTTGATCTTCATGCAAACCACAGAGGCCAACCTGACAAGCTTGTCCAGGTCCCTCTGCATGGCATCCTGTCCCCTTAGGTATCTCACCCACACCACACAGCTTGGTGTCATTGTCAAACTTCCTGAGGGTTCACTCAATCCTACTGTTCATGCTCCAAACAATGAGGTACTGTGTGCAGTTCTGGAGCCCTGAGCACAGGAAGAACATGGAAGTGTTGGAGCGGGTCCAGAGGAGGGCCACAAAGATGATCAGAGGGCTGGAGCAGCTCTGCTGTGAGGACAGGCTGAGAGAGTTGGGGCTCTGCAGCCTGGAGAAGAGAAGGCTTCCAGGAGACCTTACAGTAGCCTTCCAGTATCTGGAGGGGGCCTACAGGAAGGCTGGGGAGGGACTATTGACAAGGTCTTGCAATGACAGGACAAGGGGCAATGGGTTTGAAGTGGCAGAGGGGAGATTTAAACTGGATGTTAGAAGAAAGTTCTTTCCAGTGAGGGTGGTGAGGCACTGGAACAGGTTGCCCAGGGAGGTTGTGGCTGCTCCCTCCCTGGAGGTGTTCAAGGCCAGTTTGGATGAGGCCTTGAGTGACCTGTTCTAGTGGGAGGTGTCCCTGCCCTATGGCAGGGGTTTGGAACTAGATGATCTTTGAAGTCCTTTCCAACCTTACCATTCTATGATTCTATGATATAGTAATAATCCCAAGGCTGAGCCCCAAGGAACAATTATAATCCTGCCTGCACTTATTTGAAATAGACTTATGTTGTATCATGGTCAGGTTTAAGTGTGATCTTAAGCATACCTAAGAACAACAAAAAAAAATCTTGTACAAGGACCAGGCATGCCAGGTCCTGTCACTCCTGGGAGTTCATGTGCTGGCAAAGGTTAAATGGATGAAAAGTAAGCCATGAAGCTACTAAATCTAGGACAAAACAATGAAAGAAATCAGAGCAGGAAAGAATTTGGGCAGAAATAGAAGTGTCAATTGCAGTCACCTTGGCTAAAGCACCTAGATGGGAGGAATTAACATTTTTTTTATTGCTGTAAAAAGCAACCCATGTTCTGAATTTGCTTTTACCTGCAATGGGTAAGAATCGCTTACAGCTTTAAAGCAATGAGATGTTCACTATGGCTAAGCTTTGAAAATGACCACAAAAAATGTTGTTCAAATAAACTAAAAGTCTGTAACAAACCTTCAGACAAAGTCAAAATGAATCTGTCAGAAACGTTCTCTTTGGCTCCAACAACTCAGAGAAATGAGGAAAATTTGAGTTTGGAACAAAAGTTGAATTATTAGCCCAAGGTAAGTGGTTAATGAGTGCTAAATACACATGTCAGTGAAAGATATACAAACTGAAAGTGGCACTTCTCTTCTCAGAGATTATGTAGGGCAGGAAAAGCCATAAATGAAATCTATCAAGCTGCCCTTTGGGATAGATTTGCAACCTAAAGAACAGTGAACTGAAGACACGGTCCCATCGCTTTTCCTATTCCTGCCTCTCCTCCATCCCCCTGCACCCACAACCACCAGCTGAGTGCTGCCCTACACACATCCCAGGGCCAAGACCCACTTCTGATGGCATCCCCACTTCTGTGTTTTAAGAGGGGCAAGGGATGGATTGGAAACACAAGCCATTTTCTGGCTGAACATCCCAGCTGCTGCAACAGCAGCTCCTTTGAACTGTGATTTATTTGTGGAGGAGGATGGGGGATGCTTCAATCACAGTGTTTTAATCCAGGGTTGCCAACCAGCCTTTTGTTCCAGATCACTTTGCCCATTAGACTAAACAGGTTAGGGTTTGGCTGAAAGACATTGCTCATGCAGGTGATTTATCATCCTCTATGGAGCCTGGGGAGTGTAGGTCATGTGTGTGTGTGCCCCTCAGCTCCTATTTGAAATCCTGTGCTGGGTGAGGAGTAGAAGGACCTCAGGCATTGTTTATTTTGGATGTCAAGCAGTACTAATAAATAAGGCCAAGAAGCAGCACGTGTTAGCACTGAGTCAGCTTTGGAAGCCAGCAAAATAGATGATCTCAGAGCTGGAGGGGACCTCACAGGGGTGGCTCTGCTGGTTTCTCTGGGGTGGGACGTCACTGCAGCCTCCTAGAACTCTGCCTACCAAAGCTGCTTTCTGCCAGTTGCTGCCTTATTCCTAAGCAAAATTAGGGACATGTATTCTGCATTTGATTTTCTAATGGGTGTGGTGAGAATTGCTTTGCTTGTGAGCAGTTCCCAAGCCAGATGGGATACCCTCACAGTTCAAGGAAGAGCTTTCAGCCTTCCAGCCTTTGAGATGTTCACCTGGAGAGTGAGAGGTTGTTTGCACAGCAAATATTTTGATATGAAGTGCTTGGCTGCTTCTGCTTGCAGTTCAGGCTCGTGCTGAAATGTGGTATATCAAATTGCCTAAGATTTTAAAATGATCAGGGCTAGCAGATTGTTAAATGTAGTAAAGAGGCTGGGAGCCAGATCTGCCCAAAACAGGGCTTTCCAGCTCAGTTTTGAAGTTGGTTGTTGAGCTCTTTCAAAACTTTGGAAAGTTTTGTGGAAAGTTTTAAAAAAAAAAAAAGTGGGAAGTTTGGGGAAAAAAAAAGTGGGAAGTTTGGGGGAAAAAAAGTGGGAAGTTTGGGAAAAAAAAAAAAGATAAGTAATTGAAACCCAGAATATTTTCCATTCACAAATTCTATCAGACCATCAGATGACAAAGGCTGGGAGAGGGTCTCACCAAGCAACCCTTGACCTTCTGCATAAGTCTGCAGTATGTTGAGATGTGCCAATTCATCACAGATCCATTGCCTCTCTGGAAAGAAAAGTATCCAAAGAAATTCTTCCTCCTCAGTGCACGGAGCTGTCACTCTTGGAAAATGATATGAAAAAAGCCTCCCCTGTGCATTAGAGGTTTAGGAAGAGAAGGTGCAAACTTTACTTCCCAGACTGGGAGAGGCTTTTGGCACTAAGTATCATGCTCTGGTAGCGTGGATGTAAATAGCAAGGAGACAAAACACAGTTATTTGACTTGCTTCTGCTTCACTTGAAGGCCAGGTGTGTCTAGGAGCTGCCTAGGAAGGTCTCTTTTTTTTTTTTTTTCCTGTAAAAAAGATGTGGGTTAGGAGTAGTATTACTCACCCTGGGTAACTTAACACGGAAAGGACACATTTTAAAGGGGAAAAGAGCACATCTGGCTGAGGGAACCACAGAACACCCACCCCTCCACCCTGGCTGCCTTTCCTGCACAGGAAACCTCCCTCTCTTTTTTAGCAAACCCTGTTTACAGACCTGGTGTGGGATGTCACACATAATTTACCGTGTTTACGTGAAAGAAGGGCAGTGAAAAGGAGCCTGCCAGCACATTGTCATTGCAGTGGGTATCCATCACTCAACATCTATGCTGTGACACATCTGGGATGCTCCAGATTACACATGCTGTGCATGGGGCAGAGGTGGGGGCATGTGAAGCTTGTGTGGCAGTGGGCAATCCTGCAGCAGCAATGATATCCTGCAGCATGGTTTGACATCGCACAGTGCCAAGTATGGGACAAGAAATACGAAAAAAAGCCACTACATGCTCCTGCCACAACTGTTCTCTTTTTTTTCCATATTAAATAGGATTTTGAATTATTCTATCTCTCCTACTAGAGCAAGAGTCTTTAGCAGAGAAACCAGATGCACCTAGAGCTTAAAAACATGAACTGAGAGACTGAACTTTGAATTTTTGGAAGGGGTTTCACCAATTAAATTAGTCTGTATTTTCCTGATTTCTACCTCCAGGACCCCAGTGTCAGGTTCTGTGTAAATTGTAGCTGAGTGGCTGTAAAGTCAGTGCAGGAGAGCAGGCAGCCATCCTGACAGCCAAGGGAAGTAAAGGGTGAGAGAAAGGAAATGTTATCCCAGTTTGGAGCTGGGGGGATTAGCAGCTGGGTAGGATTCCAGAACATCTTCAGAGCTACTTGCCTCTCCTGAAGCAAGTGTCTGTAAGCACTTGGAGTGCCTGAAGTCTTAGGGGGTGCCTTTCAAAGGGTAGGGAGATGGGTAACAATACACAGGGACATTGACCTGAGCTGATATGAGGCTATACACCAAGTTCTAGGGGAGTATGTCTTAAGGTGGCTGCTGAGAAGCAACATCCCTGACTGCTTCCCCTCCCTCAACCCAAGCACAAATACAGGCTGGGCGGTGAATGGCTGGAGAGCAGCCCTGAGGAAAAGGACCTGGGGTTCTAGGTTGATGAAAAGCTCAACATGAGCCTGCAGTGTGCACATGCAGCTCAGACAGCAACTGAGTCCTGGGCTGCATCAAGAGCAGTGTGGCCAGCAGGGCAAGGGAGGGGATTCTGCCCCTTTGCTCTGTTCTCGTCAGACCCCACCTGGAGTCCTGTGTGCAGTTCTGGAACCCTCAGCACAGAAAGGACATGGAAGTTTTGGAGCGGGTCCAGAGGAGGGCCATGAAGATGATCAGAGGGCTGGAGCAGCTCTCCTATGAGGACAGGCTGAGAGAGTTGGGGCTCTTCAGCCTGGAGAAGAGAAGGCTTCGAGGGGACCTGATAGTAGCCTTCCAGTATCTGAAGGAGGCCTACAGGAAGGCTGGGGAGGGACTATTGACAAGGCCTTGCAATGACAGGACAAGGGGCAATGGGTTTAAACTGGTAGAGGGGAGATTTAGACTGGATGTTAGGAGGAAGTTCTTTGCAGTGAGGGTGGTGAGGCACTGGAACAGGTTGCACATGGAGGTTGTGTCTGCTCCCTCCCTGGAGGTGTTCAAGGCCAGGTTGGACGAGGCCTTGAGTGAGCTGTACTAGTGGGAGGTGTCCCTGCCTATGGCAGGGGGTTGGAACTAGCTGATCCTCGAGGTCCCTTCCAACCTTACCATTCTATGCTTCCATGATTCTATGAACTTAAGCAGTTTAGGGACCACCACAACAGAGATGGTCTGAGTTGCAGGGGATGCACCTACCCACTTGGCCAGCAAAAGTGACTGTAACACAGTTGTGTGCTCACCCTGGCTTTTGTTTGCTAGCAGAGAGAAAAAGAGTTCGCGTAACATACATCACAGATTTTTTTGGCACTAAAGTTGGTTGGCTGAGCATCTTGGCTCTGCTGCTATCACTTTGCCTCAAGGTCTGCAAAGGTGCCTGGGCTTTAATGCTGATCTAAGTCCAGCTCTCCTGAGGTCAACTGCTCTATCTCCTCATTCTCCTTCCATCTGCTGCATGACAGCCAGCCTAGGAAATTGCACCTCATAGTAACCCTGTGTTCAATGGTACCAACAACTAGCTCGTTTGAGTCTCACTTATTCTTGTCACACTCCATGTTGGGACCTCTCCTTGGAAGCAATCATCCAAACATGCACCCAGCCTGTATGTTCAGCAAAGAATATTTTCTCATCAGTAATAAACAGCTTAGCACTGAATCACTGATGGTGACCCACCCTGTATCCTTTCATTGGTTTGCAGACAATGTGGGTGCAGCAAGAAGAGTGAGGCATGGGAAATGTTGGAGGAAAGAGAAGAAAACATGCAGACCTTTCATCTTTGGAGAGGCTGAATTTCCTCCTTAGCTTTAACCTGGCCCCCGAGCCATTTTGTTGGAGCCTGCCATCACAAACAATGTGCTCTGTTTTCCTGACCAGGGTCTGAGGGAGAATTGAAATCCCCTTTGTTAGGAGTGTGGGGTTTGTCCTCCTGTTTTCAGGAAAGGAAAGAGAATAGGAGCCGAAGGGCAGACCATGACAAATTAAGTATCCCCCATCTCTCTTCCAAATCCTCCAGAGATATTATTTCATCCTCATCATGATATAGAAATAATATTTATCTCAGCTGCAGCCAATGTACAGTATCTGTAGCACGGTGTGTGTGTGCGTTGGTCACACATCTGGACGTCTGGGTTGATGGAGATGAGTTCAAACATGGCCCTGTAATATAAGTCCAACAGGAACTGCTGGCCACCACCCAAAGTAAATGACCAGGACTATCCATATGCAGAGCAAAAGCAGTGCTTGGCCACTCATCTAAGTACGCTCACACCATGCTTGCCAAAGCAAACCAGCTGCTTTGACCCTAGCTGAGATTCCCAGCACAACCTTCTTCCAACAAGCCATAGTGAATCTTGAACAATCCCAAAATACAAATCAAGTCCATGATATGGGAAAGCCCCAAGAAAACATGCTCCATGCTAATAAACACTGGACAGTTGTAGCATGGTTTGTACCTGCTCCTTTCTGAAGGTACTCAATTTTTTTTTTTCCAGCAGATTTGAAAAGAGCAGAATGCTTAAGATGAGAACTGTCACACAACTCCGCAAATGTGGAGAAGGCTTCGAGGAAACCTTGTAGTGGTCTTCCAGTANCCTCACTGGAAAGAACTTCCTCCTAACATCCAGTCTAAATCTCCCCTCTGTCAGTTTAAACCCATTGCCCCTTGTCCTGTCATTGCAAGACCTTGCAAATAATCCCTTCCCAGCCTTCCTGTAGGCCCCCTTCAGATACTGGAAGGTTACCAGAAGGTCTTCTCGAAGCCTTCTCTTCTCCAGGCTGCAGAGCCCCAACTCTCTCAGCCTGTCCTCCTAGGAGAGCTGCTCCAGCATGGCTCTCCTCTGGACCCACTCCAACACTTCCATGTCCTTCCTGTGCTGAGGGCTCCAGAACTGCACACAGTTAGATGTTAGGAAGTTCTTTGCAGTGAGGGTGGTGAGGCACTGGAACAGGTTGCCCAGGGAGGTCAGGGATGTTGCCTCCTTGGAGGTGTTCAAGTCCATGTTGGACAAGGCCTTGAGTAACCTGTACTAGTGGGAGATGTCCCTGCCTGTGGTGAGGGGTTGGAACTGGATGATCTTTAGGTCTCTTCCAACCTTACCATTCTATGATTCTATGTGTTTCTTCTAGGAAACAAGAGCTCCTCATTGGGTTGGGGGAAGAAATTACATATTGTAGGCTAGCAATGCTATCAATACTATTCTCATCAGGATGGTTTTCTACTGGGAAATGATGTTCTGTGGAGCTACCTTCCTCCTTGAGAGCATTCAATCAGTACAGCTTGACTCGATTAGTGTTTTTGGGTTCAATTTTATCCAAGTACCTTGTCTTTTTTTTTTTTTTTCCCCCTTCATTTAAGTCTTGCATAAGCTTAGATAATTCAAATTAACATTAAAAATGCAATTCAGACCATTTTAACCAAGGAGTTGTGTTTTCTCACAGGAAAAACATGCCACAACTCTGTGGCCGAATTTCATAGTGCATTTTGATACAGAAGGGAAACAAATTTACCTTCAAATTCCTTTTCAAATTACAAAAAATTTCATAGAGGACAACATCTGGTTCCCACATGTATCTGATTTGCACCATGATGAAGCCTTCACTATGGTGTCCTTTCGTATCATGCAAGATTAATTCAAATTGGCTTGGATGGGAGAGGCCTGTGAAGGCTAAGAGTTAGATGGGAGAAAAAGCAAAACGGCAACCAAGAGAGTATACTGTTGGCAGAGTTGGTGGATTCCACTGGGAGGTCAGTGTTAGGTCTGATTTTTTTTACATCTTTATTAATGAGATGAAAATGCAACATGATATCCAGCAAAACAATGAAGACTTTTTTAAAAGAAAAAAAAAATCTAAACAACAAACCCACAACAAAAAAATTAGTGAAGCTGACAGCAAAAAAAGAGAGAAGTATTTCCAGGAGGTTACTGGTTAGACAACACCTGAAATAGCACAGTCCTTTCTGGGCACCCAATACTATAATTTGGAGAAGAGCAACAGAGATGGTGGAGATGGAGGTGTTGAACTTGGCTCCAGGAAATGTTGGACAGAGTAACAGGCTAGGAGCGCTTAACAAAAATAAACGCCCAGGGAGAAATCCTGACCTTGTCGAAGCTGATGTCAAAACTTTCAGTGGAGCCAGGATTTCACACTAAGGGGGGAAAAAGAATTTAATGGTGAAGAAGGCTAGATGCAGGAACCATGGGATAAAGACAGAGGAGACAGACTGCAAGTTCACTACCAAGGGAAAACAAGGCAAGAAATTTCAGGTTTGTTTAAAGCAAGCAAAATCCAGAGTGCCAGCTCACTAATGCAGAAAGCCAACTGCAGTTTTGTAATCCTCTAATTAAAACAAGGTTAAATAAAAGTAGTATTTCATATTCAGCTCTAATGAGAGAGGGAAACTGGATGCTAACAAAAGTGACACTACACCCCCTGCAGCCAAACTCCCAACTGTTGCAAAAGACAAATCTCTCCAGCTCAAGCACAGATGGTTTTACATAGGAAATGTAAATAAGATGTTACCATCTGGTTTATAAAATGCTCATCTAAGCTAGATTTGACTACATGTCCCAGATGTAAACATTTATTTTTTTTTTAATGCATTTTTTTAAGGTTTTCATCCAGAATGCCCATGAAGGAGGAATTCCTACTGACATCAGAAGTGTTCAACAGAACAATAAATGTCCTGTCTGCCCTATAAACTGTGAGTTTATATTAAATCTCACTGCTGTGTGTGTAGAAATGTACCCAGGCTCTACTGCCAGTGTGTAGAGTAAGCTGCTCAATATCTGATGAACTCTAGGGGCTGTTGGAAGCTGGCTTCTGAACTATACAGCATATGTAAAAAAAAAAAGGCATAAGTCAAGCTATTTTTAGAAAATGGTAGCTTTTTTGGAAAAGTCTCTTTGGAGATGGACTCTATTTACGCATTGGAGATGAAATTCTCAGCTGGGTGTTTGTTATAAAGTGAAACATTCTCTTGGGGCACTGCAAACACTTTTTTTTTTTTTTTTAATGGTCTTTTTTCTTCCCAGACTGACATATTACTAAGATAAAACTTTAAAGGACTAACTAACCTTAACATCAAAGGAAAACGGCTTACTCCAGCTTGCACAGAAAGTTTTTATTCACCTACTTAAAGGTTTTTGTCTTGCTCCTTTTCTTGCAAAGAAACCAAGGAACATCCAGTTTGACTTGGTCACCTAAGGAACACACAGTTTGACTTGGTCACCTAAGGAACATACAGTTTGACTTGGTCACCTACCCAGGTGATCCACTATATCTATTTTCTCCACTGAAGGGTAATTCCAGCTCTGCAAACATCTCCTACAGTTCTTCCCATCTAGAGGGTGTTTAACTCATGATTAACATCAGAATTAATGACTGGGGTGACCTTGATTTAGATCAAGGAAAATAGGCATAACCCCAAACCTTCTCAAGTAAGAGGAGAGTCCAAGAGATTGCAAGAGGTTAGACTAAGTCTGAGGCAACCAAAGAGACAAAAACCCACAACCTTGAAGGCTCACTCCTACCACACCAGCATGCTAGCTGTAGGAGACTGCAGCCAATTTTTATCTTTATAAATGGGTTGAGGTAGCAGGAGGACTGCCAGAACGCAGAAGGTAAGATAGCATTGCTCCAAGTCTCTGTCTGCACGCAAAGAGGAAATGTACTTCAGCAACAATATGAACAACCTGACAATTTCAGATGAGATAAATAAGCAGAGTTACCCTCCTCTGTGTGTGTTTTGGAAGTAGCTTTGGCACTACACATACAAAACTCTTCCCATCTTACTCAAGCTTTGTATGGTGGGAGTTTTTAAACTGTCTTTCCAGTCACCGTGAGTAGCAAAGCTGTGGAACAGCAGCTTCTCTCCTCTGTATGCCTTATCAACACTCACTGAAAATGAAACAATAATAATTTGTCTGTCCAGGTGAAGAAAGCAAAAGGAAGAGATTTTCTCCTGAGAACCACACTAGAGATTTCTAGCAGGGTGCAGTCTGAAATGAGACCTTCTGATTCACCAGTGAGGTCACTGGAGTCTGTTTGTCTCCCTGGAGTTGTAAAGTTTATTCCTGTGAGGCTGCATTACCAGGATAGGACAAAGAGCAGATACTTCTGAAGGCTGTGACAAAAAAAAGACAAAAGGAATCACTCTCACTGTTTATCATATTCATTAAAATATTCTCCAGTTTCACTTTCTTTTTACATCAACATTTTAAAGCTAAGAATGGCACACTGGCATCATTCTACTGATTTTTGCTAGTAGCTGTCTGTGTGTTCAAGAGGCACCAGTGAAGGCCTCAGGTCCCCTGGTCCAATCACAGTATTTCAGTATCACCAAGGTTGGAAGAGACCTCCAAAGATCATCCAACCTCTTTGTTGCAATAGATGACCTTGCAAGGTCCCTTCCAACCTAAACCTATGAGGCAGTCAAAGGTTCAATTTGGTGTCTCCAGGCAGACCTTGGAGAGCTCCCATGAAGCCCTGGTACTCTGGTGCTGGAGCTGGCATTTTATCACAGAAATCACAGAAACATTCAGGTTGGAAAAGCCTCTCAGGATCACCAAGTCCAACCAATATCCCTACTCCACAAGATTCACCCTAAACCATATACCCAAGCACCACATCCAAATGACCCTTAAACACATCCAGGGTTGATGATTCAACCACCTCCCTGAGCAGCCCACTCCAATGCCTGACCACTCTTTCTGTGAAAAAATGTTTCCTAATGTCCATCCTAAACCTACCCAAGAAAAATCTCTATTTTGTTATCAGAATTTCAAAAGAAGATCTCTAAATAATCCAACAATGCTGTCATCCCAGCAGACGCACAGCTTGTTGAGGAAAAGTGGGAAAGAATCCAATACAAGGGATCCAATATAACGATACAAGGGTTGACCTAAAGTGTGGACTAGCTGAAGTCTATCAAACATCAGGATCTTTGGAAGGATACGTAGTGATAGGATGAGAGGCAATGGTTTTAAATTAGAGCAGGGTAGATTTAGGTTGGACATTATGGGGAAGTCCTTCACGAAGAGGGTAATGAAATACTAGAACAGGTTGCCCTGTGAGGTAGTTGTGACAGTTTGGGAGTTCCCCGCCCCCCC
>VWZE01025400.1:159494-273896 GCA_013396675.1 Eubucco bourcierii | reverse complement strand
GCTGCTAGATCGCCCCAGCAGCTCCTGCTCCAGCCAGTGACAGAGAGAGACTGGCTTATCTATTGTTTTGGTTAGTGTTCCCAAACAACTTCTTAGAAAGCCTATGAGTGAAGTAGACACCATGATGTTTTCCTTTCACAGCCTAGAGTGTAATTTTCTCTATTAAAATATTCTAATTAGCCTCAAACCAGCACAGTAGTGGAGACCCCATCCCTGGAGACAATAAATGTCAAACTTGGAGTCCTGAGCAACCTGGTCTAGTTAAAAAGGCCCTTGCTCACTTGTTGTGGTAGGCCTGAATAGGCAAAAATAGGCGTATACATGTCCTGGCTTGCCCGGGCATGTTTTTCTGCTCTGCCTCCTTCTGTTACAGGGAGAATCAACTGCGGGAAAGAGGATGAAGAACCTAGAGCCACTGAGTCTAAGGACTCTGGCTTGTCCAGACTTGGTTTGCACCCTGTGGCAAACAAGGTATACACACACTTAGCTTGTGCCTGCCTCATGCAAGACCTATGTTTTTCCCAAAGAAGGGTAAAGCAAGCCTATGGCTTCACCTGATATGGTCAGGCTTGACTAACTGCCATTCCAATTGACTATTCTGTGNTACATGTCCTGGCTTGCCCGGGCATGTTTTTCTGCTCTGCCTCCTTCTGTTACAGGGAGAATCAACTGCGGGAAAGAGGATGAAGAACCTAGAGCCACTGAGTCTAAGGACTCTGGCTTGTCCAGACTTGGTTTGCACCCTGTGGCAAACAAGGTATACACACACTTAGCTTGTGCCTGCCTCATGCAAGACCTATGTTTTTCCCAAAGAAGGGTAAAGCAAGCCTATGGCTTCACCTGATATGGTCAGGCTTGACTAACTGCCATTCCAATTGACTATTCTGTGTCCAAAGGCCCATTAGTCTTGGGCTGCATTGATAAAAAGAGATAAGCAGGTAACACAACGTGCTCTGCCCTTGTATTTGTGCTTGCTGCTTGCCACCATTGCTCTCTGCTTCTAGCAGTGTTCTGCCTCACTGCCTTATTGTACCCTGGAAGCTGCCTGCCTTGCCTTTACCAGGAACAGGTTCTGAATGCCTCCATGTGATTGGCCTGCATCACATGCTGAGACTGTACATGGCAAGGCATCTTGCCTGCACCTGAAAGCCTCCTGCCAAGATGAGAAGTCCTGGAGATACACAGATCGTCCAGAGAAATCAGGACCAGGTCAGAGACTGTCTGCTTCCTTTCTCCAGGAGCCTGTGAAGCCTGGGAAGAACCAGAAGCCTCAGCTGCTGACAAGATAGTAACAGAATTCCCTGAAATCGTTTGGGTACTGTCTGAAGCAATAGCTAGCCCTGCCAGTTGAGAGATTAATATTTGTGGGTAAATGCTTAAAGCCTCTTGTAATTCACCAATTGCCTTCTGCTGTAAGCAGAAACAAGCTCCTTAAGTCCATTTAGTGGGCAAGCAGTGTATGGACTGCAGGAGCCTTCTCTTCCAGTTAATTGAGTGCAATTAATATTATATGATTGCTGTTTATTTCTAGATCCTATATTATTATCATCTGTATAATGTTTCCATGACCATTGCAGAAGAACCTAATTATTGTGAAAAAGTAGTGGTCAGGATGGTGAGAGTTCTGAATATTGAATATTAATAAACAATATTACTTTCTGAAAATCATATCTCACATCAATTAATTACTGCTCCATTACACTCACTGCAGAGGGTTGGACAAGATGACCTTCAAGGGTCCCTTCCAATCTATTGCAGTCCATGATCTCCATGGAGACCTGATAGTAGCCTTCCAGTATCTGAAGGGGGCCTACAGGAAGGCTGGAGAGGGACTATTTACAAGGACTTGCAATGACAGGACAAGGGGTGATGGGTTTAAACTGGTAGAGGGGAGATTTAGACTGGATGTTAGGAGGAAGTTCTTTGCAGTGAGGGTGGTGAGGCACTGGAACAGGTTGCCCAGGGAAGTTGTGTCTGCTCCCTCCCTGGAGGTGTTCAAGGCCAGGTTGGACGAGGCCTTGAGTGAGCTGTACTAGTGGGAGGTGTCCCTGCCTATGGCAGGGAGTAGGAACTAGATGATCCTCGAGGTCCCTTCCAACCTTACCATTCTATGATTCTATGATCTGCATTTCTAGCTCAACGAAGGACTGCAATGTCACCAGCTCCCTTTAGACCAGGTGAAACACTACTGAAGAATCACTCAGTATATTTAGAGGTAAAACATGAGGTAACACCCCCCACCCCCAAATCTCACTCTTGCTTTGTTAGCAAAGTGGATGAAAACTTGTTTTCAAGACCAAACTGCTCTATGAGTCACTGTACATTTACAGAAAGTTTTTATCTTCTGCTTTAATTTTGACAGTTGTTACAGTTGGGTTGTTTTTCTTTTTTCCTAAAAGGAAGCTGAAAATGTTTGCTGACATGAACCATACTTGCTTTGTGCCCTTTCAAGCACCAGAAATGTTCCATTGCATGCACTCTTTGAAATGTTTTCCCTTTTCCTGCACACTCTTTAAGGTTATGTCAAGTTTCCTCATTAGAAGCAAGAGATGATTTCTTATCGGCTGCCTGGCATGGTGCAATGTTTGCATCACGTAGGAAGATGGAGAGGGAGTTTATCTAAGTCCTTAAAACTGCAAAAGGGGACAGGAAGGACTGGGGCCAAGAGACTGGCATTATCACAGGGTTATCTTGCTGCTTTGGTCAGGGCCAAGAATGCACACACAGGGGCTTATCCAGCCTTCCCAAAAGAGACAGCTTTTTAACATAATGGGCACACAAGAACCATGGTTGGACTGGGAGCCCATTTTGGCTACTGCTTTCTGAGTAATATGAATTAAATTAGCCATTCTAATGAGGAAAATTGTACCCCTCTCTTTCTAACAGCTTCAAAGCTCATTTTCCTTTTCATACTCACATATTTCCCTTGAGAACATTTCAACAGCCAGTAGCCTTGTTTCCCTCAAAGTCAGCTTGCTGGAGATAGAATCACAGAATGGTAAGGTTGGAAGGGACCTCAAGGATCATCTAGTTCCAACCCCCTGCCATAGGCAGGGACACCTCCCACTAGTACAGTTCACTCAAGGCCTCATCCAATCTGGCCTTGAACACCTCCAGGGAGGGAGCAGACACAACCTCCCTGGGCAACCTGTGCCAGTGACTCACCACCCTCACTGGAAAGAACTTCCTCCTGACATCCAGTCTAAATCTTCCCTCTGCCAGTTTAAGCCCATTGCCCCTTGTTCTGTCATTGCAGACCTTGTAAATAGTCCCTCCCCAGCCTTCCTGTAGGCCCCCTTCAGATACTGGAAGGCTACTGTAAGGTCTCCTGGAAGCCTTCTCTTCTCCAGGCTGAAGAGCCCCAACTCTCTCAGCCTGTCCTCATAGGAGAGCTGCTCCAGCCCTCTGATCATCTTTGTGGCCCTCCTCTGGACCCGCTCCAACACTTCCATGCCCTTCCTGTGCTGAGGGTTCCAGAACTGCACACAGTACTCCAGGTGGGGTCTGACAAGAACAGAGCAAAGGGGCAGAATCCCCTCCCTTGCCCTGCTGGCCACGCTGCTCTTGATGCAGCCCAGGACTCGATTGGGACCCTGTCTGTGTGTGCTGTGGCTGGTTCAGCTCCTCTGCTTACCTTTTCAAGAGGTGCTCCTCACCAACCTCTGCAACAATCACAGGTCTTTGTGGTCCTCCACAAAACCATCTTCTAGAGCTGTTTTCTGCAGGGAGGTGGCAGAAGAGGAGATGACTTGAAATGTTTCCTAGTTTCTTTCCTGTTCTTCCAAGCAAATGATCTCCAGACTTTGTCTGGCAGGGCATAAGCAGAAATACTTCACAAAGTAACTCAGACAGTGCCAGAGCACATATGGAAAAAAAGTCTGGAGCTGTGCACAGAAGAAGAGAGACATGGAAAATGTAAATGAAATCAGCAAAAACAAAAGGAGAGAGGAAGGAGCCCTCCTTCCTAACTGCTGAAGCTTTATGTATTGGTGAAGCCTACAGACACCTGGGCCAGAAGAGGAGAACATGGACATCCACCTCCAGCTATAGAAGGAGAGCAGGATTTATGGAGCAATTCCATGTGAAGTGGAATAAAAGGAGTCATGCTCTTTTGGTCTACTGGCCAGTCCTGGTATGCCTGGTCCCCTGATGTGCTCCTGGGTAGTGATGACAATCTTCAGTAGTATGGGTTTGGTTTTAAATAGCCTCCTGTGAGTCAAGATTACAGGGGCTTCTGATAGATTTAATGGACTAACATCTCAGGTGCAGACAATCTGGAGCAGAAACAATCTGAAAAAAAAACTATTAGAAGGGAAAATGTGTTGCTTTTTCCTTAATAGGGGGAATGTGAGGACCATTAGGTCCCCTCTGCTGTGAAAACAACACTCACTAACACAGAGGTTACTCTCCCTGCTCTGTTCCAGGGCTAGGCATGAGCTAGTGGGGCTGCCACACACAGGAAACAGGTAGTTTGATGCATTTCCAGGGCAACCCAGCATGAACAAGAGGACACAGCCTCAAGCTGTGCGCCAGGGCAGGTACAGGCTGGATGTTAGGAAGAAGTTCTTCACAGAAGTGCAAACCGCCTTTGGGGTGGACTGCCCAAGGAGGTGGTGGAGTCACGGTTCGTGGAGTTGTTTAAATGGAGACTGGATGAGGCATTTAATGACATGATTTACTTGATTAGAAGGTGTTGAGTGATAGGTTTGACTTAATGATCTTGAAGGTCTTTTTGAATCTGGTTAACTCTGTGATTCTGTGATGCACAGAGCTTTGCCTAAAGGTCCATGCTGGGAAGCACTGGCTGTAGTCCTATGATGAGCACTTGGTTTTCATACACAGGGATCAGTGTGAGGAGAAAAAGGTTCATAGATGGTTTAGTGGCATACAGCGTGTTTGAATTGCAAGGTTTGGGACACTGGGCAGGACTAAGGGGCTGCTCTGAGTGTCCTGGGCTTGGGAGACTTCCATTTTCTCTAACTCTGCCAGTTATCAGCTGGGAGTGGGCTGGCCATTTTAACAGCAGGGCCATGGGGCGATTTCTTTTCTTACCTCGGGTCTAGACCAGCTACACAGGTACTCTGAAACAGGAGAAAACCCACACCGACCCTAGAAGGATCCAGACTTCAACCCTGAAGTAGAGAGAGTAAATGAAAGTAAATCAAGGTAAAGGATGAAGGCTCCATCTTTTGCTGTACAGCTAGAAAGAGCCACAGTGAGAAGAGACCTTTGAGGGGGCTCTCAGGATGTGGAACTATGGTTACCTATGTGTTGCCCAGAGGTGAACGAAGCTTCCCTTGGAGGACCAGGGAAGGATCTCTTTCCTTTTTCTCCTGGCTGGTCACCGTCCTTGGCCTAGGACTCTGGTTCTTCCCCAGATGATGACCCTTCCTAACTCATCCACAGCAGCAGGGCTGCAGCCCGTGGCCAGTGAGACTCAACACCTAAAACCAAATCAGCCTATTTTTAAAGTCATCTTATTACTTGGGATAATACAACTCATTTTATGTCCACAGCATTTGCCCCTTTTTGTTCCTAAAACTGTCTGGTTAGTAAATCCCAAGATAGAGCTGTCACTCTGCCCCCGGCCATCTCTGCTGCTGCACATGAATGGGGACAGACTCATTTTGAAGTGTTCCTGGGGTAAGGGTGACCTACTTTCATGGCTGCCATACAGTTCATTACGAATTCCTAATGATCTCATTGTTCCATTAAATGAAGGTTGCCACCTGTCCCGAAGACTTTAGATCAAGCTGGGATTAACATATCTGCTGACCCATTTCTCCCTTTTGTAGGACACAACGCCCTGATCAATAGGAGTTTTTTTTCAGACCAAGGTTGAACTTTAGTAGTGAGGTGGTACTGGGTCCCATTAGCAGAGGGTGCTGAGCAGTGTGGCTCCTGCTGGTACTGGGCAATGAAGAAAATCCTGCCCAGCTGATCTGAACATCAGATTCCATCTGCCTAAATCCTACCAGGGGAAAAAAAAAAAAAAAAAAAAAGGTCAAACTCTATGCACATAACTCACTATGGAGAAGAGAAAAAGAAAAAGAAAAGGGAGAAGGAATTGCTTAGGTTGCATTTAGGGCAAATTAAATTCTTCCAATTTAAGAGAGAGTCTATAAGAGACTTTATTAAGGACCTGAAGGCTGCCTGTGGTTTTGCTCCAGGCAGTCACCCCCACTGCAGTATTACATAACAAAAAAGCCAAGGTTAGCACCCTGCTAACCTGAGTTGTGGACCCTCGCAGGGGCACTCATTCAGCAGGCTGTCCCAGTGCAGCCAGCTTCCCTTTGCCTACTCCAAGTACAGAACCCAGCAGCCAACAGGGATGGAAATGACAGGTTGGAAGCACAAGCCATGCAGCATGAGGAATCAAACAAATAAAGAAAGAAAGGGAGAGGAATAAATTCCCATGGACAGGCTCAGTGAGCGCATTGCAGCCAAATGACCTCAAGTGCACTGCTTTCTTCTCCTGCTCGAGGAAGGCAGAAGCACAGCTGCATTTTTCATAAATAGGAACACCCTAGCTTGATGTTTTTTAAAGCTGTCTAGACAGTAGTGCAAGACCTTATTTCAAGTCACATAATCACTTTCCCATTTTTCCTTGCAGCAGAGGACGTTTTCCAAGATTAGATAGAAGCTGGTGGAGCAACATGTTATTAACCTTGGGTGTGCCTCCCTGCTTTAGGCTCTCCTTGTCCGAGCTGGAGGTGCCTTTCTGTCTGATCACGTTCCCCCTTTATTCATGCCTTCCCCCTTGTCAGAAAAGCTGCTTCTTTCACTAGCTCACAGAAGTTAGATAGAATTACACATGGGCTGCAGACAACTGGGAGCCCAGAGGGTGCTGTGCTAAAATTCCAGCTCCCTTTAGCAGAAGGCAAATATTATCTTGTGCTTTCCCAGCATGGCACTGATGCCTTCACTTGAAAATAGCATTAGAGGGAAAAAAAAAAAAATAAAAGCTTTGTGCTGACCTTCACCAGGCCAGCATGCCCCAGGCTGTTGGAAGAAGATGGTCAAAGCTGCTAATTGTGAAGGATGATGGAAAAATAAGCTTTGCCAGGAAAGGGTGCTCTCAGCAGAAGCACATTGTTCCAGCACACTTCGCATGGTGCAGCATGTGCCTTCCAGGGCTGACTGACTGTCCCTGAACATCTCTCTGTGCACTTTGTAATTCTTTCCTTTTTTGCGTTGAAACTGCAGCCCGTTCCCATGGCTCAGAGAAGGCAAATCAAGTACCCATGTGCCATTTGACTGCAGCACGTGGCCAAACCCAGCAGCAACAGTTCATCATCAGGGCCTGCAGATGAAGAGCTGCCACAGAGAGGTTCACCAGGGACCTTTGCCACAGAAGATGCTCCTCTGGGGCCAAGGAGGAGGGTTTCTGAGTGTGAATGGCATGATATGGGTACACGATTAGCATCCTGTACCTGACATGGGCCATTTTTGACCGTGGTGATGTGCAGTGATCTGTGCCCAGGTTATCTGGGGGAAGCAGAGTCCAGTTCTGCTTGTTACGTTGAATTAAGTCAGCAAAAGCTGAAGACAAATAGACCATCACAAATGAGATTATTTCACTTTAGAGAGCCAGGATAAGAGGTTTGCTGCCCTGCCGGAGAAGCACCAGGTCATTAGGAGAGAAAATCAGGATTTTCAGGGGAGGCAGGGAGGTGTTCATCAGCAAAGCAGAGGGCTCATTGCTTGCCTGGTGTTGCAAGAGTAATGCTGACCGTCTTCCCAAGCACCATATATGTAGGGTCACTGATCAGAAGTAAAGCATGCAGACTGGGACTAGAGGACTGCCCTCCGTTGCCCCTCTCTCCAGGAATGCCACATCTCCCCGTGGCTGTTACAGTGATTAGCCAAACACAGTAGCAAGACTGGGCAGGGATCTCTCGCTTCTTTTTTCTTCTTCTTCTTTTTTTTTTTTTTTTTTAAATTTGTTTTTGTTTTTGTTTGCTTGGTTAGTGTTCTGCTTTGGAGAATGCAGAACCTGACTTTGGGACTAATTTCAATTTGAGAGTATCCAGTATTTCCCTGCTCCCTCGAGTAAGCAGCTAAAATCATCTGGGGGAGCTGCCTTCCCTTAAATGAATTTTCTACTACTAGGCAGAAAGTGAATACATGAGCTGCCTAATATTAATGCTTTACTTCATAATTTACATATCAAGTGCTTTAATGAATTGTTTTCAGTATCATTGTCCCTACCATGAATAAACTTAAAAGTAATGGATCTGTAATTAATTAAATTTTAATTACAATAGTTTGTCATTTTATTATTTGCAATTATTACCATAAAGGTAATAAAAATTGCAGGATGTCACAACTGAATACAGATCTCTAATCAGAAGCAATCAACTCACACTGTAACCTTGAACAAGGGTGATTTTATTAATGCACCAACTCTGGAGCTCAAGCTGCTGCCTTACATGTGATGGCTGTGGGATTCTTAACGTGCTGCGTGGTACTCTGGGCAGTCGTGGTGGGATCCTCTTGTCCCAACCCTTGGGCAGCCCTGTCCATTTCTCCTCTCTGAATCTCTCTCTCCACATGCTAGGTAGTCAATGAAGAACTGAAGAACCTTTCACACACCTCCTGTGCATTCCTCTTGAGCACACTGATTTACTAAAGCAGTTATCCACTGTAGTCCTTATTAGGTATCATTTTTTTCCAGATGGTTTAAATAAGTTTTTTATTTCTATCAGTTTAAAACTATGCATTAATTTTTTTTTTAAATCACATTCTCATAATATTTAATTTTTAAAATTATGAAAGGTCATTCCCAAACCACCCTGTATTATGTCTCTGACTCGGTGACCCTTGCATCAGAAGTTCCTTTGCTCTGAAGCACAAAGGATAAAAGGAGAAGGGTTAAATTATATCTCTGTTTGCTGTTGCTATCCCCATGACTATTTCCAGGACTTGCAATACACATGCAGTTCACATGCAGTTAATTCTTGCTACTTGAGGGAACAAGATAGGTATTTCCTCATCCCTGCATCTTGATAGGCTCAAATCATACCCATGACTCTTTGGCATATTTCCTTTGGCTTGGCCTGATATCTTAAAAAAAACCCCATGGTTTAGAGCAGTTTTCCACTGGCCAGTCTCAAGACATCTTCAAAAGGCATGAGAACTGCACCCAGAGCAGCAATTAGGCTGTAATTAAGCAGAGACTTTCCCAGTGAATACCCCAAAGGAGCTATAGTAGTGATGTGAGAGTGGGTCTTCAGGTTGGCTTGTGCCATTATGCTGAAGTTATTCCTTCTCACCATACTTTGCCAATCTTTTCCACAGACCAAGCCATCATTTAGGTTTGTTCTTTGAAGTTCATTAATTGGTTTGGAAGGAGTAATTCCAATTTCAGCATCATTTTCTAGGTAAAGCATGTGTGCCTTTGCCTGTCCTCCTTTTATCATTACAAAATATATTGGCCAACTTATAGATTGATAGAAAGCTTTGAGTTGGAAGAGACCTTAAAGAACATCTACTTCCAACCCTCTTGCCATGGACAGGGACACCTTCCACTAGCCCAGGTTGCTGAAGGCCCCATCCAACCTGGCCTTGAACACCTCCAGGGAGGTGTTTCACTTCATGCAAAACCCAGTAGAAAGAAAGAGGTTTTGTGGCCATTCTGTGCCTACAACTTACACAAAAACTAGCCAGCTGGTTAGTTGCAAGAGAAATCCATTTGATGTCCCCGAATCAGTAGGCAACTTTCACCAGACTTGAGAAATCCGACATACGTACCAATTCCAGGCAGCCCACAGGCCTCCAAGCTGTCATACTTCAAAAGCAAAATGTCTCTGCTGCTTCTGGTTGGGAACTCAGCCATCAC
Source organism: Eubucco bourcierii (assembly GCA_013396675.1). Classification (NCBI taxonomy): domain Eukaryota; kingdom Metazoa; phylum Chordata; class Aves; order Piciformes; family Ramphastidae; genus Eubucco; species Eubucco bourcierii. Next base: position 264,055 of record VWZE01025400.1, on the reverse strand, counting down.
TTCATAAATCAACACCCCTGCTATCGTCTTCACTCTGCCAGCAGACGGTTGGATGTGAAACAATACAGTTCTGGAGGCGTCAGCTTCCTTGGGTTATCTTAGTGGAAGGCTAACATCAGAGACCTACTTTATCCGCTGGGTCGGTGGCACTTCCAAGCTCCTCACCTCCAACTGAAATTCTCTTGCATGACACCTTGAGAAGTCTAAGCAGCCTCTATTTTTAAGCTGTGATACAACAGCATTTTCAAAAAGCTCAAGATCTCTCCTATTTTAGCACCCTGCCTTGGAGAGGTTGGCAGATACGTTTGGCTTCAGGCATGCAATCTTTCAATTGCCATAGCATGAGCTGAGTCATAAATGTGTATATAAAACCTGTAGGATCAGGGGGAAAAGTTAAGTGAAGGGTAGAAAATAAGCCCACCATAGTCATAGAATCATAAAATTGCTTGTGTTGGAAAAGACCATTAAGATCACGGAGACCAACTGTTAACACAGCACTGCCAAACCCACCACTAAATAGTGTTCCTCAGCATAGCTACAGGTCTTTTAAATCCCTTCAGGGATGGTGACTCCACCACTTCCCTGGGCAGTCTGTTGTGAGGCTTGACAACCTTTTTGGTGAAGAAATTTTTCCTGATGTCCAAACCTCCCCGGGTGCAATTTGAGTCCTGGGGTATTTGCATTGCTCACAAAACTGCTTGCAAAACCACTTAGCAAATGAATGTTAATTGTTTTGCAGAAATCCCACCCTGTTCACAGGAGAAGGGAAGGGAAAAAAAAAAAAGCTTTAGGTAGATGTTGCCAATTTTTCCTTTGACCCCCCCCCCCAAAAAAAATGCAGGTGATCTCATCCCACCCTGATCAACAGAGACTGAGAAGAAAATAAAAAGGAAATTACTTCATTTTAAGTGCCTATTAACTGATGTTGTGATAAAATAAAAAAGCACTATTCACCAGTAAAAATCCATGTGACAAGCCCACGAATGCCAGAACAAGCTGGGTATGGCAGGAGCTGTCAAAGGCATGTAACTGCAAACCTTTAAACCAATTTAAGTGCCTTCAGTTGGGTTTGCTAGACAATTATGCCCTGCACAATCATTTACATGAAAAAGGCTGCGAGTCTCCAGCAAAAGCTGGATTATTTTACACACACTGCAGCTGCTGGGGTAGCAGAAACAGATAAAACTTGACAAATTAACACGGCATACACCAAACAAAGAAAAAGACCTCTGAACTTCAGCCTTGAGGCTGCAAAGATGCTGAACCCAAGCTTAACTCTGGCTTTCAGACTTGCCCCTATCTGGTCTCAGTGAGATGATGCTGGCTGCGAGGCTGGCAGCAGGCATGGATTCAGCATTATACTTACCCAGGGCCAAGAGCAGAACAAGCCTCAGAAACTGAGCATGGGATTCATGGGACTCTTGGGATTCAAGGATTATCAAGATGATTCAGCAACCCCCACTCCAGAAACACCTTCATGCCGGCACTTCTGCAGTTCTTTCAGGCATATTTCTGTGGAGCAAAGTAATTCTGCTGTATGAAACTAAACTGAAACCATTAGTGTAAGCTAATGCCTACACAAGAACAAGGAGTTGCTTTGAGGAGAGTTCAGGCATCAGCTGCTGAACTTGGTTTGACCTACTGACTGCATGGACCAGTGAATCCCAAAGCAGCCGAGGCTGAGGATCAACATCTCTCTGGCTTTTCTTTTCTCTCCTTGAGCCTTCCTACAAGCTCTCTTCAGTTTTTTAAAGTCTGCCTTAATGAAGGTGACTTCTGCCTATCTTTTGCCTCTCCCAGAAGCCCCATGTCAGGTGTTCTTAAGGTGGGAGGGAAACATCTTCCTCCCTTATTTTTCCAGGGCTTTCTGTGTCTGAAGTATATTAGTTAATCCATTGTTAATCCAAGGTATAACCTTGGTTCTTATTGTGTAAGAAAAAGGAACTGAGGTGGCTTGACAGCTCTGCTGCTTTCTTCTCTCTGGATTTAAACTTTCATAAATGACCCTGTCAAAGCTGCTCCTTGTGATGCCACAATGCTAATTGCTCACAGTATAGATTGATGACGCCATATTAAAGTTGTTTGGCAGGGATAAGACTTGACATTTTGTGTTCAGACCAACAGCAGTGTGGATGATTCAGCAGACAAAGCATTGCTTGGCCTGCTTCTGTATCTGGCCACCAGTGCTTCTGCAAGCCAGTGTCTGTGATGGAGTGCATAGCATCGTTTCAGGGCTTCCTGGAAAATGGAAACCACTCTCTTTTCTGAGATAAACTTTGTCTTTCAGACCCTCTTCTTTATATGGAAATACTCAAGTTCCTTAGAATAGAAACAAATGGGAAATTTTTTATATGCCACTGAAATAGAGACAAAATCCTCACTAGATTGACACAACAGTAAACAAAACATGGACTATGTGAAAAAAACCAACCAAACAACAACAAAAAACCAACTTAAATTACTGCAGATGTCACCAAATGACTAATTTTTTTTTTTAAAGCAAAATAGATTAATTTTTCCATATTTTACCTTGCCTTTCATTGCTCCAGTGAAAGCTTTGCCAAACTTGGAGGCAATTCTCATTTTCAAGAAAGGAATCTCTATGAAAATCTTCTCTTATTTTTTAAGAAAGCAATTTTTGTGACCATTCCTTTTTTTTTTTTTTTTTTTTTTTTTTTTTTTTTTTTTTTTTTTCTGTAATATCTTTGGTTCATCACCTATATCATTCAGTTTCTAGACAGTGAAAGCCAAAAAGAGGAGCCATAAGGTCTTAATGTTCTCCTGGCAATTCCTGCCCCTGAAAGGTGCAACTGTGACAACTCACAAGAAGATGGAGGAGAGAAACAAGCCTCAGAGCAGGGAGGTGTCTGGGGAGCACCTAACTCCACATAGAATCATAGAATGATAAGGTTGGAAGGGACCTCAAGAATCATCTAGTTCCAACCCCCTGCCATAGGCAGGGACACCTCCCACTAGTACAGGTTACTCAAGGTCTCCTCCAACCTGGCCTTGAACACCTCCAGGGAGGGAGCAGGCACAACCTCCATGGGCAACCTGTTCCAGTGCCTCACCACCCTCACTGGAAAGAACTTCCTCCTAACATCTAGTCTAAATCTCCCCTCTGCCAGTTTAAGCCCATTGCCCCTTGTCCTGTCATTGCAAGACCTTGTAAATAATCCCTCCCCAGCCTTCCTGTAGGCCCCCTTCAGATACTGGAAGGCTACTCTAAGGTCCCCTTGAAGCCTTCTCTTCTCCAGGCTGAAGAGTCCCAACTCTCTCAGCCTGTCCTCATAGGAGAGCTGCTCCAGCCCTCTGATGATCTTCCATTACATGTCTCAGCATTAAACACTTCCGATGCATGGTGGTCACATTGTGAGGTCTGGACAGGTTGATGCAATGAGGACTCCACTGAGGGTCAGTAAATACAGAGCAACTACCAGACCCAGAGCAGATGTTTTCCTAGGACAAAGCAATATCATCATCTTTTCACGGTCATCCCCACAAGTCCTACCAACCTTGACTGGGGCTAGGTGTTTCTGAGAGACCTTGTATCATGATAATCCCACAAGGACTCTCTTCTTTCTTATTTTTTAAGTCTCTTCTGTGAAAACTACGTGAGGTTTTCACTTTCTTTCAGCAGGGAAATTTGAAGACCTGTGCAGATTCCCTCGTGCCGTGCCGGAAGAGGGGAGTGATGACTGATCGATCTAGGTTTCTCCCATCAAGAACACCAAAGGAAGTACCAAAAGTATCCATCTTCTCAAAGAGGGTTAATTACAGAAGCTCAGCTTGCACACAGGGCTCCTGCCAGTCAGCATGAGATAAGCAGCCTTGGGAGTATAAATTATTACAGATGATAAGGCAGAACTTCCCCTTTAACAGTTTTGTACATATGTTCCTAAGATTGACTCCAGAGATGCCTGTCATCGAATGTCAAACAAGAAGCAACAAAAAATACAGCAAATTAATTTCTTGTCTCTTTTCTTACAAGCACACGACACTTTCTCCCTTGTTTAGGCTAACCAAATTATTTCAGATCCTAACGAGATGTGGCTAGATGACATGACCTGGAAATTGGAACTGATGCCCGATCACCCGTGCTTGATCACAGCAGGCTGTGAGAGCTCCACCTCTCTATCATATCTGCAGAAATGGGGGTTGGTTTTAGCTCCAGAAATAAGATAAATTACAGGCACCAACTGCTACAGTTTTTGTTGTGACTCTCTCTTCTGCAAGAGTGGCATAAACAGGAAGCCATAGCTACACGGCAGGGAACAGAGCCAGCAATGAATGCTGATACAAATCAGGTCATATTGCCATCTTTTGTTCACTGCTTTGTTAACACTAATGTCTTGGCCACAGCCACGGAAAAAAAAACCCCACCCTGTCACTCATCTACCACTTGTTTGTCCCCCCAAATCACAGCACTGTCACTCATCTGTCACTTGTTTGTCCCCCCAAATCACAGCATTGGAAAAACCTGGCGGCTAACCATCACCACCCTTCAGACCCAGATGGGCAATTTTGAGGTACAAACTGGTTTACAAACTGGGTACTCCATTCTCTCAGGGAAGTTTCTTCCTGATGCTCAGGATTTTGCTTGCAAGCAGGAATTTCTCTCCTACCTTCTCTCTTCTGCCATCTTCTCTCCATCTTCCTACTTGCTTAGCAGTGCTGGTGGGACTCTCAATGATCTTAACGATCTCAAAAGTTGGACTTAATGATCTCAAAAGTTTCTTCCAACCTCAACAGTTCTGTGATTCTACCAGGAAGCCAAATCTGTTTGAAGTGACTGACCTGCTGAAATGCAGCCCACAGCAGGACAAGTCTGCAGCCTAACTGCACCGCAGAGCAGAGATTGGCGCACATTTGGCTATCAGCTCTTTATCTCTACCTGATAGCTTATTCCAAGCCTGAGTTCATCCTACTGGATTGAGGAACTTACATGCATTAGGAATCTGTTCTAACACTAACACACCAACATCTGCACTATTGCAAACATGATTCATTCATGATGTAAAATACAGTTTCCTCCCCAGTCCAGATATGCTGGAAACATCAAGGTAGTGTTCCCACCATCAGCTCTGAAACATCAGAAATAGATGATATGAAAGACCCTTGAATTCCTGCATTCATGTCTGAAGGATTTCTTTACCCAGCTGAGTTCACAGCAGGTCACAGGCTTCTGCTGCCGGCTCCTTCTTTCACACACCCTTGGCCCTAGAGAAGGAAGGCTACTACAAAAGTCAAAACTTTGGAACTGAGAGGAGAAAAAGATTTCAGGTGCAAACTTTTACTATTCCAACCCTGTTTTTGCCAGCTAAGGAGTTCCTTCTTCATCCCCACATTTTAAAATATTGCATCAACTCTTCATCTTTGCAGTCCAGCACGACTCATTTTGAAGCACTGCCTCTATCAAGGGAATTTTTATTAACCACACAGCATGAGGAGCTTAACCTTCACTGTGGGTTAGTTGTATGCTGAATTCCTTCCTGCCTTTCAGCCCCTCCTGCATTTACCACATCAACCATGTTCAGTCACAGAAACATAGAATAGTAGAACGCATCAGGTTGGAAGGGACCCTTGAAGGTCATCTTGTCCAACACCTCTGGAGTGAGCAGGGACATCTCCAATGAGATCAGGTTGCTCAGGGTCCCATCAGGTTTGACCTTGAATGTCTCAAGGAATGGGGTCTCCACCATAGTCCTGGGGACCTGTCCATCTGAACCTTCCGCAGATGGGCAACATAATCCACATTGGTGCCCAAAGTCATTGATTACATGAGGAGGACCTACACTCAGTTAGTGACTGGGGTGACAGAGCTCAGCCCTACAGCTGAAATTTGGGACCAAACAGTTCAATACCCTAGGGGTGGTACGATGAGGAAGAGGGTGAAGGTTTGAAGGCATTTTACCAGCCGATGACCCACTGAAAATTGTGAGCTGGATTAGCAGTGATATGCAGAGAAAGACTTTGTTCAGGGAAATTAGTGCCAGAGGAAGTTTCTACCTCCGTGGCCACATACATAATACCGGGACATGAACTGTCCATGGCATATTGGCATGAATACCTTGTGGAGCTTCACAGCAGGCTTCTGAAGCATGAGGGACCAGAAATATCTGGAAAATGACTTCTTAGATTTCCAACTTTCAGAATTCAAAGGGACGGAGGCCATCTCAGGCTTCAGGACTTAACGACATGGGAAAAATCCTGTTGGTCCCTGTCAGACCAAGGGCCCACCTAGCCCAGGACTTAGTCTTTCATAGCAGCAGACAATCCTTGTTTGGGTGGTACATGAGCCCCACTTCCCTCTCGGGTGCCTCCAGCAGTCCCAGCTCCTGCCTACACCTGTCACAGAAGCAATTTTCCCCAGTTTGCTTTTTCAGCTGTTGTCATGATTTTGCAGACCTCCTCCACCCTGAGCAGCACCAACATTTCCAGCCCCTCCTGAAAGGGCTCTTTGCCCTCTCTGTTTTTGGCTGCCCTTCCTGGCCCCTGCTCTACCTCTCCTGCCTTCTTTGAGATAACAAGAAAAAAAAATCCTTATTATAACCCCAGGACAACACAGTTTGGGGCAGGGTCTTTCCAGTTCTTATGGACAACCAGGCACAGTTAAAAATCTTGCAGCTGATCAGAGCAGCCAGATGTTATTGCTGCAAATTTCCTCGGCCCTGCACTACTCCTGTAAGGGGAGAACTCTGGTTGGAGCTGCAGACATAAAAGGGTCTGCTAGAGACATAGGGTGGGCTTGGTGCTGTGCTCTTTCATGGCCCTGCTGTCAAGAGCAGCTCTGCACATACTCAGATACTCCCAGTCACATCCTAGCCAAACCAGTGTGAACTGGGAAACTGGGCTCAGCAGGGCTGTATCTAGCCTCCATCCTGCACATGCTGAAAGGTTAAGAAGGGCCATGCCACCACGTGGGGCAGGGTCTCATCCTGTCCTTAATTTGCCTGTGGGATCCAAAAGGAATTTTTTCCTATTTCTCTGCCAGGCAGAAAAAAAAAAAAAAAAAAAAAAAAAAAGACTTTGTTGTTGTTTATACTGGATGAGATTAAAGTTTTCAATATTTGTTATATTTAGATGTCTTTCAGACTCAGATTCAGGGAAACATTACACATGATTCTTGCTCTGTTTACCCTTTGCTCCATTCCCTTGCTTTTATTGTTCTTCAAGTTTATTCCTCTTCCAGTTTAGGTCACATTTCCTGAGGACTGCAGCATAACACCAGATTTCCCAGGGAAAGCAGCACCTCTCAGCAGCAGTGACTAGTTTTGCCATTCCAGCCAGACCACCTTGGTCCTCTCTAAAGCAATGTGCATCCTCATGGCTGAAGTTTATTGCCAGTCCAGAGTCAGGGAGAGATGAGGCAAATCACTCTTTCCTGAATAACAACTCTAAAGGCCCTTTAAAGTAAATAATTTACACCAAGACAAAGACATCTATTCTGAGCATGATACTTTGTCTAGAATGCTTCAACCTGCCCTCGCTCCCCTCAAAAAGGAGATCTCAATGTCTGTGGTGCTTCAGGGCTGGGACCAAGCTGCGGCACAACTCTGGCTTCTCCAGGGTCCGAGGAATTGTTGTTGCTCTTCCCCTCCCTGCCCTGAATTTCCTAGGGAGGAAGAAATGCTGACTAGCCCTGCAGTGAAGGACTCGAGAGCAAATCCCAGGCTGCAATATATTCTCATAAAACCTTCCCAAAGATGCCTTTATAGACAGGGCAGATGGGAGAGAAATTTACATCCACTGCCCATTTCCCAGTAAATCACTACATTCAATCTAGCTGAGAAACACTTTTTTTTTTTTTTTTTTTTTTTTCCTTTCCCTAAACTCCATGTCTGCTGCAGTTTTCCAGAGCAGACACATGTTTTGGTGAGCTCTTCCTTCACCCTCCCTGGCCAGCAAGGCAGGATGGATACCTGATCTCTCCGCTCTGCCCTGGCTAATGGGAAAAAGCTGCTCGCTTGGAGCTGCTCTGATTTATTCTGTAATAACCTCTCCGATGGGGAGTCTTTGACCTCCTCATCGGAGGCTCCATTAAAACTAAGCCTGATGGCTGGGTAAGGACAGGTAGTTACCTTCTCCTAATAGCAACAGTTGGGCACAGTAATGTGCCATTTCTGCACATTGTCTTCACCTTAAATACAAAGGCAGCCACGAGACCTGAAGCTGTATGATTAGTTTTTCAAATTCTGGTCCAGAACCCTCAGTTTGCTTTAGCTTAAAACCCTGTTCACAGATTCTGGCAGAGATCCTGCCTGTGTTTAATTTGAGGAGCACGAGTTATTTGCCTACTCAAAGCTGAGCTTGTGCAGAGCTGCGTGGAGGAGCAGGATGCAAAAGGCACTTTGACTCTGGTTAAGCCTGACCTATCCCTTTTGGTCACGGGAAATGCAGGAACAGATGTTTGGTGCTGGGTTTTGTCTCCCAAAATACTTCTGAAGTTTAAGTCACATTGTATAGATTTGCTATTGCCATGTGTAGCAAAGACAGCATGCAATTGGCTTGCAGGGAGGTGAAGAAGGCATCTAACAGCTTTCCTCTTAAAGATGGCTCAAGAGAAGGTTTTGGTTTTGTAAGCAATGGGCAACTTTTCAAATGTGCTCACTGTGAACTTGTTGGAAGTCTTTGCTATTTTCCATATTTAACACAGTGCTATTAAAATCTGAATAGCAGGGTGTTGAACGTTTACAGAGAGGGGCACATCTTCCATTGGCCCAAATGAGGTCCCTGGTAAAACAACCAGGCGAGTTTTCAAGTGCAGAAGTCCTTCTGCAATTCTTTGATCTGACTGTTCACCCAAAGATCACTGGATTACTGGGTTGGGGGATTTTTCTCCCCCTTCAAGTTATACACTGTTTGCAGTGGTTAAACGATTTCAGAGAAGACTTTTGCTAGCAGTTGCTTGTCACATTTGAAGGAGTCTTTGAATGTGGCAATTTTTAAGACCTCCCCACTCACTCCATCCCCTGGTTTATTTCAATCATGCAGAAGCCCACCTCTAAGTTGGCCTAGAAATATTAAGGGACATGGCTGGTTCAACTCCTTTTTGACCCGAAAGGGAAAACTGATTGCATGCACTGACTGCTACAGAATGGAGCCATTGCATTCAATCTGAAAACAAATGATGTGCAGGAAATCTCTTAGGTGACCAAATATTTACTGCACCAGTAAAACTATTAAAAAAAAAAATCCCACTCCAAAAGAATTGAAATTATCAGACTTTCCCCCAATTTTTCTCTATATGAGCAATCAAAAAGTTTCCTCTGGGAAGACCTCACAGAGTCACAGCTGTGTTCCCCTCTAGCCGAACAGTCAGGAGCATCCTCCGGACACAGATCAGGAGGCACAAAGAGGTGAAGGACCCTAAATGTCTGCTCCAAACCAGTCCTCCAAGGACAAGAAGAATCTCATAGTCCCAGCTGCGTTTGGGAATTTTATTAACATAAATAAGTCAATGCTAAAAATAACTCAGGGGCAGAGAGAGCCTTGCTGCACCTTCCCATCAGGACTAGAGGGAAGATGGCAGAACAGAGGAGCACTAGTGGTATGGTGGGACCTTGGTGATCCTGCTCCCCCATGCAAGGGGTTTCTTTCAAACACATGGATTGATGAGGGTTGTTTTCCCAGATGTTGCAAAAGGCTGGGTTTTTTTATACCCACTCATCTCTCTGATCAGGAGAATAATGCCACCAGAGTGGGAAGTGACCAGTATCCACCTCTGTGCAGCTCTTGGATCTATTTAAAGGCCCCATGGGACCTTTACTACAGATGTGCCTTAACCTCCATGGTGAAGGCACTGAGCACCCATTCTGCAGCCATCTTGCCTGCTCAGCTTTTCAGGCTCTTTGTTGGCCATGCCACATATCCCTGACACATCTTTCTTTTTTTGGGGGGGGGAGTATTTTTCAGATCGAGAATTCCTTGCAGGCTGGACAGACTGTCTGCAATTACATTTTTTTAGGGCATGAAAAACATTTTCCATCAAACCCTGGGGACCACAGATGAGAGTCCTGCCAGGGACAGAGCCAGGGCCATGATATTTCCTGTCCTCCCCTTGCTGGGGGGCTGCTTTATGTGGTGGCTGGGCTCCAGAGAGGGCTGAGGTAACAGCCTTTATATGCTACATTATCCACATGGAGCTGAGCCATCAGGGAGACCTCGGAGCTACACCCAAGTGTTCACAGGCATGATGGGGTTTGGGCAGCCGGATGGGTTTCTGCGTGCCAGCCATCTGCTCATGTGCCCTTCATTGCTCCCTGCAAGAGCATGGCAGGGAGGGGTAGTGAAGGCACCAGTGCATGCAGCTGCTGCCACCCACCATGGCTCTGCTAAGACTTAGAAGTTTGGTAAGTGTGGTTGAGCCTTGACAGCCAAAGGCAAGAAAAATGGGGGATGTTTTTCTTTCCTGGTTGCTCCCATTGGACAGCTGGCCATTGCTAGTTCCTAACTCTGGCTCCATCCCCATGGACAGTCTCTCAGGCTGGTAGCTGCCAAAGAACAGAATCATGGAATGTTCTGACTTGGAAGGGATGTTTAAAGGTCATCTAGTCCAACCTCCCTGCAGTGAGCAGGAACATATGCAACTAGGTCGAGTTGCTCAGAGCCTCATCCAACCTGACTTGGAATGTTTCCAGGGATGGGACATCTTCTACCTCTCTGGGTAACCTGGGCCAGTTTTACCACTGTCATTGTAACAGATTTCTTCCTTCTACCCAGTCTAAATATCTTATTTTAGCTTAAAATCATTATCCTCTGTCCTGTTGCAACAGGTTCTGTACCCATCTTCTTATAGGTCCCTTTTAGTTACTGAGAGGTTGAAAGTCTCCCCATCTCTAGAGTGAATAATCCAAACTTTCTCAGCCTGTCCTCACAGCAGAGGGGTTCTGGCACTCTGATCATTTTTGTATTCTCCCTCTGGACCTGCCCCAACAAGGCCACGTCTTTCCAGTGCTGAGGACTCCAGAACTGGCCACTATAGCAGGTGGGGTCTCACCAAAGCAGACTGTAGTAGCAGAACCCCCACCCTCAACCTGCTGACCGAGTTGCTTTGATGCAGCCCCAGGATACAATTGGTCTTCCAGGTTGCACGTGCATATTCCTGGTTCATGTCCAACTGCTTATCCACAGGTGTCCCACCTGGTCCAGGGTGTCCAGGTAACATTTCCTTCAGGACAGGGAACTGACTCTTCATCAACCTTCAAGATCCCAAAGCCACAGCGACTCACCTCCTGCACAAGTGCCCAGATACCCATGACCTGATTTCTAACCCTACCCTGAACCCTGCAAGCAGAGGAGTCCTGCAAAGACAGCCAAAATGCCTGGACCCAAAAGCAACCAAATACCCCAGGGCCAGTGCAGCTATGCCAGGAATGCTCCAGTGGGCTACCAGCCAAAAACATGAATTCCTTTGGCAAAGCAGTACTAGGTACTTTGCCTTTGGTTGATTTTCTCCTTCCATTGTGATTTCTCCTTTTTTTCATGCTAGTTCTACAGCTCGGTGGTTCAAGCATGCTGATCCTTTATTTGCAGTTTCTGCATGCACATGATGGACCCATGTTTCCAATGATCAAAGTGAGAGTGCAACAGAGTTCAAGAGCTTGTATGTTGCAGGTGAGGAAATGCAAAGCATCAAGCAAGGGAAAGTTAAGCCTTCCTTTGCTCCTCAGCATGGCTACAGGTATAAGACCTTACAACCAATGTTTTCAGAGCTTGGAAAAACATGGGATTTGGGGACCTAACTAAAATAGAAGATGACAATGGAAAACTGAACCCTTAGCTCTGAGCATCTGGTCTCATAGGTGGGACCCTGAGTGCCATTGGGAGTGATTTCCTCAAAGGAATTCACATCAGTCGCATCATGGTGCTGCCTGCAATGGAGGCACCACTGTACCTCTCACTCCACAGCAAGAGAGATGATAGACCTAAGGCAACGTACAGATGTGGGGATAAACACCTTGATTTTCCTCCATCCCAACAGAAATTCTGTCCTGCTGCTGTACTGCTGACCTAAGATCTTCCACTTAAAGTCTCTCCCAGCCAAAAAATGCTGCGTTTCAAAGCAAATCCTCCTGCCAGCATCTCTATTTATATGGTATCAAGCACTGATGCCATTTAACAACCCCCTCCCTTTTCTTGACATTATCTTGCCAAATTAAGCAAACTTGTTGCCCAGCATATGTCATTTCTCATCTTTTTCTCCTCTCCCCCCCAAGCACAGCCACTACCATCCCTCAAAGGGACCAAGTACAAATAATTCAGCCTCTGCCACTTGAACTGATTTTAATCAAAGGATTTGCTGGGTTTCTGCTACGTGGGACACCTCATTAACAACTTCACACCTTTAAGGAAGGGGGGGGAAAAAAAGCAGTGTTATCCATTTCAGCTTAATTGTGCTTAATGCTGGTACCCAATGTTTTGCACTAGGGACGAGTTTTATTTTGGTGGGGAACAAAACAACAACAAGATTAAAAAAAAAAAAAGGCATTGCTGAGTTGAAAAGGCTTAGAGATCGGCAGGAGTGTATTGGTCAGAAAGGAGATTAAAGCCTAATGAAATTTGTCTTTGTGCATGTGTCTGTTTCCCTCTTTTTTTTTGGGGGGGTGGGGGGTGGAGGGTGTCTTTGTAAAAAGCCAGGCTTATTAAAATGCAGGGAGAACCTCACACAAAAGACATTTCTTAGGGTCCAAAGGCGTGCTTATTAATGTGGAGGGTTTTGTACAGAGCATGCCAGTTTCAGGAGATTTTGGGTATTGTTTGGGGAGAAGAAAGCAAGCCTCACTGATCATTTTCTTTTCCACTTTTAATCACAGCAGCTGAAGCAAGCAGGTGCTGTGATTCAGAGCCTGCGGCAAAAAGCAGGAGATGGGGGGGAGGGAAACGTCGTGGGGGGAAAAACTCATCTACATGAGGGATTTTTACTCTTTTGGCTTGTTAAGTTGCTGTGCAGCAATGGTGTGTCCACACTCCTAGATTCCTCTGTGAGAACAACGAGGAGCTGCTGGGAAAGCATTGTCCCATCAGGGGAGGAATAATAAACAGCACCAGTACAGGCTGGGAGGTGATCTGCTAGAGAGCAGCCCTGTGGAGGGGGACCTGGGAGTCCTGGTGGATAACAAAGCCAATGGGATCCTGGGGTGTATTAAGAAGAGTGTATCCAGCAGATCAAGGGAGGTTCTCCTCCACCTCTACTCTGCCCTGGTGAGACCCCATCTTGAGTACTGCATTCAGTTTTGGGCTCCCCAGTACAAGAGGGAGAGGGATCTGCTGGAGAAGGTCCAGCAGAGGGCTACGAGGATGTTGAGGAGGCTGGAGCACTGCCTGATGAGGAGAGGCTGAGGGACCTGGGGCTTTTTAGTCCGGAGAAGAGAAGACTGAGAGGAGATTTAATAAATGTTTATAAATATCTGAGGACTGGGTGTTGGGACAGGAGGGACAGGCTCTTCTTACTTACTCCCTGTGATAGGGCAAGGAGCAATGGATGTAAGCTGCAGCACAGGAGGTTCCAGCTCAACACAAGGGGGAACTTCTTTACTGTAAGGGTCACAGAGCACTGGAACAGCCTGCCCAGAGAGGTTGTGGAGTCTCCTTCTCTGGAGACTTTCAAGTCCTGTCTGGATGCATTCCTCTGTGACCTAAGCTAAATTGTATGGTCCTGCTCTGGCCACGGGTTTGGACTTGATGATCTTTTTGAGTCCCTTCCAAACTCTGACATCCTGTGATCCTGTGACCATCAGAAATCAAAGCCTACTTCAACTGCAACAGGTTGACATCTGGCCAGCAATTTTAACTAAGGCATCCATTTTCTCACTTTATGTCTCCGATGTCCGCATGGAATAACAACGGATTGTCACTGAGATACCAGAGCACAACTTGGATTTCTTCCACCCATTTCCAAACACAGTGGACTCAGCCCTCTGCTGCAGCAAGGTCACCTTGACATCAGTGGGCAGCATTCACAGCAGCATGACTGCACAGGGTTGCTTTACCCTAACAAGATCTTAAAGCTGGTAAAGTACAGTGATGGCACTGTGCACATGGAGCTTTTGCATGCAGAGCAACCATGACAGCAATGGCAGCCCAAACACACTGGCATGGGTTTGGAGAAAAGTGTTGTAGCGGGTCCAGAGGAGGGCCACGAAGATGATCAGAGGGCTGCAGCAGCTCTCCTATGAGAACAGGCTGAGAGAGTTGGGGCTTTTTACCCTGGAGAAGAGAAGGCTTTGGGGAGACCTTATAGTGGCCTTCCAGTATCTGAAGGGGGCCTACAGGAAAGCTGGGGAGGCACTATTTACAAGGTCTTGCAAAGACAGGACAAGGCGCAAAGGGCCTTCCCTGGCAGAGGGAAGATTTAGACTGGATGTTAGGAGGAAGTTCTTTCCAGTGAGGGTGGTGAGGCACTGGAACAGGTTGCCCAGGGAGGTTGTGTCTGCTCCCTCCCTGGAGGTGTTCAAGGCCAGGTTGGAGGAGGCCTTGAGTGAGCTGTACTAGTGGGAGGTGTCCCTGCTTATGGCAGGGGGTTGGAACTAGATGATCTTTTGAGGTACTTTCCAACCTTACCATTCTATGATTCCATGAAAAGGAGAAGGAGTTTTCCCCCTGTGCTAAGGAGGACCTTGGTACACCTCCAAGAAAATGTTCGCATCGTTACTCATGCTTGGAAAAGCAAAGCAAGAGGTGGATTACGCAAGGGGCTGGGACTCTACCAAGTCCTCATCTGCAAGAGGAGAAAATACTTGAAAATCTCCACGAGGCACTTTTAGCAGTTCTCATGACTCTCAACCCAAAGGGGAAAGCCCATCTCTACCTTCTGGTTGGGAAACCTGGCCCTAGGCTCCTGCTAACATGTTTCTCAAGCGTGACTTGTTTGCTATTGGCAGCAGAGCCCTTAGGTGTGTTTACTCAAGAAGAGCAACAGTAGGAGTTTCTATTAACTAGCTTTTGACACTTTGACAACAGAGTTGGGTCCACCCAGCTGGTTTTTCTTCCACACTGCTTGCACGTTTCCACCTGCTATGCTATGAAAGCTATGAGAAACATCTCATGTGTTTACTTGTGAGATTTTTCTTTTGAGAACATGTGGGAACTGGTCCCACTCTGCCTCAGCTGAAAGAAGAGCCTGTGGAGGGCAAGCACTGAGGGGGCCACAGAGGATGGAACACTGAGCCCTGGGAACCAACCAGCACAGAGAATTGACAGAAAAACATCCCAGAAAGGCACGGAAGCAAACTTCCTCGATACTGTTTTGTCTCTTTACACTTGATCTAAGCTCATTGCAACAACAACGAAAATAAACCAGCACAAACGATGGGGATAAAATACCATGAGCTGACTCATCCATGAACAATCCACATAGAATTATAATTCTATGAAGTGTCTGGTAGCTGTGTGGAAACAAAACAAGTAACGACAATCAAATTCAATGTCATCTTGTTATGGAAATCACCTGGCTTGTCCTGCAAAGCCCCAGAGACTGTCACAGCACACGCTCAGCAATGCCATCCCATTAAGATACAAGTCATCTGTGGGTTATATTCATTTAGGTCCTAAGTCAAACTTTTGCCAACATCTCCCTCACCTCTTGCAAGAGCAGAGCAAGCAGACCATACCTAACATCTTTGCTTATTTACTAAATAAAAGCCTGCCGTCACCCTCCCGTCACTGCCAGCACAACAGGGTACCCCACGGACAAATGGAGCAGAAAGGTGAGGCTGGACTAGAATTGCTTAATAACTCTGACTGTTTTCACCTTTGCTCAGAGGGTATTTTAATAGAAATCAGATGGACTGAGTCCTGGGATAGGAGTTCAGCTCAGAGAAGCAAACGTTTCTTCCCCTGAGGCTGTCAGGGGCTTGAAACCTCACAAAATCTTTGCTGTTACTATACTCTTCATACTGCAGCCCTGCTCAAGTGCCCCTCTCAAGCTGAGGCCCCCAGCTTCCACAAGCACATACAAAGGCACGTTTCCTGACAGCTTGCATATGGGAAACATTTTGATAGATATAAATTTATATCATAATAGCATTTTAAAAATGCCTGGGATAGTTCATCCTTCATCTTGGAAGAGGGATGCACTAGAAAGGGAATCTCTTGGTCAGCCAGCAGTGAAGGAGATAGGTGAAGGAGCCCTTTTGACAGGCTTTCATACTAGTAAATGGAGCATCAGCTGCTGAGCAAAAGCCATGTAATGAGTTGGGATGATATCTCCCACCCTTAAGCATGCAAAGCTTCAGGGTTACAATGAAAGGTCAATGAAAAGATTGAGCTTTTCACCTCCTGCTTGATTTGCATGAGGTTCATCTGCTTTTTGAAGGTCATCTTTCTGGGTTTTGTTCAGTACAGCAAATAAAGAGTCTTTGTAAGGGTTAATAGGATTTCACAAGGCTCTGGATGAAACCATGAGGACCAGCAATAGCGTGGCTGGTTCCAAATAACTGTGCTAAGTTGCAGGAAAAGGCTGCAGATGGTAATGTTGAATACCAGCCAACTGAAAATGGGTATATATTTTTTTTATATATGTATATATGAAAGAGAAATAAATATACTCCCGTGTATATATACGGGAAAAAACCACAGAGCTGTGGGACCCATAGCCACAATACAACCAATTTTGAGACTTTATCCATGTTCAAAGAAAGGCTGGATATTTATGGTAGGAACTTGGCACACTTTAAAGAGCACATCAAGCTGAGTCCATCCAAAAGTAGGAAGAAATGTTTGTTAATCACCACCACGGGGATTATTTCCACTTTCATCTTGAGGCTGACAGCTAGTGGCTGTAGAAAACCAGACCAGGTGGACCATCTCCACTTGAAAGCCCCAAGCAGATGCACCTCTGGGTTGTTTACAGGCCCCAAGCCCATTCCTGCCTCTGACTGACTGCATTATCTGGTCCTGCAGCCCACCAGATGGTGCTCTCAGTATTAGTTAATATCGAATTAATCTGTGCCTTTTCCTTCCACTGTGAAAATTCAGCACAGGTGAGGTGTGGAGAAACGCCACCAAAAGCAACAGATTTCTGAGATTTCCTAGAGCACCATCCAGATCAGGTGGCTTCATTGCAAGGCTAATGTAGTGTAAAACCCAGAAGCATGCTTTTGAAGCATCTGAAGGCAATGGTAGGTTACAGGTGCTAGCATTGCACCTTTAAACCCAAATGCAGCTTGTGGCCCTCTTACTACCGTGGTATTAAGCCAAAACACTGGATGAGATGGGAGAAGCAAAGCTGGTGGGGAATGCAAACATGTCCTGAGGCTCAGGACAATGTATCACATGCCAACGGACCTACAAGCCCATTGGAATGCACCAGAGTCTTTCTTGAAGTCCTCCTCCACAGGACTTGAGCTTTTCTGGATGGATACTCTATGACCAAGTGAATTGGCTGAGGCTTTGGTGGGGTTAGGAATTTCTGCTTGCTAAAGACATGAAAAGTTTTCTATCTGAGTTGTAAAATCAGGGAGAGATGCAGGGCCATTGAGGGATCAACATGTTCAGCCTGCACTGACGTCCACCAGCTGTATCCACGAATTCTAAAGTCCAGCTCAGCTGTCATTTCTCCCTAATTTTCTCAAAGAGAAACCTTTCCACTACCCATGCCCTTTCCCAGCTGTGATGCTTGTTATTTTATCAGGTTGGGAGAACTGGGCTTAATGTTGTAGGGCTGATCCTAAGGTTGTTTCTTTGGCCCAGCAGGACGGACTGTTTTCCTTCCATGTTTCCAGCTTAACGAGGTTTTCTTTAATTTCTCCTTAATAAAACTTGGGGCAAAGGGGAACATTTAATGTGCAGTTAAATTAAAACCAGAAAGCACACCATACCGGCTGACTTCTTAAAAACTAAGTGCATTTTCTACAGCCGTCATCCACAGGACGTCAGCAACAAAATAAAACCTCAAGCACAGAAGCCTGACCGCTAGGCAAACCAGCAGCTAGCTCTGCAGCTTTTGTTTTTTACCAATAATGTGTTTTTATCGCTGAGAAGCCGGAAAAGGGAGAGCATTAAAGGCTGACTGCACGGGTACGCACGACTGCTCTGGCCATTTACGCCCGTAATGAGTTTTGCTGCCTCTGAGCAGAGCACAGGTAATAACAGATCATAAAGTGGGTTTACCACCCCAATTGCCAGTCTCTGAAGGTTACTAAAAGCCCGTTCAAATGAGCATGGTCAGGTCTGCCTGGCTGTTTGGAAATCAACGTTTTTCTTAATGACTCGGTGGAAACTTCTGCTTCTCCCCTCCTTGAAATGGGTAAAAATCGGGAGAGGAGCAAATGAAGCCAACCTGGTTTTGTCCAGGAGGAGTCTGGCCAGAACCACTTAAATTTGTCTATTGATGTTATTTGTTTTCTTTGTCCAGAGCTGTCCCATTGATTAGTTATAAAACTTCCCTGTTCTATGAAAAGTGCTTATAAAGCTTCTCCACATTGGACAGGGTTCATCCAGCCTAGGGGTGTTTCTCAATCATCATGCCTGGAATACCCTCCAGGGCCCAGAGACGCTTGCTGAGTGGAAAGAGCCACCATTGTGTCCCAAGGGCTGAAGTTCCCTGTGGCAAAAGGGTTAATAGAAGCTCTAGGGATAAACAGCCCCCCATTTCCTTTGTTCCCACCCTGCAGGAAACTGCCCAGAAGAGCCATGAGTTGGTTATTTCTGGGGAAATAAATTAATCCATCCCTCCTTTTTCTTTTAGGAAATGAAGTGATGCTGGAGATGCCTCCAACAGCCTTTGTTACAGAAACTTTCTGGTTATGAATCACAAATGAAATTACACCACTTTCACAACCCAAAAGGGCCCAAGAAGGCAGGCAACGCTCTGTAGAAAAGACCTTCAACACATTTGCTGCTATGGTTTCGATGCCACATTTTTCTACCACTCCAAAGGACATGGAGACTGCTCTTCCTCATCCCCCTAAGCTGGTATTACTGTCCCTGGGATCTCCTTCAAAGATCTACACCAAGACCAAAAGAGTGTTTTTTCTGCTCAGACTTTCTCCTCTTGGACCCAGCTGCTGAGAGAGGGGGAGGGATTGCACTGATTTGGTAGGTATTCTGGCACGGTTCCTCATGTTACAGATTGTTTCACCTCAGGGTTTCTTTACTCCCTCACAGACAGCAGGCCACATCTCTATCCAAGGGAAAGCCTTGGCAAAGTCAAAGGATCATAGAATGTTTTGAGTTGGAAGGGACCTTTAAAGGCACTTTAGTCCAAACCTCCTGCAGTGAGCCATGACACCTTCCTCTAGATGAAACTGCTTAGAGCCTTGTCCAGTCCGACCTGGAACATTTCCAGGGATGGGACTCCTGCCACCTCTCTGGGCAACCTCTGCCAGTGCTTCACCACCCTCAGTGTAACAAATGTTTTTCTTCTACCTAGTCTACATCTTCCCTCTTTTAGTCTAAAACCATTACTCCTAAGTTAGTGCATCAATATTTTGCTTCAGAAATTTGGCCCTCAAGAGTGGAGTGGCAGCATGCTGGGGATGCAGTTGCTTAGGTGTGAAGTGTATGAAGCTCCTTGAAGACTTGTTAGTAATTTTTTGAAATAAAACAGATTCACTTGGAGTGGCCTATCTTTCACCTGGCATTAGCAGGCACACAGGAGGGCTACATGGTCTTAAGACACAGCCAGAAGGGTTTATGCAGTGTTCAGTCTGAGAGAAGATGTTCAGCCAGTTAGCAACACAATGCTAAAAGCACGAAGAGGTCAGTGGCATTAAGGGCTCAGTCTTGGAACTGCCACTATGGATGGTGTCTGGGACCTTGGACCACCTGTGCAGCATCCCATAGTGCTCTCGATGTGGGGCAGCGCATGCATTTCTGGTCAATTTATTAAAGAAGATTTTTTGGAGAACCCAACTCCATCTTGTGCACAGGCTTTTCCATTTGCAGTCAAAAAAAGAATAAAAAGCTGCATTTCAATTGTTCCTTTAGTGCTTTGTTCCTCCCCATTTTCCTTGCCTTTGTCTGTGTGGGAATGTGCATTTGTGGGAACGCAGAATATATTTTAATGTTTTCTGCAGTTGTTTAATGGGTCCCCTTCTGAAGCCTTGTGGACCACCACGGGCTGAGAAACTGGGAGGGAAGATCCAGAGAGACAGACTCGTGCAAATCCAGTGTCATCCCTTTGAAGTCCTTGGGGCTTCCACGGCAGCCAGAAGTAATTAGCGAGAGAAAGGGAGTGTAAGAGCCGTGCTGGCTCGCCGTCAGCGCTTCCCGCTGACTTTGAATAAAGCAGAGCTCAGCCAATACCGAGCACTGCTGGAACTACCACACCAAACGTCCAACCTATTTATTGAGCACGCTGCGGGGCTTGGAGATGTCTCTCCGCAGTAGGACTCACGCCATCGACCACGCATGGTGGTAGTACTAAAATTACTTAGCCAAAACGAACCAGGCGCTCGCATGTTGCAGCAGAACTAGTCATGCTGTCCCTCCTATGCCGCCATCCATAGAATCAACCAGGTTGAAAGAGACCTCTAAGATCATCCAGTCCAACCTATCACCCAGCGCTAGCCAGTCAACTAGACCATGGCACTACCCCATCCAGTCTTTTCTTGAGCACCTCCAAGGACAGCGACTCCACCACCTCCCTGGGCAGCCCATTCCAATGCCAATCACTCTCTTTGTCAGGAACTTCCTCCCAATATCCAGTCTACACCTGCCCTGGCACAACTTGAGACTGTGTTCCCTTGTTCTGTTGCTGGTTGCCTGGGAGAAGAGACCAACTCCACCTGGCTACAACCTCCCTTCAGGTAGTTGTAGACAGCAACGAGATCGCCTCTGAGCCTCCTCTTTTCCAGGATAAACAACGCCAGTTCCCTCGGCCTCTCCTCACAGGGCTGTGCTCCAGGCCCCTCACCAGCCTTGTTGCCATTCCCTGGACACGTTCCAGTACCTTAACATCTCTCTTGAATTGAGGGACCCAGAACTTGACACAGTGTGGCCTGACCAGTGCTGAGTACAGGGGAAGAATAACCTCCCTTGTCCTACTGGCCACACTATTCCTGATACAGCCCAGGATGCCATTGTCTTTCCTGGCCACCTGGGCATACTGCTGCCTCACGTTCAGCCTACTATCTACCAGCACCCCCAGGTCACTTTCTGCCTGGCTGCTCTCCAGCTGCTGTCCCCAGCCTGTAGTGCTCCTTGGGATGGTTGTGGCAAATGTGTAGAACCCTGCACTTAGCCTTGTTAAATCTCATCCAATCAAGCCAAGGATGGCTCTAGGCTATAATTTCCCTAGCAGACAGAGTTCAATGATGACCTAGTAGCACAGCTACTAGCACAAGCAAGAACTACCAAATGACTATGCAGCAACCAGATTTGCAGAGGAAGTCTGTACTTGATAATCAAAATGCTCCTTCTTACCTTACTAAACCTGTTGATCTGTTGAGTGCACCTTCTGCCATGCAGTGCTGAACCGCAGTGACCAGGACTGCTCCTCCTTCTCACTTCATGCACCAGCTCCTTCCATAAGATTTGGTGTTTCTTCTTGCCATTTTCTCCTCTCTGTATAAAGAAAAGTGGATAAAATTAAACACATCTGCCCAGTGTTTAACAATCCAGCTCTCCCCTGCCTTTCCCATTAATGGATTCTCCTCGCTGTTGGGGATGCCACTTTCCCAGAGATGCTTCACGCACCTGGGAAAATGTCTCCTCCATCACTGAACTGAGATCAGGTCTGTAAGGTGGTTGGAGGAAATTATCTTGGGGATGTTTTGGAAGAAAAGGAAAGAATTGTAAACTTGAGGTCTGGAAAGGTACAAGTATTCTTCCCACTTTTTTCCTTCTAGGTATGGCTTTGAAAAGCATGTTCCTTTACCACTGTTTTTCTTCTGCTATCTTGCCTTTTTCTCCCCTCTTGCTATGTTTCCCACCTTCTTCCTCCACTATTGTTTTAGCAAAATTACTATTTAACCTAAGGAAGACAGTAGGCATCACCACAGTCAGAAAGGACCTTGGGAGGTCTCTAGTCCAACTTCTTCTTCAAAATATGGTCAGCCCCAAAACTGGATCCCAAGTTTTGTGTGTGGTTATTAACTATAAAGAAAAGCACAGATATGCTTTTCCTGGAGCAGTTTTCTAGCAGTAAATTTTGATTCATCCAAAATGCTTTGAAATTCTAATTCATCCAAGATCATTTGACTTGTGGCAGAATTTTGATTTTGAAGGCACTGGACAGCAAAACCTCAGAAATAGTTAAACTTGAAACAAAAAGTTTAATTTCCTTTTTTTTTTTTTTTCATGCTGCTTAATCTACTTTTTCCTTTTGTTCTGGCCATGTTTTGTATTTCTTTACCCAATATTTAGACTGAAACAAAATGGTCCCCTTTAATAAGGTCACTTCCATGTTTCTGGTTCTCCATTTCACAAGTGCTTCATCTCTGTGAAGAAAGAAAAAACAAAAAAACCAAAAACCAAAAAACACCAAACAAACCACAACTTCAACTTTTCTTCCTGATTTGGAAAAAAAAAATAATAAAATAGAAAAACATCAGAATATTTTATTCCATGCAATGAGAATTTGACTTTTTTGGACAGCTTTCTTTGCTGTCAAGAAGGGTGGCTGGCTGAGACAGCTCATGAAAGCTTTGGAAGTTCATACAAAGACTCTAAAGCTGGCAACATGTCCCCAAATCCTTACATCAGCTGCCAATATCATGTGGATGGGATTTTTTCAGGGTTCTCTCGAAGAACTGAATATATGGTTCCCAAGATGCCTGAATTCTCTAGAGTTCTGCAAGGCTCCTTTTGAAGAGCCCTAACTCTATTTCTTTTTTTTTTTTCCTTTTGCTTTAGATAACCAGAAAGGGCCTCTCGCTCATGGGAAGCATTGTTAAATGTGTCACCTCCCACCAAGAGAAGTGAAGAAGGGGGGGGAAAGCCACATGAAGATATTAAAACAAGAAACTGGAATGTCTACAAACTGCTCAGAGGGTTCATTCTTAATTCACATATTCCTGTTGAAAATGGCTATTTAGCTATTTATGGCGCTGTAAGCAATCGCTCTTGGTTTCCGCTTAGCTTCAGATGGATGGTTGGTCCATATGTCTCATGCTGTACTTAAGTAGGATGGGGGTAAAAAAAAAAAAAAAAAAAAAAAGAAGAGAGGGTATAGAAGTGAACAGACCTTTTTGAATGGCCACATCTGGTCCCCATGTGTAAGTCCAGCCTTGTGGAAAGCCTGCTGCTAGAGAAAAGTTTCATGCTATTGTTCTAGAGAAGCTTCTTTTATAGATATGGTATATGCCTACATCCATTTTATATATATGTGTGAACATATACAGACAGACAGTGAGCAAGAAAAACTTGCAACAGTTTCTTTTCTGAAGCTTACAGAGCCCACTTGGCTGGATGCAGACCACTGGGCAGTACTATTTTATTGCATAGCAAGGGTCCTCCATCCTTGCACCTTGCCGGATGGCGAGAGGCTGGGGAGTAAAGAGGAACTCTGAATACCCCTGAGGTTGACAGGGAAAGACCTGAGACAGAAAGCAGAAGGGTTGATGTGAAGTTTTGGACAGGTTTATGTGAACTTTCTAAACTGCACACAGATTGCAGGTCCTGGCAATCGATGAGACATAAACGCTTTGCTACTCCGCTAGATCCACCAACCTGTGTCCTGACAGAGCTTGTGCTGCTCTCTGGCCATCACAGCCTGTCATGCTCTGCTCCTGTGGAAAGGGGATTCTTGGAGATGCTTCCACATAAGTTTCAAAACAGCATCAGCATTTATACACTTCCTTCTTTATCTCAAGACTTCACTTATAATTTGCCCTGAATTTGCTTTTAAGTCATCTTGCTCTCATCAGATGGGCAAATCCACACCATCAGCTGTGGATTCAGTTTTCTAAGGCCGCTTTAACACTGATACCCCTTTCCTTAAGACCCAAATTCTCTCTATTTCCCATCTCTGTGGCAGAGTTGGTATTCTCTTCCTCTTTCTTCTTCCTCCAGGACACCCCATCTCAACTGTGACAGAACAAATAATACTGGTGGGATGTTATGACTAATCAGCAGGACATCTTTAACCTATCATTAATTTGGAAGGCAAACAAAATAAAGAGGAACAAAACCAGTTTGCCCTCTCAGCTCACAAGGAACTCATCCTCAATAAGATGTTAAGAAAGGAGCAAGCCATGTATGTGTAAGCACTGCTGATGACCTGGTGCTTTTCTAAATTAGGGCTAATGGTCCCCCAATACTATAGCCTTGTCAGAGGAGAGTTGCTTCTAGGTTTGAAATATACTTGGGATGAAACAGATTGCAGCATGAAATGGACACTTAGAGGCTTATTTTCCCCTGTCAAGGCCATAGATTTCATAGAATCATAGAATGGTTTGGGTTGGAAGGGACCTTAAAAGGTCATCTAGTCCAACCCCCTTGCAGTGAGCAGGAACATCATCAACTAGGTCAGGTTGCCCAGAGTCCCATCCAACCCAACCTGGAATGTTGATGCTTTTACCATCTGACTGGAAACCTGTGTCAGGGTTTTACTACCCTCACTGTAGAAAAGTCTTCTTTCTATCTAGTCTAAATCTCTCTTTTAGTTTTAAACCATCACTCCTTGTCCTATTGAAGCAGTGAAGTTGAGATGGGGATGCAGACTTATCCATCAGTTGCTTTTTACGGGAGGAACCTCCTCATGGTACCTCTTCGTATCATGCTGAACCAAAAGAGCCTATCAAATTGATTTGCTTTCCTCTGCTGAAGAAAAGACCACCATATCTTCCTATGAGAAGCTGCCACTCTGAAGCCTCCATTTAAACCAGAAACCATTTTTTGCCTGCTTTTTTTGAAGGACTTGAAAATAAAGCAGTGATAA
Organism: Eubucco bourcierii; assembly: GCA_013396675.1. Taxonomy (NCBI): domain Eukaryota; kingdom Metazoa; phylum Chordata; class Aves; order Piciformes; family Ramphastidae; genus Eubucco; species Eubucco bourcierii. Next base: position 239,232 of record VWZE01025400.1, on the reverse strand, counting down.
ATGCAGTGAACTTCTATATTTGCATTAGAAGTTGCCATTCGTTATACAAAGAAAAAAAAAAATCCCAATACATACTCATAGTTTGGACATGGCACTTGGTGCCATGGTCTAATCTTGAGGGCTGTGGTGATGGGTTGGGTTTGATGATCTCTGAGGTCTCTTCCAACCCTTGCGATACTGTGATACTGTGATACTGTGATAGCCTGTATTTTCCCCCTAGCACACCCTAAAATGGTTTTCAATATTTTCTTGAAGTTTTACAAGCCATCATAGAATCATAGAATGGTAAGGTTGGAAGGGACCTCAAGGATCAGCTAGTTCCAAGCCCCTGCCATAGGCAGGGACACCTCCCACTAGTACAGGTCACTCAAGGTCTCGTCCAGCCTGGCCTTGAACACCTCCAGGGAGGGAGCAGCCACAACCTCCCTGGGCAACCTGTGCCAGTGCCTCACCACTCTCACTGGAAAGAACTTCCTCCTAACATCCAGTCTAAATCTCCCCTCTGCCAGTTTAAACCCATTGCCCCTTGTCCTGTCATTGCAAGACCTTGTAAACAGTCCCTCCCCAGCCTTCCTGTAGGCCCCCTTCAGATACTGGAAGGCTACTATCGGTTCTCCAGAATGGTTTGAGTTCAAAGGGACCTTAAAGACTGCCTAGTTCCAACCCTCTCACATTGGGCAAATCTGAAATACTGAATATTTCTGCAGCATCTACCAATATTGAACATGCTCTTCAAATAACCCTGTTCATACTCACAAGTGAGCAAGATGTATTAATTGCTGCTGGTTTTTTCCAGGGCTGAGATCGTGGTTCCATGAGAGCATTAAAGCAAACATTTCCTGAGTGTTTGCTCTTTTTTATACTACAGAACACCAAGTAAATGACTGAAAAAACCCTGCCACTAAGAAGTTACATAAGTATTGCATCTTCTTTCCTTTAGATCAGGCCATAACTTTTGCAGCAGGGGGAGTTTTCTGTGGCTAAAAACGATAATGAGAACCAGAATTTTAATAAATGAGGCTTGCACCCTTGGATGGAAGCTACACATCCTCTGCTTGGGAGTGAAGGGCTTTTGGAGGGAATTTGTTAAAGATGGGTTTTGGTCATGTGTAGATTTCTTTGTGTTTCCAAAGGACACAGACAACTTTTTCCATTTTCCTCTGGCAGCAAATTTGACTCAGACAAAAGCAGAAGCAACTGGGTTGTGCAGAATGCACATAGGAGTTGAGAAGATGTCTGGTTTTTTCCCCCCTGCTCTACACTAGGCACAAATCTGGAAATTGACAGTTTGCAAGATAGGTAAATTCAGGGGGGTTATCCAAAATAAAAGTAATTTTCCCATTGTAAGCAGATTGAAACTAGAGCTGCAAATCCAACCCTCTCCAAAACTGAGCTACAGTTTAGACGAGACACTCTGAAACTGGAATCTGTTGACTCCCATTTTGATGTGGGAACCCAAAGCAGATCAGAGTGTTGTTTCAGATGTGGTTGAAAAAGTCACACAAGCTACAGATCTTCCAATGTTTCCCTTCTTGTAAAATGGCTGCAGATCCTGGTTTGAGCCAAGAAGCATGAATACTGACAGCAAAATCTGTCAGTGTCGAGTCTGGGACCATTTTTCCAAACCTAATTTCACAGAATCACAGAAACATCCCAGTTGGAAAAGACCCTCAGGATCACCAAGTCCAACCTATAACCCTACTCTACAAGATTGACCTTAAACCGTATCCCTAAGCACCACACCCAAATGACCCAATCATGGATTGGTGACTCAACTACCTCCCTGAGCAGCTCATTCCAGTGCCTGATCACTCTCTCCATGAAAAACCTTCTCCTAATGTCCAATCTAAACCTATTCAGTCTTAGCTTGAGGCCATCCTCCCTTGTTCGGTTTCCAACCAAACTGCATCACAGGAGCTTCCCATAGCTTTCTGGGAAGTTAGCTGAGGCACAGAGTTTTATATCCTTTTGGAGAGATGGGTTTGGTGGCAAGCTTATCCTCTGCTTGCTTGGCTCTCCTTCTAGTAACTGTTGTTAATATTCCAGTCAGTTTTGCAAGCAGCAAAACATTTCCCCACTTGCAAACTGAGCAAGTTTTAATTACTCCCATAATTTTGCCTGCAAGGGAAAAGCCAACCATATTAATCAGATAATGAGAGCAATTGCTCTGGGTACCACACTCCCAAATACACAAGCCAGGGGATGATCTCAAAAAAATAAACCTGAAGCACTATTTGGATTGTATGAACATGACAAAAAAAAAAAGAGGAAAATTTACTTGAGAGTCTTTTCTCCAGCTTTGGCTCTTACGTAGCCTTAGGGCTGCCTGTGTATAACTCCATTAACTCCTCTTTCTTCCACCCCCAGCCCCTATCTCTGCAACAAAGGCCTTTGCCAAATAATACTTCTAGCTGTATCTGAAGGATAAGGCACACAAAGCTATAGTATGTTCAAATAAAGATTGGAAATAATTTCCTTACAGGAAGGAGCTATCCCAGTTTGTCTTCCCTTCCTTTTGATTACACAGCTCAGATTAAGGATAGTCAGGAAATTACATCGTCTTCAGGAAAATAAAATAAATTAAAATGAAATATATTTTTTTAAAAAAGAGAAGAATACCAAGGAAAAGGAAATCTGTTTCCATTTCCTGCCAAAAACAATCCCACTTTTTTTTTTGAGGTTTAAAAGGCTCAGATACATTTCTTTTTTTCTTTTTTTTTTTTTTTGGGTGAAGTTTTACCCTATCAAACACCACTTTGCACATGTTCCTTGTTTTTAAACAAAACATGGGTCACTGTAAGAACATGCATAAATGTTCTCCCAGCTCTAGGTTTGTATTGAGGATGGATGGATGGATGGATATTGATAATGAAGACATGAGCAGCCAACATCTGCCCCATGATTTGGAGTAGAGCTTGAGCATTGTTGAGAGGGCTAACTCAGCTTTGCATGGCAGAAGTTCATCCCTGGTGCTTTTTGGTGAACAACTGACTTAGAGAAAATCTGTCACTGCAGCATGTGGACTCCATTTCTTCTGGCCTGCAAAACAAGTGAGAGGAGCACCTTCTGAGCAAAGGTAAGCCTTTCTACGTAGCAAAGTAGGGTGGAATATGAAACATGCTATGCCTAAACACAGAACCTATGATTCTGTGATCAATCAGTCATCAGTCGGCACAGACAAACCTGTTGTTTCACCTCTGCTCCTGACTAAACTCAGTGGGGAAGAGGGAGAGTGCAAAGCTTTTTGACAGATGGAGATAAAAGGCAGCTGAATTATTTACTTCCAGTATTAGATTAACTGCACTACGGGAACGACAGGACCAGGTGGTTAAAATACTTTCATCAAAATGATTTATGTTGGGCTTTTGTAAGAAGATATTATGTGACAGGCTATGCCATGCTCAGTTTAACTCAACCTGGATTGTCATAGCGCTATCCATTTCTTGCAGTTTATGAATACATTTAATTTCTCTGTTGTGCCAATGTGCCAAGAGAGCAGGTCAGTTGTGTGCGTCTGCAGGCCGCCTCTCTGAGTTCTGCATCGACCACATGTAGCAATTTGCAGCCCCCAGAGACTTGCTAAATCTGCTCAGAGATGGTCACGGCACAGGCACAACTGGCCCCGGTTTTCAGGGCTGAATGTCTACAGTGAGGCAGAACGAGCTCCCTGCAGAAAGTGACATGAGGGCAAGCAATCAACACTGAGTTAGCGAAGGAATAGATCTTCCTTACGAAGATAATCAGATCAGTCTTGTCTGACAATGCAAAGCCAGGGGAGGTACACGTGAGGCTGGTTGAGCACGGGAGAACCAGGAGCAGCAGGGGCTCGAAACACCGTGAGGCGTGTACACAACACTCATCCATATTTTAGCAGGGGATCAGAGCTAAGTTTAGTCCCTTGATGGGACTATGCACAGTGTTTGCCTTCAGACCTTACCCTGCAGGCAGCAACCTTTTGTACCTCATAGTTCTGTTCATATCCAGCCTTAAACACATGCACTGACACAGCATAGGAATTAATTCCTGATGTGCAGCTGGCAAAGGGGATGCTTTTATTCCCCCAAACCTGAAACCTCTCTTATGGAAGCTGGGCACAACACCAGCAAAAAAACCTGACATTAAAGCATTTCCAAAATTTCTGATGACACCATTACTTTTCCTGGAGTAGGACAATGAATTTCTCTGACACAAACCATGACTCCCTTTAAGAGCAAGGTATTGCTTTCATTGCCAGCTGCCAGAGAAGCAAAGCAAGCCCCTGGCTAGGCAGCAGAACAAGAGCAAGCACAACTCCTCAACTTTCTGATCAGCTTTCCCAGCTTAAGCTTTTGCAGCTGTCCTACACTTGAAAAATATACACACAAAACCTTTGATGTTGTCTTGCCTCTTCTGAGAAGAAGAATGTGGTCTGAACATCCCAGTCGGGTAGAACAGGGATGCCCCATCTCACAGCTTATCTAAAACCTGTGGGTAATCCCATTCACTGTGGCTTTGGTAATGGCTCTTTAGTGTTTACTTGTAAAAGAAACACTCTCAGATGGACGTTGAACATCACCTTCATGCCTTGCTGTGTGTTCTGAGTTAATGAGGATGTGGCTGCCTGGTTCCTGGCTGAGGTGCTGTTTCCACCTAGCTCCTCTCTGAAAACTCTTCCTGCTCACAGCTCTGTGGCTTGCTCTCCCCAAGCAGTCACCACCCCCTCCATCCCATCCCTCCTCCCCATGGCTCCTCTTCTACCTCTGCCAGCCCTATTGCTACTACACAAACGATCGCTTTCAAGAAGCTCCTGGTTATTTATTTTAAATATCCCTCCCTGGGGAACACTCATTAGATACAAATCTTAGAGCAACACACAGCAAAGTCTTTTTAAGCTTTGGCACGTGGGCATTTGACACAGGCTGGAGAAAATCCGAGTCTCATCCCCAATCTAATGAGCATCTTCAGACCAGAGTAAGCACAAAGCATCAGTTTGTTTTCTTTTTTATTACTGAAGACAAAAACAAAGCCAGGAGCACAGCAGAGGGTCTCCAGAGTCAGCAGAGAAATGGGAAGGGGTCAAAGCAACACAAGTATCAGAGCAAGGCACTGCACACCAGCTCCAAAACAGGGGGACTCAGCCAGGGAAGCCACTCTCCCTCTCTCCACAGAGAAGCCCACAGGGGTCCCAGTTCCATTCCTGAGCAACAGGATCCTCATCATGCCAGCAAGCCTTACACCATCGAGCCAGTCACCACTCTGCTGCAACAGACTTGAATCCGCATTCATGAAACATCTCAATGCAGCAAACATTTCTGGTTAGCTCTTCAGTGGGGTAAATCAGTGCAGCTTGCAAGTGTCAGTGGAACCACAGGGTCACTTCTGATCTTCTGACACAGCTTGTCCTAGCCTCATTTATCTCTTTGAAACACCAGCATCACACAGCAAATCGTGCAATGTAGCCCATGGAGCAAACTGTCACTTCAACTCTTGATGGTTAGGAGATGACAGTTTTACAGCAGTGGGCGTCCTGTTGCCTTTGACCTGGGGGTCATGTAGAATCCTAGAATCAGTCAGGGTTGGAAGGGACCACAAGGATCATCTAGTTCCAACCCCCCTGTCATGGGCAGGGACACCCTTTCCTAGATCAGGCTGGCTAGAGCCTCATCCAGCCTGGCCTTAAACACCTCCAGGGATGGGGCCTCAACCACCTCCCTGGGCAACCCATTCCAGGCTCTCACCACTCTCATGGTGAAGAACTTCCTCCTCATGTCCAGTCTGAATCTCCCCACCTCCAGCTTCCCTCCATTCCCCCTAGTCCTGTCACTACCTGACAGCCTAAAAAAGTCCCTCCCCAGCTTTTTTCTAGGCTCCCTCCAGATACTGGAAGGCCACAATAAGGTCACCTCAGAGCCTCCTCTTATCCAGACTGAACAACCCCAACTCTTTCAGTCTGTCCTCATAGGAGAGGTGCTCCAGCTCTCTGATCATACTCGTGGCCCTTCTCTGGACACACTCCAGCATGTCCACATCTCTCTTGTAATAGGGGCTCCAGAACTGGATGCAGGACTCCAGGTGGGGTCTCACCAGAGCAGAGTAAAGGGGTAGAATCACATCCCTTGACCTGCTGGCCACACTTCTCCTGATGCAACCCAGGATCTGGTTGGCTCTCTGGGCTGCAAGTGCACACTGCTGGCTCATGTTAAGCTTCTCAAGATATGCTACCATGGCTTACCTGACAGGGTTCTCAGGCACCCCTCAGTTGGGGCAGGCCCTCTCTGAGACTGCCCCCTCAGCATCCAGTCACCCTTAATGCTTTCTCCCAAGCCCAGCCAGTTCTTTTCGCAATGGGTCATTCACCCTGCCCTGACACTGGTTGCCTTGCAAAGCTAGGTTGGCTTGCAAAACAACTGAGACATCTTTTAAAAGCTCAACCATAGCACAAGCTTAAACCCTAAGAATCTTGCCAAGTAGGGGTTGAATTTCCATATCCATCAGGAACTGCTTTGGTTGCCTCGTGATGCAGGAAGAAGATTATTGTGAAATCCCTTACAGACCACAAAGAAGAGCTCCTACCAAGGCCTTGGCACTATCCAGCCTAACGTCATCAGTCAAAAACAGTTGGAGCCCTGATATATACTTGTGAAACATTTTTTTTTTTTTCCTACTTTTTCCTCCCTTCAAGTAGCATCAGGTGTCTTGTAAAATAACTGATCTGGTAGAGAGCAGTGGTTTACTTCATAGAATCATAGAATGGTAAGGCTGGAAGGGACCTCAAGGATCATCTAGTTCCAACTCCCTGCCATAGGCAGGGACACCTCCCACTAGTACAGGTCATTCAAGGCCTTATCCAACCTGGCCTTGAACACCTCCAGGGAGGGAGCAGCCACAACCTCCCTGAGCAACCTGTGCCAGTGCCTCACCACCCTCACTGGAAAGAACTTCCCCCTAATATCTAGTCTAAATTTTCCCTCTGCCAGTTTAAACCCATTGCCTCTCGTCCTGTCATTACAAGACCTTGTAAACAGTCCCTCCCCAGCTTTCCTGTAGGCCCCCTTCAGATGCTGGAAGGCTATTCTAAGGTTTCCTGGAAGCCTTCTCTTCTCCAGGCTGAAGAGCCCCAACTCTCTCAGCCTGTCCTCGTAGGAGAGCTGCTTCAGCCCTCTGATCATCTTTGTGGCCCTCCTCTGGACCCGCTCCAACACTTCCATGTCCTTCCTGTGCTGCGGGCTCCAGAACTGCACACAGTGCAGTGTCTTGACCTTCTCTGCACCACTCACTATTTCATAAACCCTACTAAAGCACCTCTTAGTCTGCTCCTCACTAAATTAAACAGCCCTAATCTCTTTAACCCTCTCATCCTCCTTCTCCACTTGTGGAAGCCTTTCCAAGCTCCTCACTGTCTCTGTGTCCCTTTGCTGGCCCCACTTCAGTCACATTTCTTTCAGCATAGAAGAGCTCCCAAAGGTGACAGCACTCCTGTCAATTTGTAGAATGCCACTGAGATACCCTCAGGATTGTCCTCCAACCCTTAAAGAAATGAAACTCCTCCTAGGACAGAAACCAGGCACCACTGCTCCCAGACATATTACAGTGCGGTATCCAGGAATAACCATCACCAGGCCTGCTGTCAGGAATTATTTCAGGAAAGCATAAAAATCATCTAGATGTGGTGCTGAGGGATGCAGTTTAATGGTGGAGTTGGCAGTGCTGGGTTAACAGTTGGACTTGATGATCTTAAAGGTCTTTTCCAGCTTGACCAATTCTACGATTTCTACTTGGAGAGTGTCAAACTGGACATTTCTGCCACGGGAAGAAGAGGTGAGGAAGTTCAACTTGCCTCTGTGATTGTCATTCTGGGGTTTAGAGTTAAAGGGTGATAAGGAAATTGCCATCTCCCTTAAGTCCTCTGCCATAGATATCAAAGATCCCAGTGTCCCACATTTTGGGTATCCTTAGGATATTAATGGTGCTCCTGGCAGTCCTACAGCTGGAATTGAAATGTCACCTCTGGAAGGTCGACAACACAGCATCAATACACTTGGCAGTCTCCACGTGGTCCTGGAAGCTCCTGGCACACAGTGATGTGCAAAGACTTCAGTTTCACAAAAAGGCTGAGTTTGGCAACCATCCATTCCCCAGAGGTTGCTCTGGAAAAAAAAAAAAAGTATTTTGCCATGCAGCACCCTCATTGCTGAGGAAGAAGATGATTTTCTTCTTTCTCACTAAATATCTCTGGTTTTGCACAAAGAAAATACACCAGCTTTTAAAGAATGGAATAAAACCAAACCCAAAATTATTCTGCTTTTCTCACAAATCCCCTTCCCCCTTTTCTGGGGGAAGATGGAAAATTACATGGGAGGTGGAAGGAAAATGAGGGGGGAAAGGTTATTTAGAATAATGCTTTTTCCACATGAAAAACTGAGGAAAAGGCCCAGCTTAATCAAAAAGAGCTGAACTGCCAGGCTTCTCCTGGGTCACCTCATCCCTCTAAGCCTCTTGCCCTACCGTGATCCAGATACTTCCACGCCTGCTCACTCTGCAGCCTTTGGGCTCTCCTGCAGTATGATGGTTTAAACTGAAAAGACAGAGGATGGAGGAAAGGGAGAAAACACAAATTGGATCTCTCCAAAGATAAATGCTGTCTTGTGGAAACTCAGATGGTTGTAGGCCTCTTGCAACTCATTGCTCCAGAGCTAACAAGTTGGTGGTCTCTATCCAGTAGTGGGCAACCATCCAACCTGCAGGCAATGTTCTAAGACAATGGCAGCTGGTACACATCCTAGCAGTGTCTGCTGGACAGGGAGAGAACCTAGAGATAGGACCCAATGCACAAGTCCTCAGCACCCCTGAGGAAGAGCAGAGGCAGCCAGAACTATTTTGGAAGTGCACAGTAGCCCACAGCATGGTGAAGATGGCCCCCTGGATGTGTGCCAGTCACTCCCTTGAAAACTGCTGTTTTCATTTAAAGGGTAACAAAGCTTCTCAAGAGAAGACCATGCCAAAGAAATTAAGGATCAAGTCCAAGACCAGGCAGGATCTAATCAGCCCATGTTAAATTCTGATGTCACATCCAATTGGCCTACGTCCCCAGATGGGATATGCAACTCAATCAAGTCCAGCTCCAGCACATCAGCAAGTTGGGCTGTCCCACCTCAGACAAAGTAACATACCCAAGATCACATCAACAGTGGACAGGTTAGTGCTGCCTGTGTCTCTTGCGCCAAGTTGGTTACAGCTGCTGCATCATCCATAAGACACTGCTGAACAACCAGAGTCCTTTTTTCCAACCTGTTGCCAATCTGTTCCTCAGCACGTGGGGATTTCTGCAACTTTTCGGGCATACAGAGATTTTTTTTTTTCCCTTCTTTTTCAATTACATGTTTCATTAAGTGCCTCTGCCTCCTGATTTGTCAATGACTAGTTGAGATTTCCAGACTGAAGAAATGAAGAGGGAAACAAAACTATGATCTATTACCATTTACAGCTGCCATGGGATGGTGCAAAACTTAAACAGTTGTTGGTAAAATGCTTTCACTAGGATGGAAAAAAGTACTGGAGAAGAAGGCGGGGGGGAGGGCAATCCCTTGCTGGAGATATTTTCCACCCCATCTCCCTCTTCTTTTAAGGAAATTCCTGGGGAAGTGGAAGGCTTCAAAGTGTGTCCCACTGATGACAGCTCCAGGTAGAAGGCTCGTAAGTTCCTTCCAGTTATGCCTTTGCAGCTATGTCTCTTTCCACTGGTCACCAGACCATGGGGTCACTTTTTTTCTGGCTACACACAACCCCACTGCACGCAAAAGAGCCACCCTTAGGGGACCAGAGAGCCACCAGATCTCCCTCTGGCTTTGTCCAGCACTGAAGCACAAGGCATCGTGGTCTTACAGCAAGACCAAGCTCTGAAGTCAATCCATTTAGCCTTCCATTGGTTTACAACCAGTTCAGAACTCCTCTCTGATCAGCTCTGCTCATGACAGATGAGTTTAGTCAGCTATCCTTAGTGGGCTTTTTGAAGACAGTCATCCTTTCTGACAAGACCAGCCCAACAAGATTTACTGACCTGATGCAGTCCTGCTGGTACTAACAGCTCCACGTAGCTCTAACTCAAAGAGATGGACAGCAGACAGATATGAACCTCTGAAGGAGACAGCCCCTTCCATTTCACCTCTGCTTAACCACGCAAGAAGTGGCTTCAGCTCAACATCAGCCATCACCACTGTCCCAGCAGCATTAGAAGAATTCAGCTGGTCCCACACTTGCACATTCCTCCCTGATAATACCTCTCTGCTCCCTGACTCAGCCCACGTTAATTGTGCACGACGTCTTACAGACCACCCAGCTTGAGCTGCGAAGCATTCAGTGATGGATAAAAATAACAATTGCATTGAGTGAGGCTACACTTCTTGCCAAAAAGATTAGCAGTGGGAAAATTCCTCCTTTAGGGAGTTTTGCAGCCAAGGACCAGCCCATAGAGTTCATGACCGACAGCATGCCCCACGTACGTTTAACAGCTATGGGTACAATGTGGGAAGAGTTATGAGCCTAGTGGCTTCTCCTAAGTCTTGCTTTTGTCCTCATTCCTAAGAGTGTGGTCACTCAGTGATCCCACAAGGGCATATGCAACTAGCACCAAGGTTTGTTTATCAGAGACATTTTATAGGGGGGTACTGGTGATGGTACTGGAAGGCTCAAACAACTGAAGCCTCATCTTTCTCTCCGATCCAGTTGTTACTTTAAACAAATCAAACCAAATACAGGATATTGCAGCAGTGGGAAGAAACACCTTATTTGACTGTCAAACATATTTCCACTGAGTACCTCCAAAACCAGGTCCATAGGTAGCCAATCCAATGTGCCAGAATGCATTGTGTGATGAAAAGACACAAAAAGGCAGGAGACGAACTATGGATGGGAGAGAAAGACATTCCCCCAGAGGTGAAAGATGAATACTGACATATACAGATAATACCTTTGCTAGCTTTGAGTAGCTGGAAATCTGTTGAAAATGCTTCTTTTTCTCTGGTATCTCGAAGTCAAGGACTGTTAAGTCCAGTCTGTTCAGAGAAGGCATTTGAAAGAGCCAGTTGTTCTGATGCTTGTAACCTTTATGATCCTGCTGGACAAAGGATTTGGACTGGCTACAGAGAAGCTTGTCTACACAACCAATTCTCAGCTGTTAAAAACTCCCTGTGGGGCTTCAAGGGTATGTCCATTCTCCAACCTTTTCCAACACTGGCTCTCCAAATAATTCAGGAAAGGCTGTTATATGGTTTTATATGTGTTTTTCCTGGAAAGAGCACTTCAACACTGGACCACAGAGGACTTGTACTTTATGCACGGCGATGGATTTCTTTGGCTGCTTTTTGTCCTTTAAATCTAAGCAGAGGTTATTGGGTACTTTTACCATGCAGTGTGGAGGTCATCTTTATGTTACACAAATAATGTCTGGTCAAATCAGAAACACACCAAGACCTTGCAAGACCATTCACCTAAGATACAGAAGCTGATGCATGATCTACTCATGTTTATCACAGATAATACAGTTAGAATCATTTAGGATGAAAAAGACCTTTAAGGACGTTTGTTTGGGTGTAGTGCTTAGGGATAAGGTTTAAGGTGAATCTTGTAGAATAGGATTATGAGTTGGGCTTGGTGATCCTGAGGGTCTTTTCCAACCTGGGTGTTTCTGTGATTCTGTGACATTGAGTCCAACCTAACACTACAAGTCCACTGCATCACATCTACATGTTTTATAAACTCTTCCAGACATATGATTCAACCACTTACCCTGGGAAGCCTGTGCCAATGACTGACAACCTACTTGGCAAACAAATTTTTCCTAATGTCCAACCTAAACCTCTTCAGCACAACTTAAGGCTGTTTGCCTTCACCCTGTCACCTGCTAATCAAAAAACCAGACCAACACCCACCTTGTTCCAACCTCTTCTCAGGTAGTTGTAGAGAATTTGCTCCTTTGCTCCAGGCTGAAGGACACAGTTCTCTCAGCCACTCCTCACAGGACTTGTTCTCCAGACCCTTCATCAGCTTTGTTGCCCTTTAATGGACACATTTAATGATTAAAATAATTTCTCTGAACACCAGACTACAAGGGATATGACAAAAACTCTTCCAAGGGAGTTAAGTATCACATGGGATGATAGGTGTTTAGAGAGGTTTATAGATGTACAGGTAGCCATGACAAAAAAGGCCTCTAAACACCTTCCAAATTAATTAATAAGTTCACCTCCATACTAAGTCTTCCCCTTAGAGCCCCAGGGCCCAGTTTTCATGATTTGATGGATTTTTATTTTACCACAGAGCTTGTTAGTCCCTAGAAAACACCATGAATTAATGGGACTGCTGTATTGTGCTTGACCTCCTCTGGATCCCGCGCATGGGATTCAGAGATGGTGCCACCCAGCCAGATGTTTTCAGTGCCTTTTCAAAAGAAATGCATCTTTTCTTTTATTACCCTGGCAAGGGAGTCCACGTGGAATGTAAACTCTGTGTGCAGAGATATATATTTTCTCTCACTGTTTATAAACACACGCAGTCTAGTTCTTCCCCCACTGGGGTTATATGAGCCCAGAATTTATCAGCATTGGAGAACATATTCCCGATTTACAGTGGAGTGAGCAAATTGCAGGAGGAAAAAGAAAAGAAAAAAAAAAATTGGGCAAGCAATTGCTGCTTTGCATATAGAATAAAATACACATACAACCCATATTTAGATTACTTGCAATAAACAAACTTGCCACAATACCCACAAAGGCAAACCTCAGATCTTGACGAAAGCCAGGGGAAAACATCCTCATCCTCCCCAGCAGGAAGAAAAGCTACTCAGACATGAAAAGTGCCCTTGGCAACACCTTGGCTTGGCATCTGCTTTGACATCTGTAAGTCAGCCCTCAGTTTTTCTTTAAATCATGGAGTCACAGAACGGATTGGATTGGAAGGGACCTTGGAAAGTCATCTAGTCCAATGCCCCTGCAATAAGCAGGGACATCTTCAACTATAGCAGGATGATCAGAGCCACATCCAATCTGACCTGGATTTTTTCCAGGGATGGGGTTTCTACCACCTCTTTGGGCAACCTGAGCCAGTGTTTCACCACCCTCAGTGTAATTAATTTCTTCTTTATATGCACTCTAAATCTCCCCTCTTTCAGTTGTCCTGTCACAGTAGACCCTGCTGAAAAGTCTGACTCCGTTTTTCTTATAGGTCCCCTTTAAGTATTGGAAAGTTGCAGTTAGGTCTCCCCACAGCCCTGTCTTCTCCAGACTGAACAACCCCAACTCTCTCAGCTTGTCTTCACAGCAGAAGTGTTCCAACCCACTGATCATTTCTGTGACCCTCTTCTAGACCTGCTCCAATAGGTGCATTTCTTTCCTGTGCTGAGGACTCCAGAGCTGGACACACCACAGTAGGTGGAGTCCTGCCAGCGAGGGGTGGAGGGGCAGAATCACCTCCCTTGACATAGTGGCCACACTGCTTTTCGTAGAATGGTAAGGTTGGAAGGGACATCAAGGATCATCTTTTGATGCAGTGCAGGCTACGGTTTGCCTTCTGGGCTGCAAGTGCAAATTGCCACTTCATGTCCAGTTTTTCATCCACCAGCACCACCAAGTTCTCCCTCAAGTCCTTGCCTGCACTCCCCAGCTCTGCTAAAAAAGCATGGGCAGATTATCACGAGTATGCCCACAGATCTACAGAGGTTTTGCTGCCTTCTCACCAGCATTTTCATGCTTATCTGTAGCTCCAGGCTCCCTTTCCTTCCAGTTGCTGCTGCCTTGCTCCTTGATCTTGCCATCCTCCATCCCATGTTTGCTGCACCACAGGACTGAAGGCTGGTCTCAAGGTCAGTTTCTAGGTTGGGTCTCTCTTCTCCCTCCCATCCAGCTGCTGGCACACATGACTCCAGTGGAAGCAGGCATGTGGTTTCTGCTGATTAAAAAACATGAAATCAAAGCACATTAATTTCATAGGTGGCATGCATACAGATGAGGCCATAATGATGTCCTTATAAGATGTTGCAGAAGACTTTGTGATAGTTGTGAGTTCTGATAACGATGCATTTTCTGGCCCCATTACCCATGCTATTGGTGAAATAACACAAACATACTGGTAATGGAATAAAGCATGCTCTGTGTATACAGATGTTTATACACACTTGTATTTATAGATACACACACACATATAGGATGGGATAGATAAATATCTGTGACACACAAATGAGAGGTTTTAGGGAACTGCGGGACACGAGGGAGGATTTTTGTTTAGAGTACAGCTTCCCCCCTTCCGAGATGAGATCTCTAACATCTGTCAACCATCATCTTCCAGGCAAGCTAAAGGGGTCCCAAGAGCACAACAGACACCACACAGCAAGGTGACACTTGATTTTGGGTGGATGAGGAGTGCTCTTTGTATTCACCCTCTACATCTCCTGCCTGCTGGGGCTGCAAAGGTCTGTCAGAGTGCTGCTCCTCTGCCATGTTGATTTAAAGAATCAGGGATAACTCCGACAGCCAAAACTGTCTCAAGGAAAGTTTAACCACCAACGCTGGATCTCTCTCTCCCTCCAGCCTCTCCATTTCATGACTGTATCTTAATATGGGGAGAGATGTTTCACTCCTTTAATCCATTTTAAAATCCTCTTATAGAGGGAATCTGAGTTCATCGAGCTTAATAAAGCTCATGTGTTTAGAAAAGCAGAGGAGGGCAGGAAAAGGGTAGATAATTATACTTGTACACTGTAACTACATAGACCCTGATAAAATCCCAGAAGTGGGGAGGATGGAAAAGCTGTATTACCACAGAAGGAGTTCTGTTAGCACAAGACATGCATGAACACACATTGCCAGGAGTAGGAGAAGACTCAGTGGTACAGCTCTCAAGCATTGTATGCCAGGGCAGCATCACAACAGGAGCAGACAGGCTAAAAAACAATTGCTTTAATGGTAGAACTGGATCAAATACATCTCTGAAAGGGCTTTTAAAGGGATGATGTGGAAAGGACCTCCACTGTCCAAAGGTTCAGCTCAAGCACTGGCTCAGATGCAAAGAAACCCTGAAGCCAACTGCTACATTGGAGCAGTTACCTCTCAACCCTTTCATTCTTTGCTTGCAAGGCTGCATTTGTAAAGCAGGAAAGCTCAGCAGTGACCAAGCAGCTGATGTGGGAGTTATTTCTTCTCGCCCATCTGCACCCAGCAGAGATTTTTGATGCTTGCAGGAGCTTAATGCTGGAAGAGTTTAGGTGGCCCCTTGTCAATCGACTGCTCAGAGCTGGTGGATGCAGGTCTGAGACAGTTTGGCATGGGGAGCTGTAGCCAATAGCACCACTAACACCACTAAAGCCTTTCCCTCTGCAAACAGTACCATGAACACATCCCTCACTAGACACATGTATATAGGTATGGGTGATCCACCCAGGAGCAGTAACAGCCTGAATATATCAACATCTGGTAGTTCCTGGTTCTTCATGACAGCAGAAGTGGCTGACCATCAGGCAGATGGAGAGGGCCACCAGCAGAAGCAGAGATTACATTAGCAAAGGTGAGTACATGTTGCAGTTGGAGAAGGGGAGAGCTATTGCAGCTTGACTTAAAGCCTAACCACTCCTTTGGGAGATTAAAACCTACTGGCAGCAGGAAAAGATTGATATCAAACATCTTCCCCTGCTCTAGGATATTCCTTTAGGAAGGCGATGCCAAACCACATGGAAGCACATCCTTCCCTCACGACAAGCTGTGTGGGACAGCCTCCAGCGTGGCTGCTCAAAAATCCCTGCTGGGGCTGAGCAGCAATCCTGACCATGAATCATACACACTTAGCAAATTCCTATCGTAAATGTTTGGCAGCTTACCTTATACTGGGCTTCTGCAGAATGAGAACTGTGTGTCATTTTCCTAGGAATAAAATTAAACAAGGTTTCCTCCTTCCTTCAGTTATTCCTTGGAGAGGACTTTGAGCTTTCTCTTTCTGTTCCAAGCTGTCTAGAGGCATATGACAAGACAAAAATGTGGGGATAAAAAACCCAAACGCCAAAACACTCTCCCTACACATGATACTTCTTCTTTGTAGCTGGCTCTTGATCCTAGCCCCAAGACTCATCTTCCTTTTAGCCCAAAAGAACCATCACAATGGGGTGGTCTGTTAAGAGTACAGACCAGAAGATGAGCTGAGCAGACATGGTAGCTGCTGTCAGCATAGTTCAGTCTTAGATGGTTGTCCTCCAGTGTCCTTGGATAGCTCTTCACAAAAGCTTAGAGAGGACAGACGAATTATCCCACAATGCTTTGGGATTTTCCAGGAGTCCTTGGCGTCAAGTATATGCAGTCGGTATGGGGAGGACGCTGCAGTCTGAGGCTTAATTTGCACTACATTTGCTCTCATAAGCTGGCCAGACCAGTGCAAAGGATCAGAGGTGTAGCTTACTGCTGTGAGCCGCACTTGGGGGCTCTGCCAAGCACCCCCAGAGAAGGGGCAAGAGCAAACTTGCTGTGAAAGTCAGCTAGAAAGCTTCTGCAGGAGAAGTTTTCCGACTTAAAAAGCATAAAATCAAAATTCTTCCCTGGACAATATCCCTTTTGTTTAAGAGGGAAAGCAGTCCTGAAAAACCAAAGTTTTTCTGTTGGAAAACTTGAATAGCCAAGCCCTGGGAGGCTGTTGAACTCAGTTTCCACAGCCATCAAGAGGAAGGTGAAGCTGAAATACTCCATCCAGGAAAGGCCCTCAGGAACACAAAACCTATTTGTTTCTTGACATTTTCCCTTTTCTTTCTTTATTGGGTGAAAGGGACTCTCTTGATAACCATCCACATGGGGAGCAGTCATTTTTCCATTTGGCTTCACCTGCTACCACTTTACATACCCACCCATAAAATCCTTTTCCTGCCAGCATATGAGCTGCACTCATCCAGTCTGATCTATATCATGCAAAGATTCCCTTCCTAAGGGTCCAGTCAGCCAGTGGAGACAAAAATACCAGCAAGGCAACATTCCCCCATTTAATTAGCACAGGTCTCCTTATGCAAACTCTCTGACCATGCTGCAGCAACAGTAGAGAGGGGGAAAGACCCCAAACTATGCAATTAACTCCCTTGTCCTTAAGAAGAGACCTTGGGGGTGTCAGCAGCTGCAGAGGATTGCAGTGCTCAGCCCCTGAAGACATGCCCACATTTTTGAGAACTCAATGCAAAATCTGGGGATATTTCTCCATGAGATAAACAGCACTGCCCAAATACATGGTAGTCAAAATAAATGAATAAAATCTCTTTCCAGATCATCCCAAGGTGGATCTGGAGATAGTCCTTTCCCAGTTAAAGCAGAGAATGTGGAGGAAGAAGCCAGCTCTTGGACGAAGCTGAGCACAACATGGGATTATGTTGACATGAATCTTGTCTGCACATTGCAAACATCCCAAGGCTAAACACCCCAAACAATGTCCCACTGCAAACATCCCAGTGCCTCTGGGGCTGACTCTTGCCCCCCTAATTCCTGAACATCAGAAACAGAAGAGCAGGCACCATGGAAAAGAGGAACAAAGCAAGGGAGAGGACCATGAACCCACCAGAATTCACCCCACCAAAGCTTTTGCACAGCAGAGTAGGACACGGACCAAGCATCATTTGCTCACTGAGACACACTGTAAATTTGGGGCAGTAGAAGGACATACATTGCAGGTCCTGCACTAGGTCCACTCCGTTTTGGAGGCAGCAGGAGTTTTACCAACACCACAAACAGCAGCAGGCTCCAGAGATGGGCTTCTCATCCACACACTTAGAGCTGTTTTAGTTTGCAAACCCCATAGAAGGAAAAAAAAAAAAAAAGAAAAAAAATATTTCAGTGTTTTTGTTGGATTCCACTTTGCCAGGTTACTGAGTTAATTTCAGGGTCCAACAAGTGCTGAACCCAGCACTAGATAAACAGAGGGAGTGCAGGATTAGTCAGAATAATAAAAAGGGGAGACCTCCACTTTTGAATCCACTGCATTGTTAGATTGCCTCCAGCTGCTTTTCCAAACCCAAACCATGGGAGCCAGGGTGGCAAGAAACAGCCAGATGCCACCAAACCACCAGACAGTAAACGCAAGGATTAAGAAGGAAAACAAAGAGAGCAAAATACAACCTACCCAAGAATCAGCTTCTAGGCAGGGCAGCCTAAGAATTAGATAAAGCCAGCTAGAAGAGATAGCCCATGCAGAAGGGGCTGTCTGGAACCATTGCATGTGGCCTCAAGACCCAAATTCCAGCTTAAAACTCTGCCTGTGGGAGGAAGAAAGTAGTCAGACAAAAACAGAGGTGGAAGACTCTTAGCATTTTTCAGATTGACCTTCAGAAACAGAAGATAGGAAACCCTAAAACACCCTCCTTGAAACATCCCCAGGCACCTACTCACATGTTACAGAGCTGATGTCTGATGATTGTAGTAGTAGTGGTTTTTCATAGGCTCCTGGACCAAGCAGGGATGGAGGAATCCAACAGCTACTCCTCTTCCAGGTTCTGGCACCCACGTGTATGACAGCTTAAGCATAAAATAAGTCTTCCCAAGTGGAGTGTAGGCAAGACAGTCTCTTGTCATGTTTCTTCCCATGAACAAAAATTGGTAAGCTGTATTCAAAGCATTTTCTGTGGCATTTGGGGTGAGTGAAAGAAGAGAGAAAAAAAAAAGAGAGAGAAATGCTGAACTAACTTATAAAATAAAGAAATAAAGTAGAAAAAAGCAGAAGAAAAATATTCACAGAACAAATAGAGCAGGTTGTCTTTCCTCCTTGGCTCCCTTTGCTTTCACCAGGTGCACCCACTTATCTCACACAGGAGCTGGTGAAGGACAGGCTCATTATCTGCCTTTTCTGATGCCTTTGAGATTTATCCTCCTATTTTCTTCTCCAGCATGAGAAAATTTTAGTCTGTAACTGCCCACCTCCCGTTGTTTAATCTGTACCAACCTCCACCATGTTCCTCTTCAGATGCAGAAGCACCATCAAATGTTCAAGATCCAGGTGCACCAAAGCTTTATTTATTGGCAAAAGGCACTGTCTTGTTCTCACCACTCTCCTCTGTGAATCTAATGGTCTTAAAGAACTGTTCCCTATGCCTGGGGTCCTGCTGCATTTGCTATTACTGAGTGTTTCTTGGATTGAGACCTCCTGTCCTAGATGTTGGATACCACTAGGACCCAAGCCAGAATGGCATCTCTCCTTGAGGGTTTTAGGACTGTACAAGTTCCTCTAATTTCAAAAGATCCCTGGTTCCTAACAGCACAATATCCCTGCTCTCTATACCCAGCTCAGGCTTACCTTGCATACCTACATAAAGCCTTCCTATGGGAACGTGATCAGACCCACTACAGGCTGGGCAATAACTTGGGTGACTCCCACTGTGTCATGGGTTCTGCCTACCTCCTGAGCTGTGAACTTTGCTTTGCGTAGCTAATTAGTGTATTTTCCTCTCTACTGAATATTGCTGCTATCTTTCCCTTCTCTACCCTTACTAACCTAAGCAGGATAAAAGAAGACATAGCCTAGCTGAGGCAACACAGAGAGAGATGGGAAGAGCTTCAAAAAGAAAGCTCAAGTGATGCCCACAGTAGCTCCCTATCAGTGTGAACAGCTATATAATCCTTCTTCTCCTCCCTTACTGTCCCCATTCCCAGAATTGCTGCTGGCTTAGCTCCTGAACTATATCCTCTCTTGAGACAGATCTGCTCCATCACTGTAACAAAGTCCCACCATGCTCAGCCCCATCACTGTTCTCGAAGGGGCAACCTCATGGTGAGCATCCCAGCACTGTTCCAACTCACCTTCCTTGCTCCATGAAGCTAGTGAGAAGGCCAGGCAAAACTGCAGACAGTCTCTTGCCTTGGGGCAGCTCTAGGAGCCACATGTGTTTTGGGTTAAGACTGGGGTATGTTTCCAGTAAGTAATGCCACTCTGTCTCCTGAGCAATGCCGCAATTTGAGATTAATTGCAACAAGAAGTCACCTATTTTGCAAGGCCATTAGCAAGATTCAGAGCCTAATTAAATTGCAAGCTCAGAGTCAGAGTATGACTAACTCCTAGCCTTTCCTCAGGAATCTTGAAGTGCAATGTAAGCAAGAATACCATCACTGCCATTTCAGCAACTGGGAAACTGAGGCATGGAAGATTACGTGACTGTTTCTGCACATCCAGCTGGCCCACAGCAGAGAATGTATCTCCCCAGAGTTATGGTGCAGTCTGACACAAAAGGTGACTGCTTGCAGCTGCCTGTAGTGAACAGCCCCCAGGGGAGACCACCTCATATCGAACTGAGGAGTCCTCCTTGCCAGATGGGAGGTGGGGGAGGATTGGTCAGATTTTGCAATCTCTAGAAGGCTCAGAGAGGCTCAAAACTTCTGTTCCAGATTTAAAGTAAAAGAGAGATATTTCAGCTAAGATTAGGAGGAAAAGAAAGAAGCACTTAAAAGAGCTCTTCATCAACATTTGGCACAGGGGATGTATCAGAACCATTGTGGTTCCCGGCAGGCAAGTCTCTGCTGACAGCTGGGGAACCATGTGTTCAGCTAGCACCAGGATATATTTTCAGAGGGTGAAACAGCCCCCACTGGACCCATCTTTATCTTTAAGAGGTAGATGCTGAGCTTTGCAAGCATGGTCTGTCATCTGGACCAGGCTTGAAGATGTCACTTCAGCCCAAAAGGCAGCCATCTCATGCCTCCTCACCCTGGAAATTATCTCTCTGCTGTATCCTTAGAGATTCAGGATCTTAGAGACAGAGATATCCTTAGAGACAGAGGTTTAATTCCCCAGGAGATGATGCCTCTTGCCTGGCTCTGGTTGTTGCACTTCAGTTTGAACCACAACACACTTGCTACCTGCTCTGGAGGATCTTGTGGTGCCTCCAAACGCATCACTCCCAGATCTCCTGGGTGGAGTTGAGAATAGGGAGTTAGTAGATGGGATTTATCACCCTCTGCAGAGACATTTAACACAGAGAATTCACATTTCATCCAGCAGAAAAGCGAAAAGCTTAACAAGAAGTCTTCTTGTCCCCCACTTGGTAGAGAGATACATGGCCCTGGAATTCCTGTTTATAAAATTGCAATCAGTGCAAGCGTAAATTAGGTAGAATAAGTCAAGAGTAGGAAATTGCTGTCAAGATTTTTTTTATATATATATAACAATAATAAAAAGAAAAGGCAGCTTAAACCCACTCTAGCTGCTGAGTTTTCATAAAAGCTTTCCAAGATCGCATTTCTATGCTGCATGTCACAATGGAAGACACCTGAGATGTAGTGAAATCCCCAAAGTTAATTGAAATTATGCCACAAAACAGATGTGTTCTTTGGTGCACAAAGAACCTTTTCCTTCCATTTCAAAATCACTGCTGCCACATCCCATCAGCTCTTATTATCCCACTGCATCATTGGACGTGACATAACGAGTCGTGACACCCTCGTATTTCATCAGCAGAGACGGTAGCGACTCCGCTCAAGTTGGGAAGAGCATTTGTAACACTCTTCTGGTTTAGGAGCAGGTTTGATGCAAAGCTGGGGCCACTGTCTTGAGGGCATTTGGGAAATATTTGAGAGATTCCCCTTTCTGCACCAATTAAGACCTCGCAATCAGGCAGCTTGCAGGAATGAGGGTGGAATTAATCGGTGAATCATATGGAATTTTGCCCTCTAGGCTCAGCTCCTGACTGGTGGGAAAAGACAGGTTTAATCAGAAGTTTTGAAAGCAGGAAGAAAATCATTAGAAACACCCAGCCTGGCCTCCTGCCTTAGAGAGCGTTGTGCTTGTCACCCAGAAATTCCTTCTTCGAGTCCAATAATCCAGAGCTGAGGAGGAATCTCTCACTGCATGATTGATATAAGCCTGAGACAAAGTTGAGAAAAAATGCACAAGATCCTTTGGACATGTCCTATGGTTAAAAACCCTCTCATGTTTAGAAAGCATTAAACCTGATACTCATCTTCTGCCTTCAGTTTGCAGTCACTGCACACAGCTGGTCAACATCTATTTAGCAGGGCCCGTTGTGACAGGTCAAGGGGTGATGGTTTTAAACTAAAAGAAGGTAAATTTCAACTACATACAAGGAAGAAATCTGTTACAATGAGGTTGGTGAAACACTGGCAAAATTTTCCCAGAGGGGTATTTGCTTATTGCAAAGGAATTAGACTGCATGACCTCTAAAGGTCCCTTCCAACACAAAGCATTCTGTGATTCTCCTGCTTGGTTGAGGACACCTCTACAGCCAAGTTTCAGTGGCAGGCAAGTGGCAGATTTGCTGAGTCACGAGTGTGGGGATTTCAGCGACATTTTCCACATGCTCTGAGAAGAAGCAGCACCATTCCCTCCTACAATGGCCTCCTCTAAAGTCTTTCCACTTTCAAGTGGTACTTCAAGGACTGCCACCAATGACACTGTCCTGCAGTCTTTCCCTGGATGCTCGTAGAGCCTAGGTAAAAACATCTTCTGTTTGGTGTCTTTGCCTTGTTTGATCACCACATTTCCATCCTTTTCTGTGCTTCCGGGTAACCTAATCAACTGTAACATGAAGTTTTTCTCTCCTGCTCTTGCCACACTGAGTGCAGATAACCATGACCATGAGAAACATGCCC
The DNA here is from genome assembly GCA_013396675.1 of Eubucco bourcierii. Classification (NCBI taxonomy): domain Eukaryota; kingdom Metazoa; phylum Chordata; class Aves; order Piciformes; family Ramphastidae; genus Eubucco; species Eubucco bourcierii. The sequence goes on along the minus strand of VWZE01025400.1, from coordinate 216,652 downwards.
TTCAGCATGACCTAATGTTGATTTAAGCAGTTTTCTTCCACTGGAGCCTATAGATCCTCCACATAAGCCCATTAAACCTCCAGTTCTGCTCTTTCCATGACTTGAACTAACACTAAGCATACAAAGGTGCATTTGCACACCCAGGATTGCAGGACATGGTTACATTTGATTTCCCCCCTTAGGTAAGTTGCTGTAAGAAGAGCTCTGCTGAACTCCGAGGTAAATTTTCCAGATGTGAGTCATTCTCTGCATCATGTGCAAGGGGGAAAAGTCCAATTTTACAGCACTTCTGGTAAAGGAATGCAGAGAATGTGTTGTAAACACTCCCCCCCATCAAATAGGTGGTAAATTGAGCCATGAATGTTTGAAACACTAGATTATGGAACACTGGTGGGAATGGTTTGGAATTTTGAGGCTCTTTCAGTAAAACTGTCTGTTCTTTCCATTTCTCTCTTTTTTTTTTCTTTTCTTCTTTTCTTTTTTTGTTAAAGTTCTTTTGTGTTTGAGATGATGAGGAAGTTATTTTCTCTGCTTTACTCTCCTGGTATGCCATGCTGGCTGTCTGTAAAAGGACTTAGAGAATCACAGAACTCAACAGGTTGGAAAAGACCTTTGAGATCATCCAGTCCACCTATCACCCAACACCTTCTAATTAACTAAACCATGGCACTAAGTGCCTCATCCAGTCTCCCTTTAAACACCTCTAGGGATGGTGACTCCACTACCTCCCCAGGCAGCCCATTCCAATGCCAATCACTCTTTCCATGAAGAACTTCTTCCTAACCTCCAGCCTAAACCTGCCCTGGCACAGCTTGAGGCTGTGTCCTCTTTTTCTCTGACTGGGTGCCTGGGAGAAGAGACCAACTCCTACCTGACTACAACCTCCTTTCAGCTGGAAGATGTCCCTGGCTATGGCAGGGGGTTGGAACTAGATAATCTTCAAGGTCACTTCCAGCCTTACCATTCTATGGTTCATTCTAGGTAGTTGTAGAGATCCATGAGGTCTGCCTTGAGCCTCCTCTTCCTCAGGCTGAACAACCCCAGCTCTCTCAGCCTCTCCTCACAGGACTTGTGCTCCAGCCCCCTCATCAGTCTTGGTGTCCTTCTCTGGACATGTTCAAGCACCTCAACAAAATGATGAAAATGATTTTTAAAAAATCATGGTTGCAGCCTGTGGTANCTGGCTATGGCAGGGGGTTGGAACTAGATAATCTTCAAGGTCACTTCCAGCCTTACCATTCTATGGTTCATTCTAGGTAGTTGTAGAGATCCATGAGGTCTGCCTTGAGCCTCCTCTTCCTCAGGCTGAACAACCCCAGCTCTCTCAGCCTCTCCTCACAGGACTTGTGCTCCAGCCCCCTCATCAGTCTTGGTGTCCTTCTCTGGACATGTTCAAGCACCTCAACAAAATGATGAAAATGATTTTTAAAAAATCATGGTTGCAGCCTGTGGTAAGAGGAGGTAACTGCTACCACTTGCTGTGGCTGCTCCCCACCTGCAGCTGTTGTGATGCAAGGCTTCAAAGCAGGCAAAACCCATCTCACCTGCCCTGGTGCAGCTTGAGACTGTGTCCTCTTGTTCTGTTACTGGCTACCTGGGTTACCATAACTGGTGAGCAAAAAAAAAAAAAACCAAACAAAAACATTTTGCCCTTGGCTGCAGGATGGTTCCCTTAGGAAACCACAGCCCAAACCATACCCAAGGGCTGCATTGAAGAGCACCTTTCTGCCTGTCAGATGGAAGACCATGTGTGTTTCCCCGCCTTCAGGAGATCTTTACCCAGAAATAGGCAAACAAATAAACCACCCAGCAACCTTCCTTCCCCTAGTGAAAATATTTTAACTATTCCAGATAAAAGAGGCAAGCTTGACAAGGCATTACATGTGCTTTTCATGATTCTTTTTTTTTTTTTCCAGGAGGTGGTTTCTGGACTAACTTAAGGAATGCACTTAACATGCTGTTTGCCCTATATAAAAACACTGAATTAGCATTTCTCCCTGTGATTCTCAGTGTGATATTGCTACATGCAGAGCAATGCAGGACAGCTAAGAACCCATTAAAAAGGCTCTTATAAATCTGTACACCACTTGGTTTGCTTTCGTTCGTCCCTCGACTTCACCAGTTGTTCCGCCTGCTGATAGCAACAAGGGTCTCCTCCAGAGCGCTCTTATGCTTATCAAAAATCTCTGCTCTCCAAGATACAAGTGGAATAGGTGGCCATCAGCCAGCTGAAAACAATGATCCCAGTGAGTAGCTAGACATACTAGACTTGCTTGTCCTGAGCCATTATCAGGCATGGGGTTGGCAACAGGAAGACAGGGCACTCTCTTTGACCCCATGGGCAAGAATGTCCACGGGGAACCAATCTTCGGGGCCCATCTAAGTTACTCCTTAAGATCATTTTAATTCACAACTGGTTCTGTTCCTGCTTAGTACCTGGTGCCTAATTTATGAGGCACTGTTTCTTTAAGACTGGTGTTAGAGCACAGAAGTAACAATCCAGGGTTAAGAAGGTTAGGCATTATGTGCAGATGAATATTATCAGATGACCCGAAGCAGAGGTTATATTAAAAAACCCTGCCTTAATTAAAAAATACAGGTCAGAACCAGTTTAAGCTCCAAACCCCCGGTTATATTCATTAATTAGAAGACTTGGACACATGCCTCAGAGTGATGGATGTGAGCTGTATCTGCCTCATGGCATCACATGAAGAGACGAGCCATGGCTCCCCAGGCGTGGGGCTCGGGCAAGATCGCACCAGTTTCCTTCATTTCAATTCACCTCTCCTCCTTTTCCCAGAAATTAATACACCACAGGCATTCAGGAACCAGAAATCAGCAGGGCACTAACTCCTTGGTTGCTTCACTCTGAACTTCAGCTTATGCACTGAAGCCATGCCAGCTGTTTTCTGAAGCAAAGCACAGCTTATAATTTAACACATCGTTAGCTTACTGAGCAACCTGAGCTGGAGTTAAAGATGTCCCTGCTCACTGCAAGGGGCTTGGATCTTCGAGGGTCCCTTCCAACCCAATGCATTCAGTGATTCTACTGCCAAACCTCCAAAGCACCTACACAGGACCCCTTTTACTTTCCTTCCTTTACCCAAGCAGGTAAGTGTTGTATCCTGAAGGGCACCCTACACCTCTGCAGGGTGTTCTCAAGGTCTCCAGCTTTGCTCTGATAGAGATGTGCATCTTCTGCATAAGAAAGGCTTGCAAGGAGATAGACTACAAACAACCTTATCTAAAGCCTGTGAGTTCAGCAACCTTGAGCAAGAGGCAGATGTTAAGATTCAGTCCCAATGCATGTCCCCTGATTTTCACCAGGCAGCAGGAGGAGACACCATGCACACAGACACGCACACAGCCTTGCATGGTTCACAGAACCACAGAATTATTTAGGTTGGAAAAGATCTTTAAGATCATTGAATCCAACTGTTAACCCAGTACTGCCAAGTCCAAACCAAAGCAAACCATTCAAACCAGGTAAACAGAAGCAAGGAAAAAAAGCAAGTACAAGGAGAAATGTCACTTAGATATGGGAGGAGTTACTCCTGCCATCACTCTGTACCTTCTCCTTTTGCTTTAAGGCTGCATGGTAGCAACTTTGTGGCTAGGACATAGGTTTTATCCTGGTCTCCTTGGAACCACCATGCAAGACAAGACCCTCACTAGAACTGCCAAGTCTTGGGCCCCATATAACCCCACACTGGTGGTTTCAGATGAAACCAAACCTTCCCCTGCCAAGACCATTGCAATTGCTTGTTGATAAAGAACAAGCCCTCCCCACAATCCTCACCAGAATGGTCTTGCTTGAAATATCCACCTGGCAGTTGGGCAGAACTGCTTTTTCACTCAGAGAAGAATATTATCTCTTGAAGAAGGCCATGAGGGAGGCTCTAGAGACAAGGTGAGGAGCTGAGCCTCTCACCATGAGAAGAGACCTACACCACTGGAAAGGAAAGCAAGCAAGCCCTTCATCAGGCTGTATGCTACCAGCTGCAGGATTTCCTGTTCACATTAACCAAAAACCTGACTGTGCCCCCAGTAAAAAAGACAGAGCTTGTAAAAAAAAAAACAAACACCCACTTTTTTTTTTTTTTAATTACAGTATATTATGCCCCATATTCATGGAAATAACCTGCATACTTCATGCATTTATCTGTTGCCCTAGGCAGAGATTTTGCTACATGGCTCGTCATTCCTTTGGGAAAGCAAATTGCTAATCTGATAGAGAAAGGCACAGATGGGAGACAGCCTTCCAATTTAGAGGGGAAAAAAAACAACCCACATTTCTATGCATAGAAGGGTTCATTACTTGGGTATTTCAGCATGCAAGCAAAATTAGTGAGTACACAGTACATATCTCAGATAAAATGGGAAAGGGAATTGTCACAGTAACATTCATTTGTTTGGTATTAGTTCTGTTGTGCTCTGTCACCCTGCTTCTCCATGAGCACGCATAACTGTTGTCCTGTTTCATTTATGTAATGAGAATAGAAGAGTTGACAAGGCCTGCATGGTGAGGCACCTCACCTTTCCTGTTGTAGAAGGCAATGAGGTGGTCTCCATCCCACCACCTTGTCTTTCTATTCAGGGTGCATATCAAATGACAACAGCAGACCTTTACTAGGGACAGCACCCACAGGCATCAGGCAACCATCCTGTCCAACCATCCTGTCCACCATTTCCCTCAACCTTACTCATACAACACAAGAAATCATTCCAGAAACATCTCCTGTGTTCAACAATCCTGAGCCCCCACAGCGAGATTGATGAGCAAGCACCATGAGATCTGTAAGGCAAAGAACATCTCCATTGGTACCAATTTGTATGACCCCTCACACCATATGGCTCTAACCACTGATCAGAGCCACATGATCTCCATCTTGACAGATCCTACATTTCTTTGTAATCCCTTTTCCTTTCGTAATCCCCACAGGCTCCTGCCCATGCCTGGGGAGCTCTACATGCAAGTGTTGAAGCATGACAGAGGGAGAATGAAGTTTGGTGAGAGAGCTGCTGACAGATGAATGTGTTAGGAGATCATTGAGTCAATGGCATCTTTTGGACAATGCAGTCATAAAGCTCCAGTATCCCAAAAAGCAGTTGAGAAAAGAAACAAAGAGGCAACATCTCCTTTTAGAAACCATCATTTGAGTATTTGGACCTTTCTCAACACATCAAGACATGCACAGAGGATCAGAGCGGTCTTTCCTCCATGCCAGATTTATTACTGGAGAAGATGTGCCCTAGAAAGCCTGCGAGGTTTCTGGTTCTCATCTCCTCCTCCCTGTGGCTGCTGCATTGCTCAGCACAACAAACTCCATAAATCAGGAGTAAGTGCAGGGAGATGAAAGTGTAAATAGGTTGTCAGAGAACTTACTGACACTAAAGGGCAAATCCTGCCCTGGCAGGCACCCTGCAACCTTCCATTCATTAGGAGGAAGATGGGAGGGCTGCATGTCAAGGTGAATGTCAAACCTTAGAGCTGAGGCTGTGTGAATGGCAGATTCAATTGATGATGGCACCTGCAGGTCAAAGGAGAAGATGCTTCAGCCCTATCTGCTTCCCACTGGCTGAGACTTGGTTTTAGCAGCTACCCACTATGTAATCACCTCAGATCCCATTCCCATCCTGCAGATCCCAGTGATTTATGCGCCAGCACAGCTCAAGCAGGACCGTGGTGCTTTGTAGTGAGGTTGGCAAGGAAAAACCATGGAGAGACTCAGACTTTTGGAAGATGATGAGAAATCTCAAGTGCCTTGTTTGAGATCTCATGGGAATGGGGGAGAGGGGAAGAAATACTGTGTGTAGAGCACTGAGCCTTTCAATTCAAAACTCTGTTATCTTAAAGCTTTCTGTTCTTGACTTGTGGGTGAGAAAAACAGCTTTCTCTGTATAAAAGGGAAGAAAAATATCTTTCCAAACTGCCTCCTTAAAAGCTGTGAACTGAAAAGGAAGAACTCAGCCATATTCAAGTCTACAACTTTGGGATTTTAAACACTTCTCCTGAGTTAAGGGTGGGGAGACCAGAAGAGTTCTCAAGGGAAGCTGACTCCCAGGGCTTGCCCTCAGCACACTGAAAATTTAATAAACAAACACACACACCCCAAAACCAACCAACCAAACCAAAAAATTCACCAAAAAACCCAAACCAAAATAAAAACAACACACAAAAACCACACACACAAAAAAAAAAAAAAAAAAAAAAAAAAAAAAAACCACTCCTTTGAAATAACCATGAATCCCAAAGAGAGCTTCCAAGGACTTCTCTAGAACATTTGCACAGAAATGACCACGAAAGGAGCAGCAGGACCAACATCACCAGCTATTTACACCAGAGCACCAGCTTTTCTCCAGGCAGAAGGCCCTTAACTTTTCCCCTCTCTCTGATCTTGCTGCTTTTCACATCACAGTTAGGCTTTCCTGGGTCTGCTTCCCCTCTGTACCAGCAGACAGGAGGACTGTGGCACACCAGGTTTGTTTGGATAAAGCAAGAAAAGCGGATTACCTTTAGCTGTCTAATGGAAATCTGGCACTGCCATTACCTCTTAGACTGGTAGGAAGTTCTGCAACTAAGAATTGGACACAGGAGAGGGAAGCCTCTGAATTCCCTAAAATAGAGCGAATTACCAATACTCCAGGAGGAGTGATTAGGCAGGATGCCAAGCCATAGCTAATGTCTTCCAAAAATAACTAAGTCAAAAGTCCATAAACGTCAGGAATTGCTAGCACAGAAAATAGAGCCCACGTGTTCTCAGATAACCAGCTAGAAGCAAGCCTAGCAAAGCCTTAAGTGATAGTGGGACTCATGCTGCTGACTTTGGTGGTCCAAGCAGCTATTTACATGGTCTGTGTCAGAGCCACCTTTTTCCTGGTGATCTTTTGCAAATATTTTCCTGCTGGCAAAAAGCAAAACAAGAGAGGAAAGGGCTGAAAAGAGCTAAAGGCCAAGTTCAGCTTGCTGTGTTATCCCTTGACCCTAGAAGCCAGACTTCAAGCATATTAATAGGGAAACCATGCTGAGGGGGTTAAAACCTCCCTCCATCAGGCCCACCACAGAGGTGTCTTATGCTGAAAATTGCTCTTCCTGTACTTGAACTGCTACTGAGTGGGTTGTTGAAACAGCCCTTCTACTCCCTTGCAGTGACTGCAGTGGGTGAACACTCTTTTTCTTCCAGAGAGAGCTCTCTCTCTCTTTCTGGCAGCACTGTCTGCTCTGCATAGCAGGAGCTTCAGTAGGGAACAAAGGGAAAGAAGCACAACTGCAAAACTACTTTGCAAGCCCACCAGAAACCCACACACAGCTGAAAAGTGTTTTACAGAATCAGAGAATTAACCAGGTTAGAAAAGACCCATCGAGTCCAACCTATCACCTAATACCTTCTAATTAACTAAACCATGGCACTAACTGCCTCATCCAGTCTCCTTTTAAACACCTCCAGGGACGGTGACTCCATCACCTCCGTGGGCAATCACTCTCTATGAAGAACTTCTTCCTAACATCCAGCCTAAACCTGCCCTGGAGCAGCCTGAGCCTGTGTCCTCTTGTTCTGTCACTGGTTGCCTGGGAGAAGAGACTGACTCCCACCTGACTACAAGTTCCCTTCAGGTAGTTGTAAGAGAGCAATAAGGTCTCCCCTCTTCTCCAGACTGAACAATCCCAGCTATCACTTATACCCCTTTTGGGGTTCTGGTGCTGCTGCTGCACAGCAAGGCAGTCATTGTTCAGAGAGAGGGAGACCCCAGAGATGCAGAGGTGGAGAAAGACAAGTGAATGCTACAGCTCTTTTTATAGATGCACATAAGATGTGTGAAGATGACTCCTACAGAGGTCTGCTTCCTAAAAATGACTGCAGCAGACTGTTTTCTGCTTACAGACAGTCTGTTCCTGCTGCTCCACATCAGGGGGTGGAATGAGGTGGCAGTTTGGGGGGCAAATCCCAAGGAACAAACATTTTCTGTCATTCAGCAGGCAAAGCCTATATGGCCAAGTAAGCATAAGATGTGCCATATTTCAAACACTGCATTTAAAACATCATAATTAGCCTGGAGAAGACAAGGCTCTGAGAAGACATTATTGAGAACTTTCAGTACTTAAAGAGGGTCTATGAGAAAGATGAGGACAATAATTTTAGCAGGATCTGTTGCAATAAGGCAAGGGTTGATGGTTTTAAAACACAAGAGGGGAAATTTAGGCTAGATCTAAGAAAGGTATGTTACAATGAGGGTAGTGAAACACTGGCACAGGCTGCCCAGAGAGGTAGTGGATCCAGCAGAAGGGGACCTGATAGTAGCCTTCCAGTATCTGAAGGGAGCCTACAGGAAGGCTAGGGAGGGATTATTTACAAGGTCCTGCAACGACAGGACAAGGGGCAATAGGTTTAAACTGGCAGAGGGGAGATTTAGACTGGATGTTAGGAGGAAGTTCTTTCCAGTGAGGGTAGTGAGGCACTGGAACAGGTTGCCCAGGGAAGTTATGGCTGCTCCCTCCCTGGAGGTGTTCAAGGCCAGGTTGGAGGAGGCCTTGAGTAATCTGTGCTAGTGGGAGGTGTCCCTGCCTATGGCAGGGGGCTGGAACTAGATGATCCTTGAGGTCCCTTCCAACCTTACCATTCTATGATTCTATGATCCCTGGAAACACTCCAGGTCAGGTTGAATGAGGCAACATGATCTAGTTGAAGATGTCTCTGTTTAGAGTAGGAGACTTAGACTAGATGATCTTTAAAGGTCACTTCCAACCCAAACTATTCTATGATTCTAAATCTGTTTCTCACCAAACCTGACAAGGCTTGGGCCACTGCTTAGCTGAAACAAAACTCAGGACATAAAGCGACTCGAGGTTTTTAGCTTAGAGATGCAGAGTCATCTATATGGAAACATTTGCAAAGCTTGATGCCTTCCCCTGAACAACCTCAAGAGGACAGTCCAGTGGTCATACTGAGAGTTTGACACAATTTAGGAATTCTGTATTCCTTCAGCTTTACAGTTCTATTTTCCAAAGTGATAAACCATAATCTCATTAGCTTGGCTTCTCCCACAATGCAGAATACCCCCTATCTGATTGGCGAAAGGAGGCAGGGTTTCAGAAAGCAGGCTTGTGTTCTCATTTAGGCATGGGCAGTATTCTTTTTTTTTTTTTTTTTTTTTTTAAGCCTACTCCTGTTTCAACAAGACATTAGTATGTACAATGTGTGCTCTGGAACTAGTTTGGTCTAATCCTCTTTGTTTGCCATTCAGGATTGCAGTTTTTAAATTAGTGTGGCATTACCCTGCTGGGGAAAATGCAAGGCTGGCTTATTCCAAGTAAGTTGTTAGAGCCACAAGCTTTGACTACGTGTGACAGCACTTCCAGAAGCAAGTGCTGTACTGAGCAAAGCCCAGAAGAAGAGCCTAGGATGGGTTTCCATCACCACTGTCAGCAACAAGGTGTTACTGGAGAGAACTGATGTGAAATAGGGATACATAAGCACCTTCCCAGAATCAAGAACATTTGTTTTAACTAAGCAGCTGAAAAAGCTGACAGCGTTTCCCAGATTTTAAACAGCTTTCAAGTACCAAAGTTTCCACTGAATTTTTTCAAAAGTTTCATTATTAATAATTTCAACTTTCTGTTGGAAAAAACCCAAACCAAAACAAACAAAAAAATACCCCCCAAAAAAACCCCCAACCCAATAATTGTAGTTACAATTTAGTTTGACAGACATAAGTACTTGTAAGAAATACTCTTCAACTCCATTTCAAACCCTGGGGGAAAATCTCCAAACCTGCAAGTTCTGAAGTCACATTTGAATTCAAACTATTCTCCTTTTGATATAGAGAACATACTGGTGATTGATGCAGGAATTCAAACATTTGGTAATGAGCCTTTTAAGAGGCAAAGCACAGACAAAGGAAAAGAAAAATCTGCTTTTTAAAAAAAATCTATTTTTAACAGGCAAAAACATCATCATAAAAGAGATGTAATCACAGGCAACCAGCAAAGTGAGCTCCAAAGGATATAAGCTATTGAGGAAGAGCTTGGAAGAAATAAAGAAAGAAATTTATCTGGAAATTGAGGGCATGTATTACCAAGCACTTCTTTTTATCTCTGTTTACCTCTTTCTCTTTTTGGAGAGAATTGCCCAGCTGCAGTACTCCTCCAGTTTTCCTCACTCTGGGTCACTGTCATTCTGCGGGGCTGCAGACCAGAGCCTGAATAATTCCCTAAGCTCAGCAGCAGAGAGCTGGAACATCTGAATTATCTCTCTATTAAATAAGGTTCTGCTGGGATACTCAGCCTGGAGTGAAGTCATATTTGTAATACCCAGAGTTAGAAGAGAATATGGCATCTGGCAGGTGCTTCAGAGTTTGCTAGTCCATCCTTGCTTGTTCACACCAGAGGCATTTCCAGAGCACCACAGAACATACACTGCTTTAAGGTTTTGTTAAGTGTTTTCCTCTTTAGGAAAGCTTACAGATTTTCTGCCTCTCTGCAACCTCCAAAATATGGCATCCTGGCAAAAAGTTAAAGGCAAGGCACAACTACTCATTAAGGTGGGGCTGGTGGGACCAAAAGAAATGCAAATTTAGCCTAGAGACTGCCAGAAATTGCTGTCCAGGCTCTCTAGGTTGGCATGCACGCTGTGGGAGCCCTCCAGCCCCCTGGTGTGGCCAACAATGAGCCCTGGGTTCAGAGAGGCTAATGCAAAGCAGGCAGAGACCCAAGCGCTGCCCTGGCTTCCAGCTGCAGAGACCTGCTGGATGACCTTGCCAGTGGAGCTAATGTGCTGTGTACCCAGGGCTCCATCACTGTTTTCTCCAGCCAAAAGATGATGGCAGGGAAGAAGCAAGCCTTCAGATGTCCTTAGACAAAAAGCTGTGACAGGCTCTCAGGGAATTTGCCAAACAGTGAGACTTTTTTCTCTTGAGTCCAGCTTGTTTGTTGCCAACAAAGGAGAGGCAAATTGTTTAAAGGGATTAAAATTACCTCAAACCCTATCAAGCCTTTGAAGCCTTCTTTCTTCAGAAAGATGTCCTGCTACCACATACCCATGGTCACCCTCAGCCATGTATGATCCCATTTATCCAGGATCCATAATGACTGACGGGAGCAAAGCTTTTCAGTCCTCCTCTATCAGGTGACATGCTAAAGAAGAGCAATCCCATCTTTTTTTTTTTTCCCTGTTTGTTTTCTCTCTTCTTTTAAGAGTTTCCCCCAGCACCACAGCAGCTTCACTTGAAAGGATAGCAATGCCAGTTGTGGAAAGCAGACAAAGCCCCATGCAAAAATCATCTCCCACCTTCACTTCAAGTCAGCCAAACTTTACTTGGGATGGCTCCCAAAAAGACACTCACACTGATTTTTCAACTTCATTTGCAAAACTAAGGAATTCCAACCAAAGCACAGAGATAAAGCACCACTGGCTCGTTTGAGAGCCAGAGGATTGTTGCACATCTGCAACATTCTTCATCCAACTTTGCCTTCCTTGTGGTTACTGAAGCTGATAGACAAACCAAAGTAAACAGATAAATTCTCAATTCAGGTACAAATTGCACTGATTGAGCTAAAGGGTGGGGGGGGGCACAACCCTAACCACAGCAACTTTCCAATTGTATATATTCAGCTACAGAAGCCCTAGGGGCATGACTGCTTATAGCCCCTGATTCGGTACAGCATATTTTCAGTAAAAACCATGACTTACCAAAATAAATTACTTCAGTGCAAGCCTAATTAAAGAATTATCCCAGAATCAGGTCCATTCAGATCCCCTCTGCTGGATAAACTGTTGTGAGTGCTGTGGTTGGGCAGAGCTGGTGGACGTCACGCAGCCAGAAAAAGGAAGGGTTGATCTCATTGACTGATGCACAGGGCATTAGATTGTTTTACATCCACCTCATGCCAAATTCTGGACAAGTTTCTGTTGGGGAAAAAAAAAATAAAATAATTGGGGGTTTTTTTTTAAAAAAAAAAGGTTTAAAAAAAATTACTGAGAATTGTAAGCTGACAGGCCCTCTAAGAGGTGCAATTCAACAGCCCATCATCACTGTTGTGTTTCACTCTGCTTCTTCAGCTTTGGGCTGAAGCTGGGATGGTGGCTCCTCCATCAGCCCAACATTAAAGTTCCTTGCTTTTAACCAAACAACCATCAAAAAAGTCAAAAGCAGCTACTGACACCAGCTGTCATTTGGAGTGAAGGGCAAGACTACACAGAGCTGAAGGAATGGAACCACACAAGGGACTAAACAGATTTCTGGGATGTCATCTGTTGTGTTTTGAACGTGAAGCAGTATTTCTCAAGATTTCAGCACAGTTCTCTGGGGCCTACATTCTTACCTGGCACAAATCAGAGCTCTGCACACATCAGTGGCATTACATCCACTTCCTCCAGCCACAGGGTGTGGGCCTCAAATTTTCTGGTTCAGGATCCTGTGATCCACACAGCACTTCTCTTCTTCCAAGACAATCCAAGTCTTGGCAGGAATGCCCTTCTGTTCAAATGAAAACACTTCCAACTTTGTGATTGTCTATCTATAATTACCAGGAGATTAAATTCCTTCATTGTGAATAAGTGTGATTGCTCCCTTAGGACTTGCTGGTGTGCGTGCTGTCAGAGAAGGAAAGACTGGAAAGGGGAGAAGGAGAGAAAGAAAGAGGCTGAAAATGAAAATCTAAACAAAGTATTGATTTTCTTGGGGGAGCTGAATTGCAGATTGTCCAAGTTCAGTATATGCCTTAGTTCAAGAACAATCAGACCAGTAAAATCAAAGAATGTAAAATCAAAGCCATGTTCTTCACCAAGCAAGGCAACTACTCTCCATTCAGCTTTCTGCAAGCCACTAGTGCTATTTGGGGGCTGTGGAGACAGATATTCGGCTAGCACAAAGCAGCACCCTTGTATTCAAGGATCCAGGCTGCCCAGGGGTCAAATAGACATTTTAAAGGTGGACCAGATGATTCTGCTCAAGTAACCCAGCGGGAAAAGTGACATGCAAGTTGCTCCTTGTCATAGAATGCTTTGGATTGTGAAGGACCTACAAGACCATCTAGTATCAACCCCCATGCCATGGACAGGGACATATTCCACTAGACCAGGTTGCTCAAAGCCCCATCCAACCTGGCATTGAATACTTCCAGGGAGAGGACATCCATAACTGCTTTGAGCAACCTCACAGTAGAATCATAGAATGGTAAGGGTCATCTAGTTCCAATCCCCTGCCATAGGCAGGGACCCCTCCCACTATTACAGGTTACTCAAGGTCTCAAGTAGACAACTTCTTCCTAAAATCTAATCTAAGTCTACTCTTTTTCAGTTTGAAACCACTACCCTTCATCTTATCACTGGACTCCCTGATGAAGAGTCCCTCCCCATTTTCCTGTAGCCCTCTCTAAATGCTGGAAGGCCACCACAAGGTCTCATCCTGCCCTCCACTGCCAACAAGCACATTTAAAGGCACATGGGCTAAGTTTCTTTTCAATAGCCGTGCTCTGGCTGGTTGCCTCCAAGGAAGAGTTTAAGCCTCCAGGCTGAGGCAAACCAAGCACATTTACTAACGTGGGTTGTTTTAATCTTTTTTGCTAATAGCTCTGCGTGCTGGAGTGTGAATTACAGCCAGCACTAATAATGAGCTCACAAGATAACACCCCTGGGAAGAGTGTAAGGAAACACGGAGCCAGGATACAGAAGCTATCCTCGGGCAGATGGAAGGCTCACTAACGAAGGGCTTTGGGGCGGGGGAGGGCTGGATTCAGGCAAGCCGACACATCGAACCTTTTACGCCGTGTACATTTTTTCCCCAAATGCTTTCTACAGGCAATTCTTGCCAGAATTTTTTGGACTCCACTTGGTGGAGAAGTGTTTAATCAGCTTTCAGCCTCTTTACAGTGCTGTCTCTAAGGGAACTGATTCAGGGGAGAGATAGCAAGTGGTAATATTGGCTGCTTAATCTGGATTGATTCATTTTAACAGCCTGTTTAACAATAGATACCATGTGGCCAGGACCAAAGAAGTTTCATGGTCTTTGCTGAGATTTTAAAGTAGGTGTGAAAAGCTTTAAAAAGGCATCTTTATTGCAAGAGCGATAAAGGCTTCATTGCACTAATGAGGTAAAGGATTGGCCCAAGTTCCAGAGTGATTATTGCTTTTCTCTGTAAGGTCATTCCCTGTCCCCACATTCTGGAATTCTCTTATAAAGTTGCAGAGTAAAAGACAAGAGTCGGAAAAGTCCAGATCCTGGAGGCAAGTGACCAGATGCATGGTGCATACTCCTCTGCACTTCTGCACCTCCACAGAACATTCAGGTCTTTCTCTCAGCCTCAGAGCATGACCTCTGTAAGGCAGTTCAGCTAAAAGTAATTCCCAATCTCCATAAGATAGACACCTCTTAGTCTATCCCATCCAAAGCACATCCTGCTCCCAACCCTCTAGGCAATACCTGAATGACCAAAAAGGGAGGTACCTGACTCTAGCTTTGATCTTGTATATATTATTCTTGTGTTGCTCTGGAATTTTTTAATATTTTGAGACAAACAACAACCACAGCATGTCTTATCTCACATGATAGATTATGACATATGTGTTTCTGTAACACATTTTGCAATTTAGAACTGCAGACAGGGAAAAGGTTTTGAGATGAGTTAGCAGTAAAAACATTTTACATTCCTAAATGGATGCATGTGCCGGTTTTAAATTACATTTTTAAAAAGTGATCTTTAATCCAATAGTAAATTGGGCTTATATATGAGGAACTGAAGGCCCAAGACCAGAGCTGGCTCAGGTATTGAGTTTCCAAGCCACAGTAATGCCAACATTTTTGGAAAACAATGTCATCTTTAGTCTATCTAAACAGCAGAGGACTCTGGTATTTCTAGTCCCGAAATCATGCTGCAGGGCGTTGGTTCTGAGACAACACAGTTCTGTTGGCATTCCAAATGATGTAGGATTGTTTTCTCTGACATCTGTGGCCACTGCTAATCTAAACGAGACCAAGAGACAACTATGAAACTGATGACTCATGTTTTCCTGAATGACCCTGCAGACTTCTGCTTGTTTAAGGGAGGCTGTCTGGTCCAAAATGACAGCTGTTTCTCCAAGCTGCAGAGCTAGGCTTGGTTGGGAAACACCTGTCTCGGGGCATCACACACCAGGGCATTGCCTGTGAAGTTCAGACCTGGAAAGCCCATTAGTGGTTGGTCCCAGGGCAACCATGCAACAAAGCTGCCTAAGCACTCTGTGGACTAGCAGTTCTCCTATTTCTCATTCACAGAAGTTACAGCCTACAAGCTTTTGATCATTACCTTTGTGACACTTAGTAAAGACAAAGCTTGCAACATTTACTGGAGCGTTCCCAACTTTTTATTACAGCACCATCTGGTCTGAACTGGTTTTCAGCCCTCTTTGAGTTTAGAAGCAAAGACTAAACCTTGGTGACATTCGAAATCTCTCGAGCTCATCCACCTACAGCCATTCAAGTGTTTCCTGCAGAGGATCAGTGTTGCTCCAAAGGCACAAACTGTAACCAGATCAGTCCCTACCCACTGAGGTGTTTGAGCCGCAGCCCAGTCACTGTGTTTGTGTGTGCGTACTTTCCACCCTCTCTTAGAAAACGTGGGCAAAGTGCACACACGTCTGTCAAGAGAGGAGAAGAGGACAAAGGAAAGGAGGAACCCATCTCCAAGACATCACTGATTAGAAGTGCTCCCAAGTTCCCCTTACCTCCACAAACAAAACAGTCTGGGAAAGTCCAAGTTGGGGTGGATAAAGTATCAGCCACGTGCCTGACTTACAGCACTGGGACTGAGGTTTGGGCACCACTTCAAGACTTTCCCCTAGGAGTCTATCCAAACCCTCTTTGCTTCTGATGTGGAATAATTTGGAAGTGTTTTTAGGCTGCCGGCTGGGATAACACAAGGGCTATTGTAAACACACATGCAGCCCATCAGCACCAAACCCACACAAATATGGTCTGTATGCACAGAAATAACTTGTACATATTGCTTTTTAAAGAAAGAATTAATTGAAATATTGAATTAAAGAAAAAAATATTAAATCACAGAGCAGGTCTTAAGGAAAACGGTGACCATTTATGGAAAGAGTTATGCTTCACCTCATCTTAATAAATGAGACATACCTAAATGCAGGCTACTAGATTTAAAGAGCTATGGATAAGATACAGGCATAACCAGATAGCATCCAAGCCTGTGCAGTGTAGCGAGACTATAATTTAAGGGGATGCTGTTACAAAAAATACTGCTGCTAGCCAAGAATGTTTGGAAATATACGAGAGCATAACCAGGGCACAGAGACCTGCATGGCTCAGAAATAACCTGCTGGAGACAGATGACCCAGCCTGGAGTTCTAAACCTGTGTGATTGCTGTTTGCCTGACCTCTGCTTTGGATAGAAAAGGAAAGAATTGCTCTTTCAGACTTATGGCATTGTAGGATAATTTTAATTATTTTTTTTCTCCACTACAGTAGCCAAGAAAAAAAATTAATCTCACCTGTAAGACATGTCCTGGTTGTCTTGAATGTGGAATGAACTTTTGGATCTGTCCTGTCTTTCAAGGTAGGCTGATAAGAGCCTAAAAAAAATAGATGTGTTCATAAGTGATCTCAAGGGAAGCCATAGCCAGATGTTGGCACCATTCAGATGTGGCCATGCTATGAGATAGAAGGACTTTTTCCCTGGGTTCCCAGGTAGCTCTTGCTGCCTCTGGTCTGTCTCATGGCATTAGATTCATACCTGTTATTATTTGTTCAAAATTCCTGTATCATCAGGTCTAGGCAAGCACACGAACCAACTCATGACAGCAGGTGAGCAAGGAAGTCAGAGGCAGGGACTGAAGCAATCTCTCTTTCATCTGGAATGCTGAGAATTTTTCCTCTTCCATCTCCTACAAGAGGTGTGATTTGACAGAGGTCAACACTCCTCACATCAAGGCTGCCATCTCCCACGGCAACTGCTTTTCCTGCAAAGGACAGAGTGTTTCCATATCTGGCCCCAAATGGAATAAAAAGCTCTGGGTATTTCTGGAGATGCATCAGGCATTTCTGTCCGTCATGTCAAGCCTAAGCTAGCATGTAAAGAAAACAACAGCATGCTTTTTGTCTTGCCACTGGATGGATTTTAAGCAGAAGCATTCCACATGTTGGTGAGGAGACTGAACCTCAAGAAAGGGAAGAAGGGAAACAAGATAGCAGAAAGATGTCTCTGCAGTCATAAATCTACCCTGATAATAACAGAGTGGCATACAACTGTGCTGTGGCCGCGCCATCTGCAAACAATATTTCCCTGAGTAGGAAGCAGCTGGAAATTGAGTAACATTTCATGTGAAAAGGCACCAGGTCTTTGCTCTACCACCACTACTTTGACAAAAGTTGTACTTAAAACAATACTTAAAGTAAATAGAGTTGTTCAGCCCTTACAGTCTTTCTTATCTGCTGCAATCATAGAGTTTGTGGGTTGACTACTACTTAATGGGTCAGAAGGAGAACTGATTACAGAATCATAGAACCACCATGGTTGAAAAAGACCTCTAAAATCAAGTCCAACCATTATCTCACTCTACCAGGGCCATTACTACACCATATCTAGGCAGCTTTTAAATACATCCAGGCAATTAAACCAATTCCCTGGGTAGCCTGCTTCAGTCTTGGATAACCCTTTCAGTATAGAAGTTTTTCCTAATGACTAATCTAAACTTGGCCTGGCATAATGTGATGACATCTCTTGTCCCATCAGTTGTGACTTGTGACAAGAGATCAACTCCTACCTCTGTACCAATGTTTTTTCAGGTAGCTGTGGAGAGTGATAAGATCTCCTTTCACCCTCCCTTTTTCCAACTCTCACAGCTGTTCCTCATAAGACTTATTCTCAAGACTCTTCACCAGCTTCACTGCCCTTCTCTGGACCTGCTCCAACACCTCAATGTCTCTCTTGTACTGTAGTGCCCAAACCTGAACACATTAGAGCCTTCTGGGTGACTTTTTTTTTTCATTCCTGCCCCTAGCTAGGATGGTTTTGCAGGAGTTAGCAGTATGTTGGCATTCCCTTCTTAGAACAGCTTTGTTGTAGACTTGATCTGTTGAAGTCTTTGACTAGAATTCTTCCACTGCAGCAGCCTCTGCACAAAGCAATGTCATCAACTTCTGCCCCGCTCATGGAAGTGTTCTGATGTATTTCCCAAAGGAGACTTCGTGCCAAGATCCCACCAATCAAAACCCACCAGCAACTACTGTACAAAAGAAGATAAAATCTCTGTTGTAAAGTATATGTAAGACAACATGCAGGAAAAGCTGTAAAACAATTAAAACACCTAATAAAGCACTGAGGGAAGTTGAAGGTATGAATTTTACCTGAGTTCATCATGCACAATGCTGGGTTTAATTCAATCAAGATAGCAACCAATGTGTGATCCTCCACAGCAAAATCCTTCCTCAAATCTTTGTCCTTGGCCTGCTCTGAAAGGCTTTGTTTAAGCCCTCAACTGTGTAGGCTGAGGTTTTTAAACACCTGAATCACCCTTTGTTTGGTGACCAGTCAGGATCACACATCAATGGAAGGACTGAGAAGAATTTAAGATACAATCAAGCAACAGAGTCCCAAAGCTTTCCCGGCAGCAGGGAAAAGCACCTAAGGAGAATGAATCCGGTTTGCAAGGCTTGAGTTCTAATTTGTTCAGCCTAGGGGTACTTTAGCTGCAGATGTTC
The DNA here is from genome assembly GCA_013396675.1 of Eubucco bourcierii. Taxonomy (NCBI): domain Eukaryota; kingdom Metazoa; phylum Chordata; class Aves; order Piciformes; family Ramphastidae; genus Eubucco; species Eubucco bourcierii. Next base: position 197,959 of record VWZE01025400.1, on the reverse strand, counting down.
AGAGGTTCACCCACTGCAGGGCGACAGGAGGCTTCTACCTGTGCCAACGTGGGTTACTCAGATGCCAGTGAGAAATTGCATGAAACGAGAGGAATTCACCCATTCAGCTCTGCCACAGGGAAGCCCTCCATATTTTGACCTGTCCTGATAGCTTCATCAGATGATTTCAAGCACTACTTTTATCCAGGGTAAATTCACAGGTTATGTATGTAGCAGTAGGATCCTGCTGTTCACTCCCCACATTCACCACTACACAGTAACAGCTCCAACCTGAACAGGAACAAGTTCAATTTAAAAATTCCTTTAATCTTAAGCTCCTGTCCTGAGCCATGGTGCAGGGTGCAGTCTAGGTGCTGGTTTGTCTCTGGCCAGGTTCCCAGTCAATAGTAGGTCTTCAAGACAGAGTTGTTTGGCTTCAGTTTTTTCATGCTGTGACCCATAGCACCATTGAGAAGACAACTCCTGTGAGAAATCTCCTATTTGGAAGGAGTAGAGATCTTGGGGTGGGGAGCAGGGGGAAAGAGTTGTGTTTTGAGCAGCAATAAACTATCTGCAGTGCACAACAACTTTCCAAGGAGAACCTGTGCTGGGCAGAGCATAGGATCCGAGGACCTTCAGGGCAGCATGACAACTGCTCCAGAAAGCGGAAGGAAAGACAACAACTGTCAAGAAACACTTGGGCTGGTGCAGGGAGAAGCAGTAGGAGGTGATGATCTCTGTAAGGCACATATTCATTTAAAATTATAGATAGAAACATTAAGGAGCCTCTTTCCAAACTTCACTGACTGGTTTTTGTTTTTTTTTTTCCCATGTGAGAAACATTAGGAGTACATGGTCTGAAAAGTCATTATCATCACCCACAGAAAGATAAGGAACATTGATTCAGTTCCAGGCCCAGGTCAGTCGAATGCTGCACAAGCATCCTGCAAGCCAAGGTCTAGAGACAAGAGAGTACATGCATGTCCTTTGAAGGGCTGAGTAGCAAAACAGCCTAAAAATATTCTGGAGGCTGGAATAAATTAAGAAACACATTTTCTTGAGATGCCTGGGATGCTCTGTAATTGTATGACATTCAAAGAGCTAAGAAAAGCAAGGCGCTGCCAAGATTGCATTGCTACTCATGTGTTAAAGGCCAAAGAGCTGCAAGAAGATCAGTTTTGCAGGTTACAGACATCTGTAGCAGTTCTAATCAAAATGCATGCAATCTCTAAAGCTCTCCCTGTGGTTAAGTAACAAGTAAGAAATATGGCAATGATGTAATACACAACTTATAGCACCCACTAGTATCAACTTAGCTTACGTATCAATGCCTGGTGCTACAGATATGTCACGGTATACAAATAAGGCCTTGCCACTTGCATAGCCCTAGTCTCAGATTGTCGTGGGTTTAAAGAGTTAACAGAGTAAAGCTCTCAAATGAATTGGAGAAAAAAAACAGAATTATATTTGAAGAGAGTGTTACAGATAGAAATTACAAAGCAGATACAGAATCCATAAACGAACCCCCTGTATTTTCCCCCAACCCACAACTAAAACTATCATCCCCAGTGCTCCAATCCTCCCCCCCCCCGCCCCCATGCCTCTCCCATCCAAGAGGTCTAAGCACAGCCTCTGGAGGCCCCAAACCAGGCCTATCCTTACGTGCTTGTCCCGATAACGCAGCTCCTGCCTGGCACAAGGCTGCAAGGTGAGGAAAGGAGAACGAGTTGGCCTTGCTGTGAGCTTATGAAGAGATAGCAGAATTATGGGATTGAATAACAACCTTCCAGTCCCCAGAGGACTCTTTTTAACCTTATAGTTCCCAACCTGAGACACAGATGAAGGGAGATCACAGGATCACAGAATAGTAAGGGTTGGAAGGGACCTCTGGAGATCATCTAGTCCAATCTCACTGTTAAAGCAGGTTCACCTACAGCATGTTGCACAGAAACACATCAGGAGGGTTTTAAGCACCTCTTGAGAAGCAGGCTTTGCAACCCTTCCAGACAGCCTGTTCCAGTGCTCTGCCACCTTCAAATGGAAATTTTTCCTTACAGTCAGATAGAACTTCTTGTGGTCCAACTTGTGCCCATTGACCCTTGTCCTGTTTCTGGGCACCATTGAAAAAAGTCTGTCCCCATCCTCTTGTCTTCCATCCTTTAGATATTAGTAAGCATTGATAAGATCCATCCTCAGTCTGTTCTTCTCCAGGCTCAGCAGCCCCAGGTCTCTCAGCCTGTCTTTGTGAGCGGGGTGGTCCAGTCCTGGGAAGTCCCTGGGATGGTACAGTGTGTTTGGTAATATGAGCTAGAAGCTTAGCCAGTGGTCTAGGAAGCCCTTCAGACTCCTTAATATTTTGTTTCTCTTAAGGTTATTGGAGATGTCACCTACAGAGGCTACTTCTCACCAACCTTCTTCCTAGCTATGCAAGGCTGTGCTGTAATGAAATGCCAGATGAGCTGCGAGATGGCAGCCACCTCACCGGCAGTCCAGAGTCAGAGTGCAGAGGAGGCTCATATGGCAACAAGATGAAAAAAACACACCTCTAATTTCTTTCAGAGCTGCCTCATCTTGACAGTGAACAGCAGCGATGTCAGTTCCTGCTATTCCCAGCAGTCATCTAGTTACCCACAGACAGCTGAAAAGTCACAGACAAGAGACAGAAATGGATGTGGTTTCAGTTGCTTTTTCCTGTAATGATCGTTTTACATGATCTCAGCTCCATTTTCTCCCCCTCCTCCATTTCTGCCGGTGGAAGCACTGATGGCAAAGACAGTGAAGCCAAGGTTTGGCTGAGGTCGCTCTCAGCTGGAACAAGCAATCCTGTAACGCCAGATGTGGGTCCAAGGAAGAGAAAAGCAGCAAGTCTGCCACAGACTTCTTGTGGGACCATGGACATGTTGCTTAGGGAAGCCTACGGCAAACTCAAATTAGGTGTGTACTGAGAGGAGGTTCTGGGTGTCTGATGGTGTTTGGGTTTGTTTCTCTTCTTAAAGACATGCTTTGGCAAAAACTCTCCAATCTTCTGATGCACTTTCAACTGGACATTTCAACCTGCAAAAAAATCACTGTGTATTAATGTTGGGAAATTCCTTATCAGGTCTAGTTAACATTTTAATTCCAATATGAAGAGGTTTGGCTGCGTGGACTTCAGTTTAGACAAAAGCAGATGCACTTCCATATCAGACCCTGCTCCCTCTGAAACACACAGGAATTCCCCCTGCCCATTTCCAACTTAACTCACGATCCTTTGGATAATGAATCCATAATCCTCAAGACAGATGTGGATTACAAGTCCTGACCCCACTGCCAGACCCTTGCACAACACAAAAGGGAGGAAACTCTACTAGTAGGAATTCAGTTAAGAATTTTAGTTTGGAGAGGAAAAAATAGAAGAAAGATCTGCCTAGGGAAGAAGCATGTGGCTTGATAGCAGGGTGGAAAGCACAATTCTTCAAACCACCACCACATGTTTTTCACAGGGTAAAGTGAAACACCTCAGGAAGCGTGAGACCAGAACCTCAGTCAGAAACATTTTCACAAGATTGCATCACAAATCTATAGTCTCAGCATACCAGAGGCACGTTGCTTCTCACTTCAGACTAAGGCGTTGCTTGCTGCAAAGGAAAGAATAAACTGAATAAAGCCAGTTTGACTTGCCTGTGAGCCAGGATTTCAAAAGCCAGATCAGAAATTAGGAGGAGCTACATAAAAGCCCTCTAGCTAAATGCCCCATTTCAGCCACATCAGCTTAGGTTCTTCAGAAAGGTCTACATGAAGGTGCCTGACCATTCAGCCAGCCTTTTTTCTTGTGTTGTGATGACAGGATGAGGTGTCCCCAGCACTGGCATACCTTCATGGTTATTAGAGCCAGTAAGCTAAGCATTTCTGGACTCACCTCAGAGTATCCGAGAGTCTTTCAAGACTTTAGACGCATTGAAGAGTTTGGTTTGTTTTGGTTGTTGGGAGTCCAAGATGGGAATACGTGCTGTTTGATCCTAGACACTCCTTACTGGGACATGGGGATGGCGCTGCACTCTTCAAAGAGGAATCCTGACCCACCAGGCAGCCTCCCTGTACTGTCCAGGGAGAGGTAAGTGCTCTAGATGGTGGAAGGAGGTGGTGCTGGCTGCTTTCCTTGGCTATCTTTTTATTTCTTCACACCAGTCTGGTTTCAGTAAAGGAGCTGCAGTTGGGAATTTTCAGGCTGGGGAACATCCTAGAGTGCCTGTTCCCTTGGGCAAGTGCTTCAACACAAATCCTTACAGGGAGAGAATGAAGGTCCATCATCTCCTGCAGCTCCATGGGCAATGGAGACAAGGAGAGATCTCCTCTCATGGGCTTATACTGGGGAAGCTGAGTCTTCAGACTGAGACATGCAGGTACCTAGAGAGACAAGGAACTAGAGCAGAGTGTCTCATGGAGGGCTACAAAGATGATGAGGGGACTGAAGCATCTCTCTTATGAAAAAAGGCTGAGAGACCTGGGGCTCTTGAGTCTGGAGAAGAGCAGACTGAGGATGGATCTTCACAATACTTATCAATATCTAAAAGAAGGATGATCAATAAAATGAGACTAGACTCTTTTCAATAGTGTCCAGAAAGAGGACAAGGGTCAACAGGCACAAACTGGAATGCAGAAAGTTCCACCTGAATGTAAGGAAAAACTGTCCTTTGAAGGTGATAAAGCACTGCAGCAGGCTGCCCAAAGAGATGATGGAGTCTCTTTCTCTGGAGCAATTCAAACCCCTTCTGATGTGTTCCTGTACAACATGCTGTAGGTGAACCTGCTTCAGCAGGAGGGTTGAACTAAATGAGCTCCACAGATCCTTTCCAACCCCAACTGTTCCATGACTCCTCTTTCCTGGTCAGCCTCAGTCAGCAGACAGAATCCAGGTTTTTGAGACTAACTGCAGAGGTAGAACCTTAAGCCACCCTAAAGACTTCAAGGTCAAATGAATTGAGTAGAAGTACTCACAGCATCAGCTGGGAGCCAAGGAGGTTGGGGCAGTTTCCAGTTTTGGAATTCAGGTCCTCACCTAGTGACACCGTCTCTAGAGAGGTTCTGTGATGAATCACTGTGTCTTGCAAAGAGTACATTGAAGCCACTACTTTGGTGGTGGTTTAATTTGAAATACTTGCTGGCTTTGCTACAGAATAAAACATCTGCCACCTGGTCCAGCTCCAAAGAGAGCACAGCCATCAACCATAATTGTGACGGGTAAAAGCGAGGGTCCTCAATACTACATCAAAGCCTCATCCCTTTTCACCTTCTGAAAGGCCTAGATCTGAGCACCAAAGCCACTCACAACACTTGTCACCATTCCAGTTTTCATCCTAGAGCCCAGGCACATCTGGAAAAGAAGAAAACAAAACCACCAGGAAGCACACTGCACTGAATAAGATGCCTTTGACCTGAGTCACCCAGTGGGACGCAGAGGTAAAAACACTCATTTGGAGACAAGGTGAAAGGCTCCATGCCAAGAAATTGTGCAATGAGCTAAACAAACCAAACCCAAAAACATCACGCCCACCAGGGAAGCTGCCTGCACTGAGCAACACCACAAATCAGAACTGCCCATAATTGCTCAGCTATCTCTCAACGTTCCTGCAACCTGCAGAGCCAAGACATGTGAGCATGCTGGGATCTCCTGGAAGAGATTGCAAGGCTCGCTGGCTAATATGAATCATGTCTTAACACACTTGAAGTAAATATCTCCAAAGCAGTTCACAGTGTTACAACACAGTGTTCTCCCATTAGCTTTCCAGTGGAATATGGAATATTTCAGAGAGGTGGTGGAGTCAGCGTCCCTGGAGGTGTTCAAGGTGGATTTGGAAGTAGCACTTGGTGCCATGGTCTAGTCTTGAGGTCTGTGGTTGGACTTGATGATCTTTGCAGTCTCTTCCAACCTTGGTGATACTGTGATACCGTGAGTGTTGGAAGTTTGGAAACGTAATCACAGCGTGTCTATTAATTGCCATGAGGGTCCTCAAATGGTAGCCATCAGCCTAGACCAGAAGGCGAAAAGTCAGCTTGCCATCACTTGTAGCAACAGTGATTCTGTGAGCTGCTGTCAGCCTATCACCCCAGGCTGTGCTTAGCAATGGATTAGAGCCACACCACATGCAGCCACGGGCCACTTTCTACCTATAAAAAAGCAACCCTGTTGTGTTTGGATTTTTTTCCATGTTAGTCTTTAAAAACATCATTCTTCACTTCAGGGAAGTGAAAAATATTGGATCTAAAGCGTTTTTCTCCCAACAGTTCCTCAAAAGCCTTCAACAGAGACAACTGAAAACAGTTTTGAGTACTAGTTTGGTTTTTAGCTAGTCCAGCCAACCAACAAGCAATTCAGTGACTTACTCTGATCTTTAATCCACATTTCTTCTTTGGTAAAGCTGCCTAGTCCTCAGGTAGGTTTCCTTACCATCCACTAGAACTCATCAGATTTTGAATCCTTAATGTTAATAACATTTTTCAGACACTATCTGCATTTGTTAGACACTGCTCTCATCTCTAGGGAACTCTTCTCTTTCCTTTGAATCTGGCAGAACAAGTCTTACTGCCTGTATGTTCAGATGGAGGTACATCAAGTTCTCCTTCCAAGGAGAGCTCTAGCACATAGGACTGTGTAATCAATTCCGCATGAAGATCTGTGAAAAAAATCTATTCTCTGACAAACTCCTCCACAGAAGGATTTTTTTTTAACCACTTCCAAGTTCCCATTAAAAAGAAAAAAGGAAAAACTAATTTATGCAACTAATGAAGCGTTAACAGCTTTGCAATCTTTGGTCCTTTTCACAAAGCCACAGCTCACAGAGGTTAACGTAAGAACGCAAGAGACAGTGTGTGCTCCTGAGCCTCCTGTGCAAAACAACAGAGGACATCTCAACAGCCCCAGAAGCACGTTAAAACAAACATTTATGAAGAATCACACAGGTATCCCTGAGTTTGCCTTGGAATGAGAGGAATCTGCTGGATGGGGTCTCTGGTGCCTATCCCAAGGCTATTTTCTCCAATCCTTTTTAAGCCTATGTTTCCGAGAGTTAAATACACACTGGGGTTAGCCAAAGTCTTGCTTTATTTAAGGCATGAAGGGAACAGTATTAATCATACAGACAAAGGAGACAATTTTCCTTCCCCAGGTCCCATTTTTGTATTCTGTGTCTAGACAGGAGCATCCCTTCCCTGAGCCACTGACGGGTAAAAGCTCATCTTGAGTTTGAGAGCTTTACAGAAAAATTAGAGATCTTGACTTTCCAATTACAAATCAAGCTGCTCATATTATCTGTCACAAGACCTCCCCCCAGCTCTACCTGCTACAAAGAAGCCTGCAAGGCCTTGTGATATAGCTGGAATGAGAGTTAGTGGTATGAACTGGGAAGGGTCACTGAAGATCTTCATAATGATGACCCATAGCTGGGGTACATAGAATCATACAATGGTTTGGGTTGAAAGGGACTGCAAAACTATTTTTTTCCAACCTCCCTGCCATAGGCAACAACATCTCCTACAGGTTGTTCAAGGCCCCATCCAACCTGGCTTTTAATTCTTTCAGGGTTGGGGCCTCCACTACTTCTCTGGACAACCTCCCTGGAGCCTTCTCTTCTCCAGGCTGAACACACCTGACTCTTGCATTATCTTCATGACCTTTTTCTGGACCCACTCTAGCAGTTCTAAGTACTCCCTGTGTTGGAGGCCCCAGAACTGGATGCAGTACTCCAGGTGAGATCTCAAAAGAGTGGAAGAGAATCATCTCCCTTTACCTGCTGGCCACATTTTTGATGCATCCTGGGATTCAACTGGCTTTCTAGGCTGCAAGCTCATGTAGAGCCTCTGGATCAATAAGCACCTCCCAGGTCCTTCTTCTCAGGACTGCTCTCTATCCATCCTCCACCCAGCCTGTATTTGTGCTTGGGATTGCCCTGACTCAGATGCAGGACTCTGGTGAACTTGGCTTTGTTAAACTTCATGAGGTTGGCACCAGCCCACCTCCTGAGCCTATACTGATCCCTCTGAATGTACTCAATTCCACATCCATGTCACTCACAAAGATGCTAAACAGCACTGGTCCCAGGACCAGCCACTGAGGAGCATCACTTGTTTCTACTTAGACATTGAGCCATTGGCCATCACTTTCTGACTGCAATTATCTAGCCAGTTCCTTACCCACCAGCTGGTCCACCCATCAAATCCATGACCTCCCAATTCGGAGACCAGTATGTCATGTGGGACACTGCTAAATGCTCTGTGTGACTTCAGGTAGACAACACCAGTTGCTATTCCCTTGTCCTTTAACGCTGTTACTCCATCATAGAAGGCCACCAAATTTGTCAGGCACATTCTACCCTTGGCAGCTTTATCTGCCAGTACCCTCAGGACCCATAGATGGATTCCAACAGGTTCCATGGACTTGTGCAACTTCAGATTTTTCAGCTGGTCTCAAATCTGATTCCAATTACAGTAGGCATTTCTTTTATTTTTCCAGTTCTTGCCTTTACCTTTTGTAACTTGCTTTTACCCTCTGTAACGTCAAGAGATGAGGAGTGAAAAACAATAACAGGTCAGATACATCTTGATGTGCTTGCCAAAATTCAAGGGAATTGAGGCTAAGACTATAAGAAGAGAATGAATGTACTGCAGTGACAGCATGTCAATCATTATCTGCTGAGAGTCTAGCTGTAAGTCTATGAAACAGGCTGAGAGCAATTGGAAGAAGATGCAGCATCACAGCAGAGAAAAAGTTCTTCTTAGAGAAGACATCTGAAAATGTCAGCATCCAAACTGTGTTGCATGTTCTCAGCTCACCCTTTGGACCCAGCAATATGGAGTGGTTTAAGAAGATGAAGACCAGTTGCATACTTACATCTCCTACCTGCAAACACTTAACATACATGTTTTGGTATTTGCTGAGTCAGTGCCTCACACTCCCCATTCCATAAATCCTCCTCATTTTCAGGCTCAAGTGATGGAAAATGCTCTCTGAGCACACAAAATACTTGCTGAAGTCAAAAGGAGAACTTTGACTCGAGAAGTACAGCAGAAAGACACAGCCTGAACAATACAAAGGACTCTTCATGTATACACCCAAATTTGTAATAACCAGGAGACCTAGAAAGAAACATCACACTGACACTGTGCAGCCAGGGTTGTCTGAACCAACGTGCATGGATTTTACCAACTGCCCTGGATCACAGAATCACAGAATGGTAGGGGTTGGAAGGGACCTCTGCAGATCATCTAAGTCCAACACCCCTGTTAAAGCAGGTTCATCTACAGCAGATTGCACATCATTGCATCAGATGGGGTTTGAATCTCTCCAGAGGAGAAGGTTCCACCACCTCTCTGGGCAGCCTGATCCAGTGCTCTGTCACCTTCATGACAGTTTTTCCTCATGTTCAGATGGAAACTGCTGCATTTCAGTGTGTGCTTGCTGCCCCTTATCCTGTCACAGGGCACCACTGAAAAGAGTCTGTCCCCATCTCCCTGACACCCGCCTTTCAGATATTGATAAGCACTGTTAAGATCCGTTCTTCACAGGCAATTTCAGGCACACACATAACTTAGAAAGCAGTTTAAAGTCAAGGCCTTACCTATACAGGTTTATAGAGCAGGACAAACACTGCAGTTCACCACTTGATATTAATTCTCCTCAGTGCCCAAGTGGCACAGAGCAGTTAGGCTCACATCTCTCAGCTTTAAGAGGAACCATTCATTAAGGACAATCCCATCAGTGAAAAAAGAGCTGCATTTCTCAACCTATGCAAAGCTTTGCCAGATAATGCTGTAAATCAACTTGTTGGAAAAATTACAGGGGGAAAAAAGCAAGCAATTAAGTGCCACATCAGCAACATACTGACCCAAATGGGAATTCCTCATACCATATACTCTCAAGCCATTTTTACAGTCCTTAGGGGCACTTTTTTTTCCCCCCCTCCCTGGAGTTAAATCCTTTTAAATTGTCTTTCAAAAACCCTATGAGTTTAAAAAAAAAAAAAAAAAGGTTCCTGAACGACTGTCACAGGGAAACAAAGCAAGAAAAGAAGAGGAAACGGCGAATTGTGGGCCACCGTTGGTGGGCACTTGAATAGGAGCCCTGTGCTTGACACCACCGCCACTTTGAACAAAACTGAAGTCAAACAGCTATTTGTCAAGGGGTACAAACGCACACAAGTGGTGAGAACCTGGCCCTGCTGTAAAAACGTGTCAGGGACTTTTCTGTAGGCCTGTGCCGAGCCCCCTGATGGATCGTTGTACTCGGAGGACAGCATTGTGAGCAGCAATAATAAGACATCTGGTCCGTTCTCTTTCTGAAAGAATATTTTGGCTCGACTGAAGCCACGTGAGCAGCTCCTTCTACAATGCACAGACGCCAGCATCTCATCGTCACCGATCCGCAGCGCAGGGTCCATCCTCCCCCGCACCCGGCAGCATCCCACTGATCTCAGCCCCACAGGCCCAGCTCTGTGAGACCCAGCCAGCATCCGGCATGCCCTTTGCATCTTGCTGTCTAGACAGCTATGAAAGCATTAACATTGCATCATCTACCTCAGCCTCCATCACCCCACTGCATCCCTCCTTGTAGGGTTTTAAGATCATATAAATGGTTTGTGGCAGAAGGGACCTTTAAATGTCATCTAATCCAAATGCCTGGCATGGGACAGGGACATCTTCAACTAAATAAGGTTTATTAGAGCCCAGGTTTGACCTTGAATGCTTCCAGGGCCAGGGCATCTGTCACCTCTCTAGGCAACCTGTGCCAGTGTTTAAATATCATCATCATCTTTCCTGTTCCTCTTGCACAGCAACACAATGAGCTGGAAGAGCAAGGCATCAGTAGCAGCTATATCCCTGCACAGACTTTCCCCAGAAGAGGGGACGATCCCTGAATCAGAAAGATTTCTCAGACGTGATGCTTAGGGCATCATATCCAAGCTTATGCAGCACATCCCTTCTGCATCAAATCTGCCTCAAGGCCACAGGGCTGCGGCGCACAGCATCACCTCTCAGAGGGAGAGAGATGTGCAGCAGGACGTGAGGATTTTAGCAAGCTGCCAATGCAAACAGGCTTCCAGCCGCAGGTAAACCAGTAGCTCCTGAGAAGCCATCTGCTTTTCTTCTCGTGTGGACCCAAGGTGGCCAGGTCACAGGTACAGCCCCAGAGAAGGACATAAATCCTAAAGCTTAATTTATGTAAAAAAAGAGAGTTTACATAAAGAGCTTCAGTTCTGAGCACATTTTATCTAAAAGTCCTGGATCAGATAGGGACTTAATGCACTTCAGCAGACCTCTTGTGACACCCCTCGCCCTGCAAATGACAAGGGGAGCTGGGAACTGGCTGGGAATGGACTCGAGACACAAAGAAAATAAGTGAAATAGAAGCAAAGAAAGGAATGGCAAAGCAGAGGAAGTAAAAAGAAGGATGTGTCTGTGCTTCAGATATTTCAAAACAGAGGCCCCACTTTCCAAATAACGTTTCACTGGGGGGGGAGGAAAAGGAGGGGGTAGGCTGGCTTTCATTTCATTTTCACTATGAAAACACCATTTTTCCACACATCTACTGAAGTGCAAATTTCCACTGANAAGCTTCAGAGCTGAAGTTTTCAAAACCACATCTGTTTGAATTTATAAAGCCATGGTTGAGAAAGCCCCCAGCAGCCCCTTGCCAAAGGAGCCGTGAGCAGCATTTCCCAGCAGAGCATCTGAAAAGATGCCAGCACCCAGGCACATCACAGGGGGGACACCAGCACCCAGCAAGCTAGAATGCTGCAAGACCCCACAGACCTGCAGGCTGAGGAGGTGACACAGAGACCAATTTCTTCTGCTCCAGCTTTTGGCACAGCCTATGCTACTTCTGGGAAGAGAGATAAGGAGCTATGCCTGCTGGGTGTGCAAGGTAGGTGATAAATGGGGTGCTTGGTCACGCAGCTCCCAGCACTGACCACCAACACCTCCACAGCTGCAGGCTCATCCAGAGAGCTGGAGGCTGCCTCCTTTCATCCTTTTGTAAGGAGCTGGGCAGCCGCAGGCAGGACGTGGGTTTAATATTAAGAGAAGCGAGGCATCACCCATTGCTATATCTTTCTAGCTCTGTCACAGCCATGCTGAACCCCAGTTTGGGACCCGGGGCAGGCAGATGGCTTTGTGCAAATGGTTCACAGGATATGGAAACCTCTCCAAATTCTCTGCAGGTGCAGCAGCAGACTCCTTCTGCCTGACTGGCAGTTGGCACCAATAGTGCTACTTGCCCCGAAATGCTGCATGCATGGAGACCCTTTGCCTGCAGCTGTGATTGGGCTGGGAAAGGAGGGACATGGCTCCAGGTGCAGGGACAGTCCCCAGACTGGCTTTGGCAGCTGACGGCATGGATGCCTGGGGGAAGCAGGTGCCTCCTTTCCAATGGCTGGGCAGGAACATTGGCACTCAGGGCTGACAGTGTCTTTGCATAGATGCAACCCACTGGCTAGGTGCCTATGGCCAACATCTGGTGCCCTGACAAAGCAGCCATGCATCCCCAGTGGCACTGGCCAAGGGAGCTCAGCTCCAGCACACCCTGTAAGACTCCTTCACCCACCGAGAAGCACTAACAGGAGGCACATAACCCATCACTCACATAGAATCACAGAATGATTTGAATTGGAAGGTACCTTAAAGATCATCTGGCTCCAACCCCCTGACACGGTCAGGGACACCTTCCACTAGACCAGGTTGCTCAAGACCCCATAAAGCCTGGCTTTAACACCACCAGGAAGAGGATGTCCACAACTTCCCTGGGCAACCTGTTCCAGTGTCTCACCAGCCTCTCTGTAAAGAACTTATTCCTAATATTCTAAGTCTACCATCTTTCAGCTTAAAGCCATTCCCCCCTGTCCTGTCACTACAAGTCCCCCTCCAGCTTTTCTGCAGGCCTCCTTCAGGTACTAGAAGGACACATAATGTCTCTCTGGAGCCTTCTCTTCTCCAGGCTGAACAGCTCCAACTCTTACAGCCTGTCCCCATAGGGGAAGTGCTCCAGCCCTCTGATACATCATTGTGGCCCTCCTCTGCACCCACTCTAACAGTTTGATATCCTTCCTGCATTGGAGTCTCCAAAACTGTATGCAGTACTCCAGGTGGAGTCTCATGAGAGCAGAATAGAAAGGGAACATCAGCTCACTTACTCTGCTGGTCACACTTCTTTTAATGCAGCCCGGAATAACAGTAATCAACTTCACCATCCTAAAAAGCCCTTCACACTGTGCTCAAGCAGGGAGTTCCTACAGGATTTTCTCCCTTAGTTGCACACATCAGTTCCCTTTGAAGCAGCAGATCTGGCATGCGAGCCAGGTTTTGGTATGCCCATCTCTGTATCTGGCAATGGAGTCAGTTGGCTCATCACTGCCCCAAATCTTGTTCTAGAGAAGAGCCATGCACCAAGAGTTGGGCCTCCTATTGCTGGTTCTCCCCTACAACTAGCACCCCCAGTTTCTGAAGACTGCCCTAGTCTGTCTGCAATGGAACAAGCACATGTAGGTCCTCCCAATTCTCACCCAGTCCCGCTGCAGCTTAACTTTTGCACCTAGAGTATACCCATAATCATCTTTGGAGACCACTGTTTCAAAAGTACCGCAGCCTGTAAAAGGATAGTTTCAGGCTACACAGGCACTAGATCCCAGTTAGGTGGCACCAGAGCTGGTCAACATACTGCTGCTTTCCTAGAAATTTTAAGATCCATGAGTTTTGCAGTGCAGAAGAGTCCTTTGACATTCAGTGAAATGCATCTAACCTACCCTATGGAGCAAGCACAGCACGATCTTTAAATGCACCTGGAATACAAACATAGAATGTTTGGGGTTGGAAGTGACCTTTAAAAGTCATCTAGTCCTGGATGACATCTAGTCTATCTAGACTGGATGACATATCCATACTAGACATAGTACATATACTACAACATATGCAACTAGACCAGGTTGCTGAGAGCCCTGCCCAGTCTGGCATTGAATGTTTCCAGGGATGAGGCATCTACCACCTCTCTGGGCAACCTGGGCTAGTGTTTCAGCACGCTTATTGCAAAAACAATTCTTCCTTACACCTAGCCTAAACCATCACCTCTTGTCTGTCAGGCCCTGCTAAAAAAGCCTGTCCCCATCTTCTTTATATGCCCCCTTTACATACTACAAGGATGCAGTAAGGTCTCACTGGAACCTACTCTTCTCCAGGCTGATCAACCTCATCTCTCTTGGTCTGTCCACATATGAGAGTGCTCCACCTCTATGACCAGTTATGAGAGTGACTTATAATTTTGTACTGAGAAGACCCAAAGCAGACATCAGTGCATCCCAGTCTACTCTGCTTCAGGTTTTCAAAAGCCTCGTAAGTGTAGCACCATGTTCATTTTTCAGAGGTGAAGAAAAATGAGGGATCCAAGGCACTTTAGTGAACAGCTATCAAGGAGAGACATAGCACTGACTTTCTACAGGGAGAAAGTCACTGTGCAAATATTTCCCTCACATCCTCTCAGCACCAAGCTGTTCATGGAAAATGAAGTGGGATATCACAGATCTCCCACCCAAGACAGCACAGGCAGAAAGCTAAGGTGGAGGCTGGAGCAGGATCCTAACTTATGGAGACACCTCCAAGCTTTGGATGTCTTTTAATTCATTGCTATTTCTCATCCAGAACAATGAATGGGGTCCAATGAATGGACTCAATGCTGCCTGCACCATTCAATCCCTGATGCATCCCAGTTCAGTTCAGGTCATCTTCACAGTTATATGTGTAGGCTGTGACTTACACCACACTCAGATCTCCCTGTACACAACCTGTGCAAATTTGCACAGTTTAAAGGGGATCACATCCTCTCTGTAATTATCACCATCACCCTGTGCCTGCGGTCTCTCCCTTTGCTCTTTGCCAAATGCCAAGAATAGCCCACAAAGCCCTTTTATTTTTTTTCCCCCAAACAAAGCTCTCTGCAGCCACCGTGCAGCAAGTCCAACATGCCGAGCTGAGCAATCTATGATTTCCCTAACTTGTGCCCTTGAAACCAGATGGCAAGCTAAATTTTTTTCTGACAAGCAAAAGAATCAGAACTGACATGATTGGAGAAAACAAGCTCAATTCCTCTTGGCAGGATATTAATTTGTAAATCTCTTGTGTCATCGCCCCAACTCACAATGAATTTGGATCCAAGCTTTCCTAGTGCCAGACAACACAGAGATTTGACAGAGAAGGTAATTGGAGGAAATGGTTTTGTAATCTAGCTATTGTGATGGCAAGGACCAGCTCCCCTGAAGAACAAGGGTTGCTTCCTGGTATGCTTGATTTCATCATCCTTTATTTGTCCCCAGTGCCTCTTGACTTTCCCTTGCCTGGTAGGGATAGCACAGACCCTTCAAAGCAGCGTCAGAGATCTGTTGGGCATTCAGGTTTTCTTCCAGCCTGGTGAACAGCAGCAGTGGGGTGATGATCCATGCATCGTCAATGACTCCAAGGTTCCAAGGGGTAAGATGAAGAGTAGGCTTGAATGAATGTAATGGGCTGCACACGCACCAAGCAGATGGAGCCAGGCTCCTGAGGAAAAGGACCTTGGAGTCTGGGTTGATGAAAATCTCAATATGAGCCTGCAGTGTGCACATGCAGCCCAGACAGCCAACCGAGTCCTAGGCTGCATCAAGAGCAGCGTGGCCAGCAGGGCAAGGGAGGGGATTCTACCCCTTCACTCTGCTCTCCTCAGACCCCACCTGGAGTACTGTGTGCAGATCTGGAGCCCTCAGCACAGGAAGGACATGGAAGTGTCGGAGCAGGTCCAGAGGAGGGCCACAAAGATGATCAGAGGGCTGCCAGCAGCTCTGCTGTGAGGACAGGCTGAGAGGGTTTGGGCTCTGCCATCTGGAGAAGAGGCGGCTTCGAGGGGACCTGGTAGTAGCCTTCCAGTATCTGAAGGGGGCCTACAGGAAGGTTGGGGAGGGACTATTTACAAGGTCTTGCAATGACAGGACAAGAGGCAATGGGTTTAAACTGGCAGAGGGGAGATTTAGACTGGATGTTAGGAGGAAGTTCTTTCCAGTGAGGGTGGTGAGGCACTGGAACAGGTTGCCCATGGAGGTTGTGGCTGCTCCCTCCCTGGAGGTGTTCAAGACCAGGTTGGAGGAGGCCTTGAGTAACCTGTACTAGTGGGAGGTGTTGGAACTAAATGATCCTTGAGGTCCCTTCCAACCTTACCATTCTATGATTCTATGATTCCTGCCAGTGGCAGGGACAAAGACAGTCAGTAGAAGCAATCCCAGACAGAGAGCCCAAGACCCCTATTCCATATAATAAATGGGAAAGGTAGACAAACTTGGAGTGGAGTTTGGACTAAAGCATGTAATCATCCCAAAGTGCCATATAGCCCAGAAAAAAAGAAGTCCCCTCTGTGAGGTTACTTGCCAGGTACAGTTCCTGATCATTGAATCACCCATTCTTATCTTTCTTCTGAAAAAGACACTGTAGGCACAGCCTGCACTAGATGGAAAAAATAGGAAGGACCAAAGAATCTGCCCTGGTCTTACCAGGAAAGAGGGAAAAAGAAAAGGAGGAAATAGGGTGGAGAGGATCCAAAAGGTGTCCTCTGCTGAGCTGAGTGGGACTTGTCACAAAACGTTCACGTATGTAGGTGTCAGATCATCATTCGTAGCATTTTTCCACTGCCCTAATAATAGCAACCATTTTATTGACCTGTGTGTTCATGCCGCTCCACTAACCACTTTGTTTGTCTAACTGCCTTATCTGGACTGGATGGTGAGCTGCCCTGGATGGATGTCAGATCCACTCCCGAGCTGCACCCCGCAGATTTGATCATTTGGTGGCTGGGGCAATGTGAAACCCTACACCTGCCAGCTCTGCAGATCTCACCCATGGTCTGAAGTCCCCTTCAGGGGGGAGCCCTGTTAAAATGATCTCTTGCCCTTCAGAAGGCTCCTCTCTATTTAAATAAACAGCCTGGAGGATGGAGCATAACAGCAGTCTAATGTACCCTGATATCTGAATACATCTTTTAGCTCCATGATGTGATGAGGTAGCACCAGCACTCTAAGTGCACACAAATCCAGTGGTTTGGGGCGTTTTGCGTGGGTTTTTTTTGTTTGTTTGTTTGTTTTTTTTTTGAAGAAAGAGGGGAAAAGCTCCATGATTNAAAAAAAAAAAAAAAAAAAAAAAAAAAAAAGGAGGGCAAACAATTAGCAATCACATAGGAACACCTGGGAGAGCTTTCAGCTACTGGCATGTAGCTCACTCACCTGAAATTCATTTATTCACGTGCACTACTTATGCACTTAAACTACAGAGGTGGTTGGGCTAAGGCATATTCAAGAGACCAAAAGTTATTGAAAGGGCCACTCTCCATTGCCATGCCACCTTAGAAACGGAGCATGCTATCATTTCAGAAGAAGAAATGTCATTTTCAGCAGCACATGCACCACCTAGGAGTTCAGCATTTTCAAATAGCTGTGGCTCCCATCACCCTGAAAGGCAGGATACTTCTGCCTCCAGTCTGCAAACTGATTACTATTCTCAGAAATAAAAGGCACCTCTGCTACACCACAAGTCACAAAGGTCCAAATTCATCCTTAGGATCGGCCAAGATGAGTTAGCTTCGTGGTGCTTGGTTCTGCAGATTGTAATTGGCCATCACACCTGAGACTACCACTGAGCAGTTTACGTGGATGAATCTTGGGGGGTCTCCTAAACCTCCTGAAGGAAAGACTGCACAGTCAAGCAGCAAATTTTCCTGGTGGGTTTTATTTCACATCCCATTCTGCTTATTCTCTCAGAAAGCTTTCCTAGCGCAGAGGATTGCCTGCATCTTGTTTAATTACGCTCAGGAACTTAGACTGCCAGACAAAACCCACTTTAGCTGTAATCATTTTGAGCTCTCAATAAATCCCCTAGCCTGCTGGAAAATGTAGATCTAATTTGGATATTTCCCTTCAGTGTTGTTTTAGATCTCTTGCAACAATGCATTCATGGGTATGTACCAAGATTCTCTCAGCTTACTCTGAATGTGATTTCCTCCAGGGTCTGAAAAGAAGAAGATGCCTGCCACTCTCTTTGGGGCTGTTAACTAGAAGGTCCAGTAGGAAAACAGATGTGGTGGAGAATGCTCTGGGGCTTCTGGGCCACGAGTTTGCCACAGCCAGCTCTAGGGCTAGGCTTACGCTCATCAGTGTTCTCGGAAGAGACCACACATACTCAGGTTGAAGGGAAAAAAAACGCACACGAAGATCATGGAAGTCTCAGGGCAAGTAAATTACTGTTAATTGTGAGATATTTGATTGCAAGAAGCACCAGATGGCCAGCCATCTGTTTTTTATTATAAAATTAAACAAGATTAACCCAAACAGGATTTCCTCAGCATTCTTCTCTGACTGGCTCACAAATACATCTTTAACACCTACGCTACAGATACAGCACAATCAGAAGCTCTTCCTGCCTTTCCTTCATGTACTTGGGCTAAATGCTGAGTAATGCCCTTGCACATAAAGATTTCCAGGGGATGGATTAAATTAGAGATGAGAGAACTGGGAAAGGTCAGTACAAACATAAAGAAACTCCAGCAGAACACCTTCCTTTTACTCTGCTACAACACCAAACCCAGCTTTGAAAGGCATGAGCATAAGGGCAGGAGAGGATGTTGCCAAGGGCAACGGGTTGCCAGAGGCAACCACAGCTGGGGTACCAACCTCTCCTGCCGGCATCAGCACCTGGTCGGCGCTGTGATGAAAAGGAATGGTGCAGCAAAAGGTGGGGAGAGTGGCCAGAGCCCCCATCTTCTGTCCATCTCCTCTCAGAGGTAGCAAGACTCTCTGACCTCCTCTCATCCTCTTCCCCAGCTTGGTCCCCTCCATCACCATCCTTATGGCAGGAAAGGCCAAATCTCTCCTCTACCACCCTGTGAGGCACTGCAGACAGCTCAGCACAAATTCATCCCACACAAGCCACGTGCACAACCAGCATCCTGGCTGGTGAGGGCATGCACACATCCCAGTTTGAGCCCACATCTCAGATGCTATGTGGAAAGCTCCAGATCATTGCTCAAAAAGCACCTCTCACTATAACCTCTCTAAAACTTTATGTATTTGCTTTGTCTTTTCACATACACTTGCAAACTTCAGGGATTTTCTCCTTGCCTCAGTATTATCTGCAACACCAAAACACTGCTCCTGCCTTTGTCCCGGGAAAGGCAGCATCATAGAATATAATTTTTGCCTTGTATGGTTGGTCATAATTAATTCTTTTGCAGGTTTCAGCTGTTGTTTCAAGATAAACACAGAGATCAAGCCTGGCAGAAATCAGTTCAGAGACATTTTGCCTAGCAAGTCACAGGATCACAGAACGGTAGGAGCTGGAAGGGACCTCTGCAGATCATGCTGTAGCAGGTTGCCAGGATTGTGTCCAGGTAGGTTTTCAGTATCTCCAGTGAAAGAGACTCCACCACCTCTCTGGCCAGCCTGGTCCAGTGCTCTGCCACTCTCACAGTAAAGAAGTTTTTCCTCATGTTCAGATGGAGCCTTCCATGTTCTAGTTTGTGCCCATTGCCCACTGTTCTGCTGCTGGGCATCAGTGAAAAGAGTCTGGCCCTGTCCTGTTGACACCTGTCCCTTAGATATTTATAAGCATTGATAAGATAAGATTTACAAGCATTGATAAATTGGGCTTGCACAATCCACTAATCCAGCAAGTTTTCAGCCCTCAGCTGCCAAACCTGCTCTGGGAGTCAGCTGCCTCTCGTGCTTTGCCTGGAAACTGGGGCTACTGCCAAGAAGGCCTGTCAGAGCCCACTCAGCTACATCCCCCACACATGTGAGATCAGATCAGATCAGATCAGATCAGCTGTACCTGGCCAAGCTCCCGTCCCTCTACAAGCTTTCCTTGTGGAGACTGCACACACTTTTGTTTGTTCAAAGCAAACCATTTGTGAACTGAACATAAATGGCATTCCAGGGGAGATGTCCCCTTGCATCATTCCCCGGTGTAAATCCCCAAGACATGGTGCACCCAGAAACTATCAATAATAGCCCAGTCACACCCTCCTATCTTATCATGTACAAGCAGACAACCTGTTGGGAGAGTTTAATTGCTTGTTAGCCGACAGACAACGAGCTAAGGCTCATATCAACGTGATTATTTTGTTTGTTTAGCTTTGAATATCTTCACTTGCAGGGCTGCCCTAAGAGGGAAGATCACTATGGTTTTTTTTCAGGAGAGCAGCCAGACAGCTCACTGCACCCCGGGCTGTTTGTTCCTCTATTGGTGCTACAGCAGGACGGGAAACAGAGTATGTGACTCCAGCTTGCACTCATCTGCAGAGTGGCACAGCTCCTTGAGGGACATATCCCACTACCCCTTTAGTATTTTCTCCAAATGTGAATAGAGAGAAGTACAGCTGGGTGTTGCCTAGCTTCCCACCTGCAGTCTGGAGACAACCTTACTGCTGGGCAAGATCACAGTTTGCATCTAGACTCAGGTCTGGCCAATACAGCAAACCTGGAAACGCAGTCTGACTCCCACTCCATTCATCTATGACTGATGATTTGTTCATTTTGACTGATTCATGTTCATTTTGCATGCAAAGACACAGGCACACCAAAAGATCACTACATTTTAGGGTGGACCCTCTAACTGACAATAGTTTGATTCCCCCTCTACGATATCAAGGAAAACAAACTTCCAAAGCAGATGCTGCCAGAGCTGATCTTCCCATCTGCAAAGAGCAGACAGCCTGGCTCAGCAGCCATGAGCAAAGACAGCACAGACAGAGGGACTATCCTCTCCTTCCCAAACTCCTAGTCCCAGGCTGAAGGTGGCCCAGCAGCCCAAGCCTCTCATTATCAAATACACTGACATGTTTCTTTCCAAGAGCCACAATAGTTCTTCGCTGCTGATGCTCCTTGCCACAAATACACTCCTGCAGGTCCTGATGCCTGAACAAAACCACCTCAATTGTTCTAGTGAGTACCTCTGCATCCTTGGTGACTTTAGGACATCACACTGCCCCAGGCCTACCCCAGTGCAATTAGCTCATGCAGATCATTTCCAGACAGTTTACTGCTTCTAGTAATCCTACTAGAAGCCATCAAATGGAAATTGACTTCCCCTCAGTGATAGATCACCCATTTCTCTCAGGCCAAAGCCCTCAGGCTTATACAAACATAAGGACAGTTTTTGCCCCATATTCCTGGGTGTAGAAGACAACACTAGTCAAATAAAACATGCTGCAGATTCAGGGAATTAACTGAAACCCCTTAATACATCTTCTCTTCCCCTTGCCTTTTCCACAGGGCAACCTTGCTTCAACACAGACCAAATTATTTGGTTTTCTGCAGTCTTATTCTCAGAAATGAGACATGTTTCACTTTGAGATGTTATTTCCCCAGAAGAGCTCAGTTCAAAGAAGACATCTCAGATGGAATACTCCGGTGCCAACAGTCAAACTTACGTGCAACTGAGAAGAGTATCTTATCATAAAGAGGAGCAGGGAGTTACCATGTAAGCATTGCTACACCATACACTCACAAATCATAGCTTAAAAAGCCAGTTTTTACATGCAGGGAACAGATGCTCTGTCAAGCAGCCTGTGCAGAACGTTTCCTTTGCCAAGAGAGTAAAAGGAAACCCACTTTAGCTGAAGAATCATCTTCTAAAGGCAAACCCTAGTAAATGAGGTATGAAACCAAATTCAGATCATTTCCACTACTTTCTTGTCTTTCCAGCAGAGCATCCGCTGGGCTGGGCTTTCACTGACAATCCCTCCTCCACAGACAGCTGGGGAGATGCCCCAGGAGGTGAAAACACACAACACACAGAGAGAAAAAATCATTTTACAAAAAATGACAAGCTTTTAAAACATGATTTATCCATGCTGGGTACTTCACTATCTAACCAGATGCTTCCAAATGTCTGGTACTAGAGAAAAGCCCATAATTTTACTCCATGATATATTACTAGCCTACATCAGACTTGCACAGAAACAACTGGTTGCTGTTGTAGCCAAGAGAGGGGGGGAAACATAAGTGTATTACACTATAAAACAAAAGAGACTTCGAGTACCTCTGGCATTATCTCATCGGAGTTTCATAACAAGCCCATTCCCTCTGTCAAACGTGCACTGGAGGGGTGCAGCCCTGGCTCTCAGGAGTACCTGGGAAATGTGTTTCCAGCAATGCTTTCTACCAAGAGAAGAGACTTTCAAATCTCTGTGATTGAATAACAGACTATGGGTGGGAAGCCCCCATCCAAGCAGGGGTCATCTCTCAGGGGAGCTTCCAGGCAGAGGTGTGCAGGAATTGGACTCCAGCAGATCACAGGTTGCTGCCAATAACAGGCATATCACTCCTATATCTCTCAGTGTTTGATAGCACAGGGACTGTGGTGCATGTCTTTTATCAGCTGGCTGTATGTGATGCACAGGTATCATTGGAAACCCCAGTGCTGATACAACTGGGGAAAACCAGGTATGGTTTTAGCCTGAAAAATGACTTGCCTGTTTTTTCCCAAATCTGTCAGCTAATCTCACAAGAGATCTGGCTTCCTACGAAGCTCACCTCAGTTGTGAGAGCACTACAGGTAGCAAGACCATCACTGCATCAGGGCAGGAACTGGCTTGAAACACACATTACTCTTGTTCCTGTGGCAGTGCAGCTACGAAACAGCTTTTACAAAGCACCATCACTGGTGCATGCTCATGAAGGAGTCCAGAAAAGTGACCTTTGAAAGGGAGGGCCCTGCAAGGGTACAGAAAAAGATGAGTGGAGGACTGGGTTCTAGCTACCAGCCTCACTGTTAGGATTTCAGGTGTTGGCTCGTGCAAAGCTGAGCCTGCAGTACCACGGATAGGACACAGTCCTGCTCCTTGCTGGAAGGCAGAAATAAGGCCCCTGGGACCAATGGAAACACAGGGCACAAATCAGCCCTGGGTTTGTAGAAGGAGGTGAAAATCACATGAGGCAGAGGAAGAGTATGGTCAAGCCAGCCCAGCAAAACACTTTGGATAAATTTTATCAATCCTGACAAATACAAAGCTGGTATTTAAGTAGATGGTTGCTGCTAAAAACAGTGCAAAACCCTAGCAGATCAATATGGGCTCCTTGGCTCTCCCAGACCCACACTGTCATCTTCATCCTCTGCAAATGAAGAGCAAAGGCAGCCAAACGGAAGCCGTGCACTCCAAAAGAGCTTGAACAACATCTCAACTGACTCAAATTAAGAACTGAACAGATTTCTGGGTAAGATGGATACTTGGCTTGTCATACAGCAGTAAAGGGGAAAAAAAAAAAAAAATCTCCTTACCTGTGAACCACACGTCTTGGAAAGTCAACGGCTTTGCTCTTCCCTCATCAGTTGCCTCCACCCTTCTTTTCCTATGAGGCATGGGATGATGGGTTAACTCAGAGTCTTGTTTTGAACCTGCATCCTTTGCTGTCTTCCTCTAATCATCAACTTCAGCTGCCAATGGAAGGGAGAAGGTGAATAAGTTGGCTAATGACAGCTCCTCCCCACCTCAAGACTAGGAAGTAGCACAGTGTTAGTATACAGCATGGCATATATATATTACAAATAGCTTAAAGAAGCTCACTTCAGTAGGTTTATGCAGTCTCTGTTATTGATGACCTTACAACAATTACTACCGCTCTGGTATGTCAGACTGAGACCTCATTATGCTGACCACACGACAAACCTCAGGAGAGCTGGCAGTACCTTTGCCAGATGCCTCAACCTTCTGAGCAGTTGAGGATTACAAGAGGTCACAGGAAACCCCTCGAAGGCCTCAAGGTCTGATCTGACAAGTCAAGATTTGCTGAGCAGAGATCAACTTTCTTTTGTCAAAAACACCCCATTGGCTTCAGACAGATCAAGATTTCTTGCTCCAGATGCCGTCCAGGAGCACCACCTCTAACTCAAGAGTGGATGTCTCTTGATGGAGACAAAGAGACACTAACAAACAGGATAGCCCATTACCCACAGCAGTCATCTCTGCCTTGGAATAATACACAGTGCATGGAAGTTGATCAGGAGATGCATGGCCAAAGAGGAGGCTTCTTCAAGCCAGGGCTGCTTTCCAGCCAACACTAAATCCTCACCAAAACTTGAATCGTGAGCCCAAGCATTTTCTTCCTTTTATATTCTGTATAACAATAACATATCTTTTATATGTTTTCTTCCTTTTATATTCTGTATAACAATAACATATCTTTTATATGTTTTCTTCCTTTTATATTCTGTATAACAATAACATATCTTTGGGGCTATGTCTCCAAATCTGTCTTTGCCTGCACCATCCTTCCTTACATGCAACATAGACAGCTCGAAAGGGAAACCGTCTCCCCTTCTCCTAAACACTTGCAAGATTCATCACACACCACAGGCAACAAGATGCTGATCTTGAAGAGCAGAGGGCAATTGAGAAGCCTCATACAAAGAAGTACAGGCCAAGAGGCACCTAGGACTTTCTCACTGACCTAACAAGAAAGAAGAGGTTGCCTCAAGAACAATGGCAAAGTGTGGGGAGGCTACATGTATGCAGTACTTACCCACTCATGTGAGTAAATCCCATTCACTTCCACAAAATACCTGGACCAAGCCTTCCAGGCACATAAGGGAGCATAACCAACTGATCACAATGGACATTAGCAATTTATATCTGGAGACAATCTCAACCCTTACATCGAGAGCACACAGCAATGAATCCAGTTCGAGGAATGAGTTTTCAGCTTTATAAGAGCAAATCTACCTGAACAAAGCACGAGACTTCTGCAAGCCACAGTTTCAGACTGACACAGTCTCAGTGTAACCAAACCTGTCTCTGCATCTGGTTTTTGTTCTTTATTAACAATTTTCATGGGTCTTTACACTTTTGGACTCCAGCCTGACTGGAAGCAGCAAATGCTGGAAATCTTGCAAAGCTTTCAAAGTGTGAAACCTCCCTCCCTGGAGAAGGTTTAAATACTTCATGTTTGTGTTCAGACTTTCAGGGGCTAAGCCAAATGGTCACCCTCCTCAGATGCTCAGGATGTTTGCCTGTCTGAGAGTTTCCAACCAGAAACACAGGCCTTCATGCTGAAGCATCTTTGGCAGAATTTAGACCAAGAAATCATCACATGCTAAAGAGTGATGGAACTCACAGGTTGAAATGAGATGGTACCTAGAGGACAGATTGCGATGGCAAACCATTGGTAGTGGTAATGCTTTTCTTGCTGAACATCCACTTTTTATCCTTTCTCAGGGATCTCCTAGATTCCATCACCCTCATTCTATAATTAGATTGAGCCAGCAGTGCCTAGTGTCCACAGAGAGATACAATTTTCAGGCCAAGATTAGAAAGCCTCAAGTAATGCCAAAATCAAGCATGGCTGAGACTTGCAGAGCAAAGCTGCCTCT
Source organism: Eubucco bourcierii (assembly GCA_013396675.1). Lineage (NCBI taxonomy): Eukaryota > Metazoa > Chordata > Aves > Piciformes > Ramphastidae > Eubucco > Eubucco bourcierii. The sequence continues at coordinate 172,585 of VWZE01025400.1, read as the reverse complement.
CAGCCAAGAGAGTTGGAGCATGCACAGCAGAAAGCTTTGCCCCCCACCTCCTCCCTCCCCTTTGCTATGGACTTATAATGAGGGTTATTCTCTCCCGGAAGGAGGAATCCAAAATGCTTCCGTTTTTTATTGATTCACTGCAAAGGGAAGGTACAGAGTCTCTTCTGTGAGACAATTTCCTATTAAAGCAGCCACCTCAGGCCCATGAAGAACCGGTCGAGCTGAACCAAGAGGAAGTAGTGGTCAATGTCTCTCAGGAGCTCGCAGAATTGGTGTTTCCAACTGACTGACTCCCTCGATCCTTTGAACCCCTCAACCAAAAATGCTGCATTCACCAGACTAGATGGGGTGGGAAAGGAGAAGCAAAACTTTTTTTTCCACCGTTACTCTTCTTTACAAATCTGCCACCTCCACCTCCCACCAAAGCAACAGGGCAACCTTGAAATTCAAGCCAGCTATCGGAACGAGTTGTCTGGCTTGGAGAAAAGAGCTCCAGATCATGTCTTCAGGGGTTCAGTATGCAGGATTTCTGTAACTTTCAGCCTGCTTTGGGTATGGGTGAGACCATGTGGAAAAAGAGAGTCAGGAGGGAGGACGGTCATGCCACAGAGGGTTCATGAGCTGCTCCGTGAAGGCATATCCTGCATTCAGGTGGTGTGGTATTAGATATTTTACAAGTCCTTGATGAAAGGAGACAAAGAAATGATTAAAATGCCCTCCAGAGGAGGTTCTCATGGTTGTTGTAAATAACCCTGAGCTGAGCAAATACACTTTGCTGCAGTCATCACCCAGGACAGCAAGTGATAACAAGGTTATGGCGGGGTGCTTGGAAGAAGGGAAATGCCAGCTTACTGGTCAGGAGACCAGGAAACTGGCTTCACTTCCCTCTCACTCTGGAAAGAGTGTCCCAAAGAGCAAAACTAATGTAACCTGCTGCAGAGCCTGTTCTGGGACAGCTCAGGGGACACCTTAGTCCCAGTCTGGGTCTCTCTATCAAGCTGTGGACATCAGGCAAATGCTGGGACCAGCAGGGTTCCCCATCATGAAGCCCACTTTACCAATTTTAAACAGGGTTAGCAGATGAGGTCTGTGGGTCCAGCATTGCCTCTGGTTGTATTTGCCCAGCCTGGCTCAAAGCTTTTGCTCTCTTGGGACTCCTGCAACCTGGGCCCTAAAAAAAATGAGGGTATTCAAGCATCACGTGCATCAGATTAAGACACATGAAGTCACCCCAGCTGATACAGAGTTGATGGGAACAGTTCCTGACAAGCTGGTGGTGATGGGAGCCATAACGCCGAGATGCAGATAAACCCACCCCGACATACGAGGACTGCGACTTTGGCTTATTGTGCATCCTGATTCCCTGCTGCAGAAGAAATAAATGCGCCTGTAGGTGGCCCAGAAACACTGACTTGCTAAAGAGGGGGGGAAAAAAAAGAATGAATGAAGCATCTGTCACCCTTCTGCAGAACTGTTATCTTTTCTTGTGTGTGTAGTTGGTGCTTGTTTTCCAAAGATTTACATTTTTGTGTGTGTGTCATTCGCTTTGCATGGATTTTGAGACCTTGGAGCTTAGAAATTCAAAACACTTGTCAGTCACGTCAATCCTTCTGGACAAAACAGAGTTGCCACTTGGATGGATTAGAAAAAACACCACACAACAAAACAACAAACAAAATGCACTTTTCTATCAAGCTGTGACTCGGTCACCCTGCTCCATACAAGTAAGACAATGTTTAGAGAAAGCAAAAAGAAAGATCCGAGTTTTCATACTCATTGGTGGAACTAAACTGATTAAGGTCATTTCCTAGGTAGGTTTGAAATCTTCTGCAACAATTTTTTGAAAAGAAAAAAGAAAAGTGCCCCCCCCCCAAAAAAAAACATAAAAAAAATAAAAGGGAGAAGTCATTACGGCAAAAACATTAAATCTGCTTGGGTAACTCAGAATATATGTTGGCAAGGCAACATATCTCAGCTTGAACAGTAAACCTGCTATGTCAGAGGCTCTGCAACATATGAAAGAGACTTGGGTTTCAATACATCATGCTGAATTTACTTCTTTTCAGCCTTTCATGGTGAAGTATTTGATGTCTATCCTTTCACTCTTGCAATCGATACGGTGACCTTATTTAAAAGTTTCCTGACCTTTGCTGTTGTCGGTGTTGTTCTGTTCAAATGTAATTTAACTCTTTTTTTTTTTTCACTCTGGAAATAGCACTGTACAGACAGCAAACATGATAGGGGTTTGGGGTTTTTTTCCCCCCCAACCTAGAGGTGAGAGGAAAAACATCCATCACCAAGAGCTGGCTTAAAACCAGATGATGTCAAGAAGTGTGTGACGTACAGTGGGCCCAGAATTTCAGTTGAATTGCACTGATTTTGTACTGCACATGAGAGCTAAGGCCACTTGGCATCTGCAGAGGATCCAGTTGATCTCCCAGCACTTTATTCTAAAGATACATACCTGCTTGGCAAGCTAAAAAACCAAAAACAAACCAAATAGGGCTGGAGCAGCTCTCCTATGAGGACAGGCTGAGAGGGTTGGGGCTCTTCAGCCTGGAGAAGAGGAGGCTTTGAGGGGACCTGATAGTAACCTTCCAGTATCTGAAGGGGGCCTACAGGAAGGCTGGGGAGGGATTATTTACAAGGTCCTGCAACGACAGGACAAGGGGCAGTGGGTTTAAACTGGCAGAGGGGAGATATAGACTACATGTTAGGAGGAAGTTCTTTACAGTAAGGGTGGTGAGGCACTGGAACAGGTTGCCCAGGGAGGTCATGGATGCTCTCTCCCTGGATGTGTTCAAGGCCAGATTGGATGAGGCCTTGAGTGAGCTGTACTAGTGGGAGGTGTTGGAACTAGATGATCCTTGAGGTCCCTTCCAACCTTACCATTCTATGATTCTATAAATAAGTGAAAGTCCTTATTCTGATGTTCTCACTTCAGTGCTGAAGAGCACCCTGCTCAACACTTTAGCTCTAGAATTGAGTGGTCTCCTTGTAACACTTCCAGGGTAGAGACCTTTAGCTAAGGCCTTGCACATATTTCACATAATCCCAGAAAACTAAACAGATCAAGACTTACATGAAAAAAGAAACTGCTTTCAAACAGCAACTACCAAAATGGAAGGAGACAATTTTTTTCTTGTGACAATAGGTGTTATAAGAGTCAGCTACACACTTTAGGGTTACAGCTGGATTACTTTCCATGGGATCTCCAAGAGCCTGGTTTGAATCACATTATAACCCTGTAATGCAAGTTCTTTGGAAAAAAGCAAACACACATTGTTATTATCTGTTGTGTTGCTATTATTACATCTTTGTATTACGACTGTACACGGGTATTACACTCCATTAGTGATGCAGGCACGCACATCTGTACTCACACCCATGCATTTGCACAGGATTATGGCTGAAATTTGTGATCCTACTTATAAAAACCCTATAAATCCTGGATAGTTCCCTTTAAATCAGCAGCATTATCCTACTGTAAATCCAGGGTGTAAGTCAGAGCAGATTCTAGCTCTGTCTGTGCTCTTCAGTCACACACTGTAATGGAGCAGGGAGACTAAAAGCAAACCCCAGGCTCTCAAAACTCACCCCTATTACATCATGCCCTGTTCAGCCCAACACCCCATCACTTCTCAAAGTACCAGCCCAACTCTTCTCATCAAGAAGCTCTCTGAAACAGATTAAGAGTTGGTTTTGGCAGTGCTGCTGCCACCACATGCTTAAATATTGCTCACAGCTGAGTTATTTCTTGCTTCTTAGGAACTTTAAACAGCTTTTATGCTCAGTGAACTCAAGAAAGGCTAGGATCTAAAGTCAGCGGCACTGAAACGATGAATTAGTCAAAGCAGAAACAGGCCAGTTAGGCACTCCTTGCAATACATTATCTAGATGGCTGCCAGAGGAGCTGATTTAAAGTCACTATGCTACACCTGAATGTCGTTTATGGCTCATAAAAGGAAATCAGTGTTTAAGAAACTATAAAGCAGAACTGCACGTTTTTTATATATTTATATATAAAAAGAATTTAAAGAAAATTCCTTTCTTGCACAGCAGATGTATTTTTATTTGCTCCGTGCCTGCCTCCAAGGCACGTGGAATCTGACAGCGCTGGGATGCTTTCAGCCAAGAAAGTTAAGCAGGAGGACTCGCTCCAGCACAGAATACATTTGACTTTTACTCATTTTTCCATGGTGAATTTGACCTGCTTGCAGAAGTGAGGCCTGAACCCCCATATACACCTGTAGCTGTCAGAGGAATAAAGGCGATCTCCAGGCACAGGAAGCCAGCCCACCAGTTCTGTCCCAAAGCCACAGCCCTCCTATAGGAAGATGCAGAAACACTTCCTAACACCTCCAACCCCAGGGTCAGGACATCTGGCCAAACAAGAGGACAGCAGCTACCACACATCAATCACTGTAAAACACAGCGGAAGGCACCCGAGGACATGGATTTTCACTTACCTGTTGTCTACTGATAAATTCCCTCAGTCTCTGAGGGGTCTGAACTCACTTTTTTGGCCTCAGGAGAAATAGCAGCTGCGGTAGTGTGTCACACAGCCAACCAGGAAATCCTCCTAGAACATACACATTTACTTACTTTTTTAATTATACTGATTTTTTAGTATTTTCTACATGAAAACAAGCCCTGATGACAGGCTAACTCTATCCTTCTATCCCGCTGCACATTTCCCATAACCTGATCACTGCCATCCTTCTTTCAGAGTCACAACCACCTTGGGGCTACCCAACTCCACACAAGTAGCACTGATCCCTGGAGACAGGTTCATTAACTCTTCCCAAGCCCCAGAGCTGCTGCACAGGGAGTTGCTGCCTTCAAGCTGCACCTGTCCTTTCAAGGGCCAAGGAGACAAGGTAAGTGCTCAGCCCCAGGTCTTCCCAGACAAGGAGCTGGTAAGGACCTACGTGTGAGATGCTACAACTGTTAACAGTGAGTGTCACAGTCCTGACCTTTATCTGCACTCTCAGTCTGATTCACCATGAATTCACCTCCCCAAGGAAGAGGGTTGGAGTCTTCATTGGTCTGATCTACACAGCAGGTCTGCAGGACCTCCTCAACACTCAGCACCACCTGGGATATCTCCAAGGCTGACGCCACACTGAGTACTAAAACTGCAGAGGGAGGGGGAAAAAAAAAACCAACAAACCCAGACTGTGAGCTTCTGCCAACTCAAACCTCCCTATCAGCTACAGCATCACATGAAAACAGCATACCGCCTGAGGTGAAACCTGAACTGAAACAGTTTTGCTGCTGTAAACTGAGCAACACCCTGCAGGCCCACAGGACTGGAATACCAGAGTCATACCCAGCACCTTCTGTGAGGACACAGCTCCACATATGGGTAGTGGGGCATGGGAAGCNGAAAAAAAAAACCAACAAACCCAGACTGTGAGCTTCTGCCAACTCAAACCTCCCTATCAGCTACAGCATCACATGAAAACAGCATACCGCCTGAGGTGAAACCTGAACTGAAACAGTTTTGCTGCTGTAAACTGAGCAACACCCTGCAGGCCCACAGGACTGGAATACCAGAGTCATACCCAGCACCTTCTGTGAGGACACAGCTCCACATATGGGTAGTGGGGCATGGGAAGCAACATCCAGCTAAATAAAGAAGGGTAAATTTCCATATTAGCATTACTAGCAATATTAGCATTAACATTAGTTATCCCCTATCGGCACAAGGGAGCATTTTCCTTGCAGTTCAGCAGTACCTTAAGAAAGGCTCATGGGAAGCTCAGACTACCCATATTGTCTAAGCATCAGCACAAAAGGCTGTACTTGCATTGGGATGTTGTGGCAACGGTGTTGGCAGCTCTTCTCTTCACACAGCTCCTCCATTTGGGGATTTGTTAGAAGCAGCAAGCAGAAGAGGATGGTGGACTTTGCAGCACTGACGAACATCTATTTTTATAGGTTCACCTTTGAGGAGGCAGCAGTGTAACATGCAGGAAGGAACAAAATACACTCGTTATACAATTGCTTGGTTGTTGGATCTTGAAGGATGCTTTGATTCAGTAGGAAAATTAATGTAGCCTTCATTAGCCCTGCACCAGAGCCACAAAATACACAAGCCAGCAACAGCAAGTCAGCAATGATGGCAAGACATAATCGATTTAACATGTTACCTTGTCTTGACACAAAGACAATCACAGTTCAAGTGACCTCTGGGCTGAAAGGTCTATTTCATATACCCCACCGTGGCTGAATCTTGCCATGTACTTTGACAATACAGCATTGCAAATTCAGTGAAAACCACAACAAAGAGAAGAGAAGATAAAAAGGGATTTAATGCTGTCAGAATGCTAACCCCTGAATCCCATCACAAGCAAAAACTGCAGAGGACTGAACCTGGATTAGTTCAAATATCTGCTCCATCTGTGTACTCCCATTTTTTTTCCCACATGTTTACTTCTAAGCTGCCAACACAGCCTTTCATCACTCCCAGCAGCTTTCACCTTATAAATCCATCACCTCTGCCTTCCCAAGCAGCACAGCCTTCCACAGACCTGCTCCTCCCACCCTTCCCCTCTCACCACACACCATCTCACATTCCTCCATTCAATGGTTCTGCCTGCCATCAACAAACATTAGGGAAACACAGACCAACCTGTTTGCTCCTGCACCAAGGAAAGGAGAGAAGGTGGCTTTCAGATCTCGTTTGGGGTTTTTTTGTTATTGTTCTGAGGAGGATGACAAGTCAACAAACTGCTAGGCACAGATTTCTTTTTCAGAGGTTTATTTTACAAAAATAACTTACAAATAGAGACAACTCTCAGAAGTAAGATCATTCATTCTGTGCATAAGGATACAGCTTTGTGAAGTATGAGTGTAGGAGTTAACAACTCTTACAATACTGTTAATTTTAACATGATGGTAACTATATTACACTACATACATTTCATGCTCCAGACATGTAGATATGACCATCACGTAAAGGTATGGTCAATAAAGTGTGCCAGCCAGGGAGGACACATCTAAGAGATGACTTCCATTCTGCTATTTATTTGCATCCTCTTACCTACAATAGTTGAAACCAAACGTCAGCCTAACACTCAGACTACAGCACTCTGGATACACTCATCAGCAATATACTTCAAATACATGATAAAAATATATTTAACTTTCAAATACAATTGTATAAGGTACACCAAGAGCCAGAAAATAAAGTCTCAAGCTTTTAAATACAACACACTGTATATATAACATATACAAGGAGACAAGAGGGAATCTACATGTGGAAGGAAAAGCTTATCCTGGAAATGCATGTTATCTATGGTACACAATAGCTTTGTCAGCTACAAAGTCATTTCCATTTGCATAGCGTTGTGGAGAAGTCCAGACCTGGCTAGGAGGAGATCAAACAAAACATATCAACAAAAGGCTTACATTTTGGTACCAACTTCCATTTTGGACCTGATTCTACCTTTAACTTATAGTTTGCTATTTCTCTTTTGTAGGCTGGAATTCATGCCCCGTTCATAACAAGTTCAGGGAAAGGGGAGGTTAAAAAAACAAAACAAAACAAAAACAAAACAACAAAAAAGCCCAAATAAAACAGAACAAAAACCCCACAACACAAAAAACAAAGGTCAAGGAGATTTCTTCATGGGGTTGCAGTCATTTGGCATTTTGCTCCAGAGCAGAGTATTCTGCTTCTGAGACTCTGGAAGCATCAATAAGTTTAGTGAGACCAGTTTTGGCAGAGTACTTGAAAATAAAGGCTTTCATGAGCTCGTATCTGTAGTTGCGGTTAATGAAGCTGTACAGGATGGGGTTGACGCAGCAATGAACTAGAGAGAAACACTGAGTAATGTGAAGAGTGGCATATAAGAAGTTCTCCATCTGACAACTGAAAGGTATGAAATGAAGGCTATAGAAGATGTCAAGCAGGACGGCTACGTGGTAGGGTAGCCAGCAGACAAGAAACACAACAACATAGGAGAAAATAATCTTCCCATTGCTCTTCCTCTCTTGGTCACTGGAGGCGGAGATGGTCTTTGCAAGGAGGAAATAAAAGACCGCAATGATGGGAAAAGGAATAAGAAAGCCCAGCACAACGGAAATGAGCTCCATGCCAATCAACCACTCCTTGAAGCTCTCCTCTGGATAGACGGGACGGCAGTAGGTTTCGTTGTTGGAAGAGACAGTCTTGAGATAATACGTGTCTGGGAGGGAGGCAGAGAAGGCGAGAAGCCACACTAAGACGCAGATGCAGCGACGGATTATCTTCTTCTTGCGATTGCTGGAGTTGGTGAAATAGGCAACTGAGAGGTAGCGGTCCACACTCATGCAAGCCAGGAAGAAGATACTGCCATACAAGTTGATGGAGAATATAAGGTGAGTTATCTTGCATGTGATTTCTCCCATGTACCACTGGTTATGCTGGACGAGGGAGACAACCCACACTGGAAGAGTGATGACAACGCACAGATCAGCAATAGCCAGATTAAAGATGTAGAGGTGGGTCTCATAGCCAGTCATTTTGGCTTGGAGGTTGACCCATACCACAACTGAGTTGGCCACCAGCCCTATCACAAAGATGAAAATGTAGAAGAAGGACAGGGTGTAGAGTAGGGCACTTTTGTTCAGTGTGCCAGGGCATGTTGTCGCATCAACAGTGATGCAGTCGCCGTTGCTGCACGTCCAGTTGATCTCCGTCAAGTTGGCTGTTTCCAGAAAATCAAGGATGGAAGTCAAATCAAGTGCACTCATGTTCGCCCAGTTTAGAGTTCAAGTGACCTACAGGTAAAATAGGACCAAAAAAAAAAATCACTGAAGTTAACAGAGATATTTTTGCTGCATCAAAGCACATGCAGGACATGTTGGAATGTTCTACTCTTGCAAGGCATTTTCCATTAAAGAGAACCATGGAGTAAAATAACCAAACACATAGCAAACCTTATCTGGGCAACAAGAGACAAACAGCACCAGCTTTTTGTGACGTTTTGTTGTTTGTTTGGTGGTTGTTCAGGTTTTTTTGTTTATGGGTCGGGTTTTTTTCCCCCTTTGCAGCTCACATCTGACATCATCAGATTGGCTATCGTTCCAGGGTGTGAAATCCACAAAGTACCTCCATGGCCAAGTAAGTGTCAGGCAACTGAATCTATCTTCTCCAGTATAAATGATGATACTATCACTTTCAGCTGGGGAATCTTTAAGCCATTTTATCTGCACTCCCTCAAGCGTAGTAGAATTGATCTGGCTGATACATGGTACCATAAAACATTTACCACAAGCTCTGGTCAGCATCTTGTCAAGCCCAGTTCCAGCTGCATTAAGCAGAAATGGGGAACTAAGAGGCTTTGTACCCTTGTCCAATTTTAAATTTAAATCCTGCTCTGTCCTTCTCCCTTCCCCGGAAATCTATTTTACAAAGTATCCCCCTGCATTTAACAATTATCACATAGCTCTGAGAAANGGGGGGGAGGGGAAGAGTAGGAGCTTGACTGCTGAGCAGATCTGCTAGGCTTAAGTTTTCTTTTTCAGGAGAGTGTTTCGACTTACAAAACACTGCCCCCATCACAGCTGGCTCTACAACAACTGCTTCCTCCCACCCTTTTGCTTTTCTACATCTACTTTTCTTGCCTCTTCAGCTCCTTATTCCATCAGCAGGCAGTGGACAAAGCAAGGGGCTCCTTGTTAAATTCCACGACAGCAGAAGGAAGGGCCCCAGCAGACCCATACGGCTTGCACAAAATCTGAAGCTGGGCTACTAATTACTGTTGTGCTTTTGGGGTGGTGTAAAAATGCTGCCTTCCCTGCTGGGATTCTCCCACCCCACAGGGCCAACAGTACCACCCACAGCAGCAACCAGCTGCCCCGAACTGTGACCTCCACACTTCAGCCAAACAAGTTTTGAAGCCCTGTGTTTGTAGGCTCTGGGTTGTGACATGCTAAAACAAAGATGGAGAGGAAGGTTTCCAAAGAACAGACCCCATCTCATTCCCCCATGACTTCATTGAGCCAGATAGCACATCCACATATGCCACCGCAGCCACTTCTGAATGCCAGCCACCTTGTTTTTCTTCATCCCTCCGGCTGTGAGAGGTGCCCCCTAATTCCACCCCCAACCATGGGGTCAACACTAGCACAAGTAGACAGCTAGAAACAGCAACAGTGGGGGAAACACCTCCTACAGAGCAACATCCTCAACCCAACCATATGAATTCTTCATGGGGCTCACAGGAGAGGACTGAGCAGGGAAGAGCTTAGATGTGCTCCTGTGCTGAGCATGCTCTTCTCACCTCTGCTCCCCAAAAAGGGATATTGGTTGACACATTACCTCTTGCTCCTCCATCTGCATAATTGGCTCTTCCCAAAGCTCCCACCCTCCTTGCCTGCCAGAGATACAGTCTACGGAAGAGAAGGGAGATAAGGGGGAAGATTACCCAGGAGGACTCAAGCACTATTGTCCCAGCAGAGGGGAAGCTAGAGGCACTAACAATGAGAGGGCCATGCGTGTACCCAGGAAAGATCAAATCTCTCCACAAACAGGGCCTGAATTGGCCCCGTGAGGAGATCTAGCCTATCACTTCAAACCTATGCAACCTTCCAGGCTTTCATCCTGCTGGTCTGCTGAAGGATGGAGTTGAGATTCAAATCAAACTACACAGAGACTTTGCTAAAACACTGGCTAAGAGAAAGCCAAGATAGTGGTAGCTTTCTGTTCTGGGAGAGATGATCTTCTAGTAGAGGAAAATAGAGGGTGATTTAACCCATGTCCAAACAGGGCAGAAGGGCTGATCCTGCCACCCCTGGAGGCACAGACCATCCTCAAGCTGCACTACCTGGTTAGTGCAGGCAGCAGGGATCTACCCTGCCTGGGTGCAACTCCCCAGGATGTTAGCTTCAGCCTAGGACTGCGAATGGGAGTGAGGCATGGTCCTGCTCTGGCAATAACATCCTGTGATTTCATCCAGGGTCCTACCACTGCTGCACCACTGGGTCCTCCTCAGTGCACTGTTCAAGGCCTCTCAAGCTGGGAAGAAGCAGCACTATCCTTAAGTCCCTGTATCTCAAAAGTACTCAGCAACTAAAGCAAACTCCCTACAAGTCAGAAAACTCCCTACTCTGTGGCATGGGCCACTGTCTCCTACCAGTACTTGTAGAACGCAAGGGAAGTAGAGCAGAGGGAACACCAGGCTGCCCCCATAACACCCCACCGAAGTATCAGAGACATATTCTGTGAAGGCACGTGGTCCAACAAGTGGAGTAGTCTTATTTCACATTTTAAGACCCTAACTCAAGCAAGCATCCACGAAGAGGTTGTGACCACCCACTGCAAGCCCCCAGAACATCCTCTAACAGAAAAGGAACTCAGATACAACTAAGGTGTCAGACTGACAGTGTCAACAGAGAGGGCAAGCAGATAGGACAGCTGAAAACCCTTGAAACTGAAGCTCACAACAAGTGCTGGGGGTCCCACGGTCCATCAGTCTAGGTCACCAGCTAGGAGAGGGCACCACTATCCTCACTGCTCGCTCACAATCACCCAAGGGATCTTGAACACAAACGGTTCTTGGCCCAAATGTCAGCCTGCCTCAGCTCCAAGAGCAGGTCTGCCGCACACACGTGCATCCATCTGTCCGGGGCCGCCCGCATGCCTGTGCACTTTCACATCCCCAGCGCGGCAATAAAAATCTGAAACCGATGCGGCCTCCCAGACTCACAGCCCGGTTGGGAAGGGTGACTAGATGCAGAGATTACAGTTTTACAAGGACGGGTTCATTATAGTCTGGGATTACCTGCTGTAACCCGAGCTCCAACTCCCACCCAGATTAGCTGGGAGGTGTGAGGGGAACCCACCACACAGACTCGGTAAAGCCACTCTGGGCCCCTAAAAATAATACCTTTAGCGCTCTCTGCAGACAGTACATTAACCTAAAAACTTGTGAAGACAGCTGGAACTGCTTCCTGCATCCACTGCACCGCAAAGCTCTTGCAGGACATCATCTCTTTTACCCGGCAAGCACGTGTGCTGCAGCCAGCCCCTGCTAGTTCACAGGAGTTACGGCATGAAGGAAAGGAGATGCAGCCAAAACAGAATCATGGAATCATAGAATGGGTTGGGTTGGAAGGGACCTCCTAAGATCATCTAGTCAAACCCCCCTGCAGTAAGCAGGGACATCCTCCGGATTTAGACATTCAGAGATGTCCCTGTAGCTGATGCAGTTTGCAGAACTGTACCCTCCCCATCCCACCTCCCACAGCCAGGATATGCTGCAGGCTGTGAAAAAGTAACCAAGCATAAGCATCCCTGCCTAGAGGGGCAGCTGAACACTGCGTGGCAGTGTTCAAGCACACTTTTAAGAACTTTTCGTTATCCCCTCTGCCACCTAAAGCATCCTGCAGCCCTGTCCTGCCGGCACTCAGACCTGCCTCCAGGCACCTCTGGGGCACGGGCAAACTGGACTTTGCCCTTCCTGAGCGCAGAAGGAAATAAGCTGTGCCAGAAAAAGTTAGGAAGTCTGGTCTGATTGTCACCTACACACCTTCACCATTTCCATTTCAAAGGGTCAGTCCGTTTCTCCAGCATGGGGAAGCAAGCAGCACATCCCCTTCCAGGCTGTTTGGCCACTGCAGGACACCAATGTCCTCACGGGGCTTTGCAAGACTGAGCCATCACATTCAAACACTCTTCTACAGTTCTCAGTTGAAGAAGTAATACTAATTAATTGAGGAAACAGTGTCCCATGGAACTCCGGATCACGCGGAGACACCCAGAGGAAAGAAGCATCCAACATCAAACGGTGTTCGGTGCTGGGATGCTTCAGCTGTTTCAAAGTCTCAGACCCTCTCAGCACGCCACCAGCCCCCGCCACGGCGAGGCATGCCAACCTCTACGGGTGGAGTGTGACAAGAGAAGACTCCTCCCGACCCCGAAAGCGGCTGGGATGCGGCGATGGGGAGCTGGGCAGCGGCAGTCACGCTGCTCCAGCCTCCCACGGCCGGTGGGACAGGGAGACCCGCGGCGCGCACCCCCCGCCGGTTGAGACTCCGCTTCCTTCGCCCTTACCTCAGCGGCCCGGACGCCAACTGCTACGAAGCGACTGAACGCAGCC